>SAXG01000054.1:0-321524 GCA_012932865.1 Amylostereum areolatum | reverse complement strand
TCTTTTACTTTACATCGGTTACACGCTTTAGGACTTATCGACTTATCACCGGTCCGGCTCCACCTTGGCCCGGACCGGCTCATCTATATCCCGCCCGGACCCACGTGACTCATCTCGGTCCGGGTCTGACTCCTTTCTCTTGACTCATGCTGTACGATACTGACTCATGCTGTGCTCTTTTACATACGACTGCTTACTTATACTTGGTCTGCTTACTGATCGCCGTGTATTGGTTGCTTACCTAAGTCTCTCTCCTCTTGTGTATATAAGGCTCGCTCTCGCTGTACATATTCCTTATCTCGAGCTAGTCAATTCTACCGACTTTGCTTGCTTTCCCTTGTCTGTCGCCGTGTCTGATCGGCTCCCCTCTGTCGTCCTCATCTCTGTCAGCTGTGTCGTAACTTGGTGCTGTCGCACTAGTCGTTGCTGACATAAGCTCGAGATCTGTTTACTCTTGCACCACCCTACGACCGTCCCTACGTACTGTAGCGTAGTAGTAGTAGTACCCGTCTGGTACTGACCTTGTTCTTCCCCCGTGCCGCCCTAGACCGTTGCCCCCAGAGTACGCGACTCGTTACCCTGACATTGTGGTCGTGCGCACGTATACCGGTGCCGGCTTGACGTTTCCTCGAAACGTTACACCTACTCGAGACTCTCCAATACCAGGAGTTGAAAGCTCAGAGGTGACAGTAGAAGGTGCACCTTTGGTGTAGGAAACGAGTAAAAGCGGCGAAAGGAAAGCGGTTTAGGAAGTCTTTGGGCTCGTGTCCCCTAGACGAAGAGACAGCCAACAGGTCGAGAAGACTGAGGCAGACCGTCTTGCGATCTCATAACAGAACCACCTTCCCTCGACAAAATCTTCCCTTGCCGCACAGAGTAACCATTTCGACTGGGGGCTCGTGCATGGAAGATTGGCGCTCGCAAGTACAAGAATTCATCCCCATAGCCACGACGCTATCATCCCTCATCAACGAATCTAAAGACCCTTGGGCCTGGCACAATTGGAAGGTCGCCCTCGGCGTAGAAGAACTTGAAGACTCCATCATAGACATCCACTTCTATCGCCTCAAAATAAGCGAACAAGGAAACGGAAACCTCTACGTCTACTCCTGCCCATACGTCACCTACCGCTACAAACTCGAGCAACCCCCAAAATCCTTCTACGCGCCCAACGAGAAAATACCAGTGGACACTCGACACACCCACCGCCTCCTTACACCAGGCAACACCCCCAGCCCCACACCAGAGCCAGAGGTCATCGACCTCACCCAGCCAGAGGTCATCGACCTCACCCACTTATAAACAATTCCCTCGTTCGGACTCAACGGCTCCGACTCCAGTTCTGACTCCGACACCGACGTTGAGGACGAAAACTGCTACATATATCCCCTCCCTCTAGGCTTCACTGAACGAGGAGGAACGACTTCTTTGTCCAACTCGGAGACACCACTGTCGAAGTGCCTTTCGTAGCAACCCAAACAAGTGGCATCAGTTGGTACTTCGCCAACGAAAGCCAAGACGACCTCACTGAAGCCGACTTCCAACCTCATCGCCGCCTCCGCCCTACCGCCTGTCACCGACGAAGACTTCTCCGACCTCGACGAACCAATCATGGCTGCCCAGTGGATCCGCACCGACCCTCCAACCCCCTCTCCCCGCCGAACTTGACCAACTGCACCGAAACGGTGGAACATGGAACATCGTCATCGGCCAAATGGCTCTCCCATTCCAACACATGAATAAACGGCACCGACCAATGCCTGGCTCATGGAAGTAAATGGCCAATGGGTCGCCATCCCTGCGTGCTTGTTGCTGCCCTCAACCTGCCACCCCCCACCGTCAACGTCACGGCCCCCCCCCATCACCGTCAACCCCCCCGCGGTCACTGTTAGTGCCCCCAGCCGCCGCCGCCGCCAGACCCCCCCGAAAGAAAGTCCACGCAAAAACTCCTGAAGGCTTCTCTGGGAAACGAGAGGACTTCAATGACTGGATGCGGTCGTGCGAGGAATACATGCGAGCCGCTGAGGATGACCTCGTGACGGACAAGGACAAAGTCCTCTTCATTCTCACCTACATGACGGGGGAGGCAGCACGCACCTGGAAGGCCGAGTATGAGGATGCACACTTGGCCAATGGAGCCATGGTCGCCTGGGTGGACTTCCACAAAGCACTCAAAGGGGCCTTCACCGACGTCAATGAGCAGCACCGTGCCACAGTCGAACTGGACGGGTTCAAACAGACGAAGGGTACCCACTGCCCATGAATACTTCGCCAAGTTCGAGCAACTCGCAAGGAAGGCAGGATACTCCACGGCGCAGGACCCTATCCACCTCATGCAGCTGCCTCAAACACAACGTCTACTATCGGACCATTGACTCCATCTACGACAGCGGCCACGTTCCTCAGAAATATGAGGACCTCAAAGAGCGCATCATCCTGATCGACGGTCTGCGACTAGGAGCGGGAGGACCTTAAGACCCAGCGCAGTGGACCCGTGCAGAACCAAAAACCCAAAGGACAAGGATCGTCCCAATGGGCAACAAGGGGGGCAGGTCCCATGGCGCCGCGATGGAACCGGCACGGTGCACTGTGGCAAAGGTCAGCCGATGGACGTCAACCGTGTCGACATCAAGGGGCGATGCTTCCGCTGCGGACAGAATGGCCACCAGGTGCGGGACTGCAGGGTGGACGTGAAGAACATCCGAGACATGTGGGGGAGGGACCGGTACACGGAACCACCCAAAGCGGGAGGCTCGAGCACAGACGTTCGAGACACCCACTGCCTGGGCTAGGAGCCTGTCGGCCGAAGATCGGAAAAGCGTGATGGACGCGCTTCAAGCTCAGCCGAAGGGGGAGGAGAAGAAGGAGGGTTTTTGAGGGGGCTGACGATGTACACGGCATCTGAAGCCCAAGTTTCTGTTTCTCGCTCGTCTGGTTTTGTTGCGCCACGGTGGCCTGGTTCTCGTTTTACATATGCGCATGGTTGATTCGGACTGTACTACTACGGGGGATATCCCCATTATGACATCTCTTACGGACTCTATCGGTACGGGCACGCGTCCCGTTGTTATTTTAGATACTCAGGCTTCGATTTGTGAGCCTTCGGCTTTGGATACGGCATCGGTTTCGGCTTCAGTTTTGGATACGGTTTTGGATACGGACTCGGTTTTGGATATGGACCCTGTGAAGTCAGGGACAACGCCGTGCGATGGAAGGGGCACGGCGCCCAAATCATGTTATATGGCACCTGGAACGGCTCAATGGACGCTTCGTCGCTTAAGGGAAGACAAACCCGAAAGTGCGATTGCAATCCTTCGCATCTGGACACACCACCGACGCCGTGACGAGGCTACTTATGAAGCCATCAAGGAAATAACTGGCATGGGAGACGAGTTAGCATGTCAAGCTCTACTAGAGCTCGCCACTCCTATGCAGTTCATACGCTCCTCCAGCGCCAAGGAACAAACGGTCATTCCCCACACAACTGGTGGTAGATTCCAAGCGCATTGTCAAAGCTCTCGCACTCCTGGACAGTGGTTGCACTGGCTCGTGTATCAACACGAAGTTTGTACAGGAAAATCACATCCCCACGCGACGGACTGCTCGCCCAATCCCAGTACGAAATGCAGACGGCACTCTCAACACAGGAGGTCCCATCACGGAATATGTCACACTTCGCCTAAATATTCAAGACCATGAAGAAAACATTGACCTGGCGGTCTCCAATCTAGGAGATACGGACCTTTTTCATTGGACATGAGTGGCTAAAGAAGCACAACCCTCACATCGACTGGAAATCCGGGGTCAATTGAATTCGACCGATGCCCTATCAGCTGCTCTCGTCCCCCTCCCCTCCTCAATATCGATGATGATGAAGAGGAGGAGGAAGAGCCAGTCCACATGGAAAAGGACGAGCAGCTGTTTGCTTTCGACTGGGATGGCTACAAAGCGACATACCACATCCGGACCCATGCATCGGACATTGCAATTGAAGAGCACGCGAAGAAAAAGGAACAGACCTTCTCTGAGCGAGTCCCAACGGCGTACCACGAATTCAAGGACATCTTTGACAAAGACGACTTCGACAAGCTCCCTGAGCGACGCCCATGGGACCACGCCATTGAGCTCACTCCTAACTTCAAACCGGTCGATTGCAAAGTTTACCCCCTCACATTGGACGAGCAGAAGCAACTGGACGCCTTTTTGGAAGAGAACCTGAGATCTGGCCGGATCCAACCGTCCAAATCACCCATGGCCTCCCCATTCTTCTTCATCAAGAAAAAAGACGGCTCGCTACGTCCTGTGCAGGACTATCGAAAGCTCAATGAGATGACAATAAAGAACCGTTACCCGCTCCCGCTCATCCAAGAGTTGGTTGACAAGCTTAAGGGAGCACGGCACTTTACCAAGCTCGATGTCCGATGGGGATACAACAATGTTCGGATTAAAGAAGGGGACGAATGGAAAGCTGCGTTCCGCACAAACAAAGGTCTCTACGAGCCTACGGTCATGTTCTTTGGACTCACCAACTCCCCGTCTACGTTCCAAGCCATGATGAATGACCTGTTCAAAGACTTGATCCACCAAGGAGTCGTGGTCGTCTATTTGGACGACATCCTCATCTTCACACATATGCTAGAAGAACATCGTCGGATAGTCAAGGAGGTCCTTCGGATCCTGCGAGAAAACAAACTCTATCTAAAGCCAGAAAAGTGCGAGTTTGAGAAGGCAGAAATCGAATACCTGGGCATGATTGTCGGCGGAGGAAGGGTTCGCATGGATCCAGCAAAGGTCGCGGCAATCACCAATTGGCCAGCCCCCAAAACGAAAGAAACAACTCCAATCGTTTTTGGGCTTTTGCAACTTCTACCGTCGCTTTATCAAAGACTTCAGCGGCATTGCTCACCCAATGACTAAACTCACTGGGAAGACGGAATGGGCCTGGGACACTCCACAGCAGGAGGCTTTTGAGGAACTCAAGCGACGTATAACATCGCAGCCAGTTCTAGCAATCCCTACAGACGATGGGCAGTTCCGTGTCGAGGCGGACTCCTCTGATTATGCCACGGGCGCAGTACTTTCGCAACAACAGGACAATGGCAAATGGCACCCGGTCGCCTTCCTCTCAAAGTCCCTCAGCGAAGCTGAGAGGAACTATGAGATTTATGACAAGGAATTACTGGCTATCATGACGGCGCTAGAGGAATGGAGACAATACCTCATGGGAGCACGACAGGAGTTTGAAATCTGGTCGGATCATCGCAATCTCACGTACTTCCGCAAGGCGCAGAAGCTAAATCGGAGACAAGCACGATGGTTAACGGAGCTACAAGAGTATCATTGTACGCTACTCCACAAGCCTGGCAAAACAATGGGTAAACCCGACGCTATTTTCCGACTAGCGGGCCTTGAGAAGGGGGAAAAGACAATGAAAACATTGTCCTCCTGAAACCGGAACTCTTTCGCGCCCTCAACCATGCAGGAATTATAACCAATGGACCTGACAATGTCTTCATTGAGCGGATTCAGGAGGCTACCTTACTCCGAGACCATGCAGTAGAACGCGCCTTAGCACTCAAAGTGAAGGGATGGCTGGAACACGCAGATGGAACGATCACCTGGCAACACAGACTCTATGTCCCAAGAGACAAAGGACTCCGTGCAGACATCATCCAAGCTCATCATGACGGCCCGCTTGTCGGTCATCCAGGACGATACAAGACCCATGAGCTCATCACGCGCAACTACTGGTGGCCTGCCATTAGAGACGATGTCCGGAAATATGTTGAAGGATGTGAGACCTGCCAACGTACCAAGATTAGACATGATCGCATTGCCGCTCCACTCCACCCACATGACCCGCCACAAGCGCCTTGGGAGCATGTATCCATCGACTTTGTCATGCCGCTCCCAGTCTCGGATGGAAAAGACGCCATCTGCAATGTGAACTGCATGGGTACCAAGCAGGTTGTATTCTGGGCCACGACCAAAGACCTAACGGAGGACGAACTCGCCTTCGAGTACCTACGCGAGGTGGTCCCCCATCATGGAATTCCTAGAAAGATCGTCAGCGACCGTGGCAGCGTGTTTGTCTCCAAATTCACCACGGCATTGTTCCAACTGTTAGGCATTGAAGGGAACCCGTCCACGGCGTATCACCCTCAGACGGACGGACAGACCGAACGCTCCAACATGACCATGGAAAACTACCTTCGCATCTTCGTCAATCAACGACAGGACAATTGGACACGTTACCTCCCACTTGCCATGACTGCGCTCAACAACATGGTCCATAGTTCGATTGGGATGTCTCCCAACTTTGCCAACTATGGTCGGGAACTCTACCTGGGGACAAACCCTCGACGTGAAACAGACAACCCATCGGCGAACGAGTTTGCACAACGCATGCGAGACATCTATGAGGAAGCCCGCTCTGCGCTAAAGGCAGCACAGGACGATCAAAAGCGCTTTTACGATCGCAAGAAGGACGAACCAATAGATTACAAAATTGGCGACTTCGTCTGGCTGGAAGTCAAGACCAGAGATGGCCAAACCGTAATCAAAACGGCACGTCCTATGCAAAAGCTAGATGACAAGCGCTTTGGTCCTTTCGAAATCCTGGAGAAAGTCGGAGCATCGGCTTACAAGCTTCGCCTCCCTACATCCTGGTCACGAAAACATCCGGTCTTCAACGAGTCCCTCCTATCTCCACACAACGGTCCCGCCTTTGACAATCAGAAAGCACCTACACCTCCACCGCCAGAGTTAGTCCAAGGAGAGGAAGTCTATGAGGTCGAAAAGATTATAGACTCCAAGAAGGTTGGTCGCGGCTTCAAGTACCTCGTCAAATGGAAAGGCTACCCAGACAATGACAATACTTGGGAGCCTCTCACCAATCTCCAGAATGCCAAGAAACGCATTGACGACTTCCACCGTGAACATCCGGGTGCCCCGAAACCTGCACGCCTTAATCGTTGGAAACTTCTGTCGGAGGAAGAAACTGGATCTGATTACGACGAGGACGTCGAATCTAAGGAAGGGGTGATGTCATGAACGGTCTATAATTTTCTTTTTACTTTACATCGGTTACACGCTTTAGGACTTATCAACTTATCACCGGTCCGGCTCCACCTTGGCCCGGACCCGGCTCATCTATATCCCGCCCGGACCCACGTGACTCATCTCGGTCCGGGTCTGACTCCTTTCTCTTGACTCATGCTGTACGATACTGACTCATGCTGTGCTCTTTTACATATGACTGCTTACTTATACTTGGTCTGCTTACTGATCGCCGTGTATTGGTTGCTTACCTAAGTCTCTCTCCTCTTGTGTATATAAGGCTCGCTCTCGCTGTACATATTCCTTATCTCGAGCTAGTCAATTCTACCGACTTTGCTTGCTTTCCCTTGTCTGTCGCCGTGTCTGATCGGCTCCCCTCTGTCGTCCTCATCTTCTAGTCAGCTGTGTCGTAACTTGGTGCTGTCGCACTAGTCGTTGCTGACAGAGACGCAACTCTTGACGCTGTTCAGGGATTTTCCACCGACGAAGCATGCCAGATTATCTTGTCTGCATCCCATACATCGGTCATGCTGGGAAAAAAAGTGTCAGAAGAGTCGCCAAGCGTTGTGGGTGGTCAGCCTACCTCTCTCAGATCCCCCTGCTTCGTCATGACATGCGCCGCACCATTTTTCTTCGCCTTCTTCCTCGCTGGCCCCCGAGATGTTGAGCGGCCACGCTGAGGCGACGATTCCCTCGAAGCCGCCGGTGTTTCTCCTCGCGACGATGCGGGTCCTCGAGAAAGAGAACGTACCCGGCTCGAGCGGACGTGGCCTTGCTCGTCTCGGAAGCGACCACGGGGAGCTTCAGCCTCTTGAAGAACATCGTCCGTGTCTCTCGAATTGGCGACGGGTGGACGCGACGGGCCGGCAGCATCCTCCAGGCTCTCCATGTCGTCACGCGCTCGCTTCTTCCCCTTCCCATTTGTCCGGAGGATGCCAACCGGGTTCGTGTGCGGGCTCGGCATTGCCTGCGGGTCCTGTCCTTCTTCGAGCCGAATGAAGGTGAGTTGCTCGACCGGGAGCGCGAGTGCCATGCGGAGGAGGTCTTCCCGTGACGGGATGACTGCCAACGGAGACGCTGCCATGGTAGTACTTGAAGTTAGTGTCGCTCCTGATATTGTTTATGAGGGAAAGTTCACCTCCTTCCTCCCACCACGCCGACCATCCCGCACGGTACAACTCGGTGTTTTGCAAAAGCGCCGCGTTGGCGTACACCCCGAGGGGGGCGAGCGCAGAGACGGCAGCGCCAGTCTCCTTGTCCTGCCGCGAGGTTGGGATGCTGACGGCGCGGACCTGAGGTGAACCGCGGGGAACGCCCACGGCGTCGACCTCGGGGACCATGACCATGATTTGGGGATCGGTGGGAGATCCCGCGCTCCACATTTTCCACACAATCGTCGCGAATTCCCCCAGCCTAGATGCAGCCAACATTTTGGGGGAGACCTCTACCTCATCCACCGATAGGGAAGTTCCAATGGCTTCTTGCACGCATATCCGGTATTGATTCTGCGGGCATCGAGAGAGGTCACGTCAATCAATAAAGGCCAAGGTAAAAATCACTTACAACGATGCTATATGCGCCGTGCATATGTGTGTTATTTTCTCTGACTTCGGTCACTGGGGGCAGTGTGTCAAGGGCTTCGCGGAGGCGGAGTGCGATCAGTGCCGCGAGGCATTCACGGCGAGGCCAGCCCAGTCTGCGCACAAGCCAGGCTATGTCCGCCGCGGGAATTGACCAGCCGGGGCGCGGGTCGTAGGTGCGCTGCATTTTGCGGTCCGCCATGTCGTCATGCTCGTCCGATGCAAGCCCGATCGCCGTCTCGCTCTGCGGATGGGCGCTGGTCGCCTGCAATGTGCTAGCCGTCGGAGACAGGCCGTTGCCGGGCATTAACGGAGAGGCAGCTGGCTCATTCTTGTCGGAGGGTGGGGGGGTCGCTCCCGGCGCTGGTGCGGCGACGTCACGGCCTTCAGTCGGGTGCTGGGCATCGTTGAAAAAGATCATGGGGACTTGGGATGCTGAGGGGGTTTCAGTGGCTCGCTGAGGCTCCTCAACCTGAAGGAGAAAGGGAGGAGTGGTGCTACTGTCGTCGAGCCCGGCGGATTTCAATGCCGGGGAAACGTGCTGCAAAATGTTAGACAATCTGTTGAGCCAGATGGTCATCACAACTATGCACCAGGGTGTTTTCTGTTACGCCCTCTTTTCCTTCCACTACGCGGTCCTCTGCACTGCGGACTCCCTTCTCGGTGCTCGCTGAGGGCGTGGCCGTGTTGGTCGGCGACGTCGCTACTCCTGCGGACAGCCCGTCGGGCGCGTTGTGCTGGCTGGGCAGTTCACTACTGGCGTTGTTAGATTGCATTGTTTTGTGATAAGCTGATTGACAGGATGGGGGGAACACAATGGGGAGTGGCGGTTGAAGAAGAAAAGGCTGACCACTTCCCCGCGATCAACAACGAATCCCGCGTCTCCGCGGCATCTGCCGGGCGCCGTGACAGGGTTAATCACACAGTCCCTTTTGACTTCCCCGCGACCACTCGTCGTCTTCGTCTCTTCCAAATCTCTCCCGTATTTTCTCTATGTCAGGCGAAAAGTCCACGAACACAACGAAGGTACCTTGGATAGAACATTCTTGTGCTGAGACTAACCGGCAAAGCAGCAGACAGCAGACGGCCGTGGCCCTCGACGGGTCCATTTTCGATGTGGGCGCAACGATTTCAGGCTTTGTCGCCCTGATGTTGGGTCGATTGTAGCTCACCGGTGCTTACAGCGTCCGAAGCGGGTAGTTCGCAGCCAATGGGTGGATCTCAGGATTCTTCGGATCCGCTTGGTCTGTCGATCTTTCCGTGGAGATCCTCCTCCGTACTTACAGCCTCGTGCCCACAGCGATCTGGTGGCCCTTGATGGATAAGCGCGCGAAGACTGAAATAAAAGTGCAGCAAGTGGTCTCGGGTAAGGCCTCACCATGTTACCGCGGATGTTGCGCAAGACTGACCAACGATGAATTTGTCCTGTCAGAACCCATGGACATCGATTTACATCCCGCACCCAATGCATCTTTGACGGACCCCATTGACCGTCAGTTTTTCCTCCGCCCGCCACCGCGCTTACATTTACGCGGAACATAAGTGAAAGATTTTCAACAATACGGTCCATTTGCCTCTTTTGCAAAAGGTAAGTGTCTGCGTGGTTAAACTTGTGCAGGTTCTAAAGCTTTGTATGCCTTAGCGCTTTCCTTCTCAAAAGGTTCCACAGTTGCCGGCGAAACGTCGGTTAGCACGAAAATTGGGGGCCCCGTGCGAGAGGCTGTCACTCCCCAGGGAATCAGTTCCCCACCCTCTTACGACCATCTCCGGCCTACATCCGAGACGAGAAGCTCCGCCCCATCTCGAAGATCCTCTCCCCCACCTTTCCGGGACCTCTCGAGGACTGCCCCGCCAATCGTACTCCTCCCACCCGTCGGCGGGAGCTCGCCCAATCACACCGTCTCGAAATCCGTCGCCCCAAAAATAGGTCCCCCGGAAAGGAACACTACTCCTGGGAGAAGAGGTCCCCCGCCCGGGAAAGCCTCCCGGAGCGGCCCACGTTCCGCTGCGGCGTCTCGAAATCCCGCCACCGGTCGCATTCCCACGGCCGCGCAAAGTTCCGCGCGTGGCCCAATCCCCGCGGCGGAAAAAAACCGCCGGGGCGGAAGGAATCTCCGTGGCGGACAGAGTCTCCGCGGGGGAAGAAATTTCCGTGGTGGGGAATGTTCCTACAGCCGGCCCCGTCGAATATCCCCCTCGGCGAACGGGGGTGCAGACGCCGGGATCTGCGTCAGCTTCAATCTCGCACCCGTCGTCAACCTCTAAAGGCAAAGGTAAAGGTGGGTTCCATAGCTACGGGTTTCATTTTCCAATCGAATGCTTTATTTCTAACAGCGCCTTCCTTGGATGTAGAGACGAGTAGCCTGGAGCCAATGATGAGCCCACATGTGGACCCGGTAACATCCCAGTTCATGCAAGACGAGCTTTGGAAGGCGGCGGAGGGCCTTGTTCGCATGAAGCATCAGCATGATCGGCAAGCAGTGGTAGAACGGGTCATGGCCGGGAACGAAGCGACCCAGAAGGCATACTTGAAGGAGGCTGAGGAGCAGCGAAAGCTGACACTTCAATCGCTCATCGGGAACACAGCATTGCACCCAGCACTGGAGAATTTTTTGCCTGAGTTCACTGCTTCAAAGAAAGTTAGGTCTTTCCAGAAGGCCCTACATCGGGCCTACCTCCCCTTCAGAGTAGCGCAGGTATCTGCGCACGAAGAGGCATGCGCACTAGACGAGGAGATCCAGGAGTTAACTGGAATTCTCACGGACTTCGACGAGGTTGAAGGTGCAGTTAACATCTTGATCAAGGACTTGGAGACCAGGTTGGCTCCGCGGCGCGCATACTCACCCTTCGTCCTCGACGCGGTGCCGCCAAGTCAGCATGCGGATGGCTATGAGGACAACTAAACCTGTAGAGTCGGAAAATGTATAAAGGTCTTCTGTCTCTATCCTGCCCCCACAATCCAATTTGTTCCTTCCTTCGCAACCTCGTTGACGGCCATGGCGATGAGATAGGGACCCATGGAGCGGTTGCAGGTAGGGGAACGGGAGTGAACCGAGGGACCCTTGGTGCGGCCGGATCGAGAGCGACGAAGGGGTGCTAGTCAAGTCGGTGTCCGGCCACATCGAGAGGAACAGTGATACCGCAGATGGTCCTGTGTGCGGCGACATCGAGAGAAACGGGGGCTGCCTCACAAAGGTGGGTGCGGCCGCATCGAGAGGAACGGATGCCACCGTGCAGATCCCTGTGCGGCCGCATCGAGAGCAACGGAGATGCGGCGGTTGGTCCCTCCTGCGGCCGCATCACGAGCAACGGAGGTGCGGCAGTCGATCCCGCGTGCGGCCGCATCGAGTGAAACGAACGCAGATCCACAGATCAACGTGCGGCCGTGTCGAGTGGAACGGACGCAGATGGACAGATCGGCGTGCGGCCGCATCGAGAGGAACGGATGCCGCCGCACAGATCCCTTTGCGGCCACATCGAGAGCAACGGAGATGCGGCGGTTGGTCCCTCCTGCGGCCGCATCACGAGCAACGGAGGTGCGGCAGTCGATCCCGCATGCGGCCGCATCACGAGCAACGGAGGTGCGGCAGTCGATCCTGCGTGCGGCCGCATCGAGCGAAACGAACGCAGATCCACAGATCAATGTGCGGCCGCGTCGAGTGGAACGGACACAGACGGACAGATCGGCGTGCGGCCGCATCGAGAGGAACGGATGCCGCCGCACAGATCCCTTTGCGGCCACATCGAGAGCAACGGAGATGCGGCGGTTGGTCCCTCCTGCGGCCGCATCACGAGCAACGGAGGTGCGGCAGTCGATCCCGCGTGCGGCCACATCGAGCGAAATGGGGGCTGCCCCACAAACGTAGGTGCGGCCGCGTCGAGTGAAACGGACGCCGACCCACAGATCGACGTGCGGCCGCATCTAGAGAAACGGACGTGCGGCAGTTGGTTCCTTGTGCGGCCGCACCGAGTGGAACGAGAGCGGACGCCGCGACGCGTAATGCGGCCGCATTGAGTGGAACGGGTGCGGCTCAAGAAGTTCGTCGTGCGGCCGCATTGAGTGGAAAGGGAGTGGATCCCAAGATCCATGTGCGGCCGCATCGAGCGGAGCGGGAGGTGACCCAGCAACCGGCCGTGCGGCCGCATTGAGTGGAACGGAAGTCGGTCGCAAAATCATTCGTGTGGCCGCCTCAACACAAACAGACGTGCGGCAGCCGCATCCAGAGCAGCTGCAGTGGGCTCAGATGTCCGCCGTGCGGCCGCATCAAAGAGAACGGATGTAGGTCTGTTGGCCCTAGTGTGGCCGCATCGAAGGCAACGACAGCGTGTGATCAGACCATTATGTGGCCGCATTGAGGGGAACGTGAGCTGACTCTGTCACCTTTTGTGCGGCCGTATCGAGAGCAAAGGGACCGCATGGGTCGACTCTCCCTTCGGCCGGACTGAGAGCAACGGATGTGTGGTACTTCAGGGCTTGTCCAGCCGCATTGAGTGGAACGACGGCCCGCAATGTAGCCTCCATCCGGCCGCATCGAGTGCAACGGGTGTAGATCCAAGACACGGTACGTGCGGCCACATCGAAGGAAACATCGGGGAGGACTCCTAAGACGGCTCCTCCACGAGGCGTATCAAACAGTACGGCCGGACTGGACAGTGTTCTCTATCAACGATCTGGGCCATTGAGTCGCCCCTCACACAGACTCCGTATTACACGGTGCGGGTGAGTCCTCCGCCAGCGCGGGCGGACTGTTGGAAACGGGCGGTGGTCAGAATGAGGGCGGGCGCGGGTGACCCGTTTCGAAAGGGCCTTTGTCAACGTCGGGTGCATCACATATATCAGACAATGTCACTGAATGGGCTCGCTCATGCCTTGGTCTCCGATCACTATGCACATGCACGTCGCATTCTCCATCAAGAGGATGGTGATCCTGGACAACTCAGAGCACTTGCCGAGGTTCTCCACACCCGTGTAAGACCCATCTTTCTAGCTCTGGTCGATGAAGTCAACGACTTTGACTGGGGTGTTGTGGGCAGTCTGGCACTAGGCCAGACACTTTACGAGCTGGATAAAGCAGCAAACACACGGCGAGAGAAGTGCGTGTATCTAGGCTCATCGTATATACAAACCACTCACTTGATCCTACTTTATACAGAGCTCGGCGGACATTTATCATTATCGACCCTGTCACCGTCAAAAAGGTTGGAGGGCGGGGACGTCCCAGGAAAATTATCAGCGAAGATGTTTTGCGTGATGCTGTTGGCCCTGATCGCAATATCCCGATCACACGCCTGGCCTCTGCCTTCAAGATGCATCCTGATACTATTCGGTCATATATGAATAAGTATGGCCTTGACCATGGTTACGCGGATATGACAGACAGTCATCTGGACGATCTCATGCGTCTTTTCAAGATTAACAAGCCCGACTCTGGAAGCAAGTTTGCACACGCCTTTCTACGTTCCCTCGGGCTTAAAGTACAGAGACACCGTGTTCGTGAATCTCTTCGCCGCATCGACCGTGTAGGCCAGACACTTCGGAAGCACCCCAAAATTACCAGGCAGAAGTACAGTGTCCCCCGTCCCAATCATCTTTGGCATCTTGATGGTCACCACAAGCTGATCTTATGGGGAATCGTGATTCATGGTATCATTGATGGATACGACAGACAGGTACACCAGTTTTTAATATTGCCTCAACCTTGCTAACTGAGCTGTAGGTGGTACAGCTCCGTGCCAATGGCAATAACTGGCCACTCACGGTTTTAGAAGACTTTCTGGAGGCGATCATCACATATGGTGTCCCTCTACGGGTGCGTGGTGACCGTGGTGGTGAAAACAAATGGGTCGCTGTGTGGATGATAATGCATAGAGGACCGAATCGTGCATCGTTTATGTGGGGATCGTGAGTATGTCCATTTTCATTTCTGTGTCGCCACTCAAACGAAAATTGGACAGATCTACTCATAATCAGCGCATTGAACGGCTTTGGGTGGATGTTGGAAAACAGTTCGCCCGTCGCTGGAGAGCATTCTTCACACGGCTAGAGCGGCTGCATGGGCTTGACCGCAAAAATCCTCACCATATCTGGATACTACACCACCTTTTCCTTCCTCTTATCAACACCGACTGCGACAATTTCCGCACCGAATGGAATAACCATGGCGTTCGTGGAGCAGATACTCATGAGCAGACACCTAATGTATGTGTGTTGGAATGCTATTCTGTTTATATGCTCACATTTGCTTAGGATATGCGCTTTCTTGCACGCTTTGAGCAAGGAGTGGATGACGATGCACTTGCAGATGTCCACCCTGAGCTACTTGAGCGCTATTATGGTGTTGACGGAAGAATACGCACTAGTTCTCAGACTGGAGCTGGCCATGCATCCGACTCGGAAGGTGACGATCTCTCTTTTGTTTCCGATGAAGAAAACTTGGACAGCAGAAGTGACTCAAATGTAGGCCATACTACTTCGAGATGATGTTCACACTCTGAGTTCTTTATAGGAGCCTAATGAAGATCATGTCGGTGAAGATTACCCTTCATCGGAGATTGGTGATACCCCAATCAATGAAGATGAAGAAGAGGATAGCCTTGAATGGGGTGCCGATGAAGAAGAGAACCAGGAAGAACCAGAGATATCACCAGAATATGTGGATGAGGATGATGAGGAGGAGTTAGGTGATGAACTAGATGACGATGAGCTTCAAGCAGCAGATATGGCTGAGAAGATTGCCCAGGACCAGGACAAGAATATCCGGCATGAGCCTATCGAGGTTGCCAATCATCGTAGCCCATTTCAGGATTCTGAGATGGAGGAATTTTTTTGGCAAGAAGTGGAGGATCTACAAAGAAGACATATTGTCCCTGACGGTATGATGCTCACTCAAGAAGAATGGGATAGTGAAGAAGAGGATGAAGAAGATGGGGACTCTGAGGGATATCCGACCTACGAGGATATATCGGTAGGATTTCGTACACGCAAGCAGCTAGTCATCCAGCTTCCTCCAGAGATCTGGTACCCCAGAGCTGTGTCATGGTGTCAGGCTCTCCATGTATACAATCATTGGTGTGTTCAGTTGTAATTCCAGCCTTTATTGCATTCAGATCTGCACAAAGAACGAAACTCGGCATTCGGAAAAACTCGGTATCTTTTTAGTCGGAGCTTGAATTGCCTTGAGGTTTGTGACCGATGCCCTTGACCCTACCTTGAATCTCTTCGCATCTCCCACTACCTGCTCCTAGACTCTATTTCGACATCACTTCAATGGCTGGAGATAACACTTGTGCTGTCCCAGACTGCTTCTGCCGGCGCTTCGTTCTTCGCAAGAATCAAAAAGAGGACGATGCATACACTTGTCGTGACTGTGGCCATATGGAATCAGCCCATCCCCAACATACCGACTCCAATGATGGCCCTTCACAGCCTCTCTCTTTAGAGATGAACAAGGTCATGGCTAAAGTTCGTGCGACCGGTGACACATCATCCTTTGCGTACCGCATCCCTGCTGCCCGCTCAGGACAGAAGAAAGCATCTAGGGATACTGCTATGCAGGAGGCTGTTAAAGGTCTTCGATATCATCGCACATCTTCTCAGCCTGCCAAGCTGAAGAAGAAAAGCAACGCCAAAGACGAGATGAAGAAGATATCAAAGCTTCTTACAGACACATCTGGTCCTACTGTATGTCATTGTTCCATGTTCGATTGCATTCTCTCTGATACATGTATATACCAGATGAGCTCAACAAGTGCCAGCACCTCGAAGGGAAAAGATAAGGTGGTGGAAAAGAAATCAAAGCCAGCTGTAAGTTGCAATTTTATTCAAGTTGTGTCCATGCTCTTAAGTGGTGTAGGATGAGACATATAGTGTTGGAGAAGTCGTTCTTAGTCCATGGGGTCTTACCCCACCTCGCAAATTCACTGGAAAGGGAAAGGTGTATCTTTCTCCCTACATAGTGTTATTCGTCCACTCATCATGTCATCATTTCCTAGGCGAAGATGCATGAGCATGATAGAGGAGGCCTACTCCAGGGACCAAAGCCCGACGCAGGACGACGAACTATCGGTACATCCATCAAGGTTAACAGTCTAGATCAAGGGCTGCTGACCAGCTATGGTATGATCGTTTCACCCCAGAGTGGACACACCGTGTTCTCCTGGAAAAGGGATGCTAGCCCTCTTGACATCTACAATTTCATTCGACGCGATGTCTTCAAGGATCACATCTTATTCCAGTGGCTGGATCTCAAGGTTCCTTGTCCTCGTGAGGTTGACGACCAGCTGCCTCTCGTGATGCTACGAAAGGCATCAACCTCTGTCTATGTTGCAGGCGATATCACAAGTGCTGCCAATCTTGCTAAGATGCGCACTCCTGGTGGACGTGGGGCTGAAGGACAAACTCTTTACCTTGGTACGGTTGACCTCTGTTATATGCATAGCTTATCTAACACTTATTTTAGCGACCCGTATAGAGATTCCTGTGCAGGTGCTGCAGCGGTGGAACGATCCAGATGCTCCCGATGTTCTAGAAGAGTTTGCCCTGTCTACGTCTTCAGATGAAGTGCATAGTGATGATGGCGGCTCTGAGAAAGAGAAAGATGACAATAACTCGGAAGACAGAGGTGCGTAGTTGAGTATTTATTCGAATGCTACTTACTTCTGTGCAGAGCCCGAGTTACCACCCAGAATGACCACACGTAGGAGCAAGCGCCTGCGCTCGCCATCACCTATTGCCATTGATGATAGTGATGAGGACAACATTCCTGCATCTCCTCCCCCCCGTCGCAAAAGCAAGAGAGTGCGGCATCAATCGGTTATTCATTCTCCTACCGTGACTCCAGTAAGAGATGCATGGGAGCGTGGTGCATCTTCTTCTCCCGATGAAGAGGAGGCATATGTTGCTACAGAGTTTGAAGAAACTGAGGACGAGGGCGGCATATTCCGTAGGCTTCAATTGTCTCTAACATCTGGCCCAAGTTCTAACTTTGCCGTCCCGTTTACTAGCTACTGGGCATAGCACAGTCACTCAGGATGTTATCCAGGCTACGAGTAGCTTTGCGAGCATCACTGTGAATGAAGATGGAACCATGACTGGCGGACCTTCCATCAGTCAAGGGTATGATAACAATGGTGTAGAGATTCCTGCACCGTCGCAGCTATGTATGTCATTCTATGTTGATTTCGTCAATCTGTTGGCTAACATCACTTAGTCTTCCCTGCTGGAGATGAGGACAATCATAGTGAACACACCGCAGATCCAGACATGACCAACATTTCTCCTCTACTCCACTCCACACCACCACCAGAAAGGCGTTCTTGGCCGAGCAGGGTTCCATACACGATTCCCAAAGACAACTCCTTGGCAGCATCTTCTTCTCGCTCACGCCTTCCATCTACTATTCCAGCAGGGGCAGTTCAAGCTCGTATCCAGAGCAAGACGGCGGGAAAGCTTCTTGGGCTTGCACCCCTTACCAAAGATCCTTACGACTCCGATGATTAGGGTGTATCAGTCTCCCTCTGGAATGTGTTTCATGGATGGCCATTTTCATTTGTGGTAGCTTACGATGATTTGTTACGAGTTACAATGATTTTTTACGGATTTCCATGATTTTTTTACGACACTCAATGATTTTTTTACGACACTCAATGATTTTTTACGACTTACGATCTCTCCTCCCCACTCACTAAATACGACATATGAATAAGATGCATTTGTAGATTGTGAATTTCAATTCTGTAGCAGTGTTTTGAGATAGTGTTCCTTCGGATGTTGCGAGAATTAAGTAGAGAGGGAGGAAAGCACCTCACTTGTGTGTGTTTGCAGCTATGAAAAGCATGTTCAAATGGTGTAATGGTAGTGCACGGGGTTTGTGAGTGTGAAATATCCTCCATCAACCGTGGCTCCAAGTTCAAATCCTAATGGTATCATAAAATAAATAAGTAAGTGTGAGGGTGGTCTTGCTGATAAGATAACGTCTATTCTGGTTTTGCTCCTTTTTCTCAGATAAAGTAGGTATTTTGTATCTAAAAGAGTAGAACATAGCAAGAGATCCTCGCAGGCGTATCAGCGGGCGGAGGCAGGAGCCTCGGCGTCGGCGCAGGTGTGTCGGCGCAGGCGTGTCGGCGCAGGCGTGTCGGCGCAGGCGTGTCGGCGCAGGCGTGTCGGCGCAGGCGTGTCGGCGCAGGCGTGTCGGCGCAGGCGTGTCGGCGCAGGCGTGTCGGCGCAGGCGTGTCGGCGCAGGCGTGTCGGCGCAGGCGTGTCGGCGCAGGCGTGTCGGCGCAGGCGTGTCGGCGCAGGCGTGTCGGCCGCAGGCGTGTCGGTGCAGGCGTGTCGATAGCAGTGGAAGAAAGAAGGGGTAAGGATGCAGATAAATGTGTGGTGCTAGCATGCACAGAATGTGTGTAGCTGTTTTATCTTTCTCGAGTGGCTGTTGTAACAGTGTGATGAGCTAGCAAGATGATTGTTTCCATTTCTGGGGAAAAATTCCCACGGTATTCAGATTCAGATTTCCGGGGCCAACCTCTGCCTCTGCTAGCTACCACTACATTCTCCCCTACTACTATGTCATCTGCCCAGCAAAAAGGTGAGAGACTATCTCTGTAAGACTAATTCAAATTGTTTAGGCCCCTTTTAGCCATTTCTACTCTGCTACAGAACAGCAAAGCCTGCCAGCTCATCAGCAGTGCTGCTTTTGCTACAGGTGATGTTGCTGCACTGGCAGAGTTTGCCAACTATCTTAAAGGGGTAGGGTTGAAAGATATGAAGGTATGCCATCTTTCTGCCTGGCTAAATGTCTATGAAGTCCCTCTCACCTCCTGGATTTAGATTGTAGCTTTTATGGGCATTATAGGGCGTCTTGCAAAGAACGGCAACTCTCAGGCTATAGCCATCAAGCAGGCTCGCCAGGAGCATACTTCCCAAGGCCGACGTAGTGATTCTGCCTTAGGATCTACTGCTATGCACTATGACAAGCGCCGCCTTGTATGGATACCCCTTTTTTGTGCTCATGTTTGTGCTGATTCAATTTATTTCTAGATCAAAGATTTTGGGCTTGACCATTCTCCATGCACGTTAAAAGATTTCATTGCTGCTCCCAACGTCGAGGTCATTGTTCGTCACCGTGGAGAGTCACCTGTGCCCCGCAATACCCTCCTCTATGATGCACCAGGCGGTATCACATTTACTCCTGGCGGCAAGGCAGCACCTGGATTTTATCTTGTGCCACAGAATAAGTCTGTCATCTTTATTGCTGAGGAAGAGGGGCAGCCTGCAGGTGTGTATGTATATGCTTTATTTTTCCAACTATGTTAACATTTGGCTCTGCAGTTCCTGACGGCAAGCTACAAGCATGTCATTCTATGATACACTTCAAGATTGAGCTTGTGGTCCTACGCAACATCTCTGCCGGGTATGGGATGGAGGAAAGTGAGGTTGCTTCATTTATGGAGTGGCTATCTTCTGTTGTTAGCCAGGCCGTTGCTGACCGTCGCAATGTTCGGGTTAGAGCTTCCACTTTTTGTAACCATCACCATAATGCTAACACATGATTACCAGCCCAACCATAAGGGGAACCTTGTGCAGCTTGGATGGAATGCTGGTCCACGCCATGCTCGGGTCTGGGGCCTTGCAAAGAGCTTCACCAGGGACTCCATCACACCTTTGCAGGCTGAGAAGCGTGACACTGATGCCCTTGCTGGATTTTCGATGATGTGGGCATTTATACGTGCACGGATGCCGAAAGAAGTGGTGGATGCTGTGGAGGCATCCCTAGATAAGGCAGGTATGCCTTCCATGGCGACACGTCATATTGAGCAAGGTATATGTGTATTATATCTGCTGCTGTTGTTAAGGACGGTCCTTATCACGTGACAAGCGGCTCAGGCTACAGTACTCGTACGTGTGAGAGGTGGGATCAGGTGATCCAGACGTCTCGGTTATACGAAGGTTGGAGTCGATAAGCGAAGCAGTAAGTCTTCTCGGAAGACTTAGGCGAGCTTTCGACTTAGTTACTTTGAGTTCTCTTTAATAGCTTTAAGAGGAGGTTCTATTAAGAACAGTCCTGTATTTACAAAGAGAACGAGCTGAGGAATGGCTCGTTCGATGATCCTCCTTTTATAAGAAAGGAGGTCGAGTAAACATATGTACATTGAGCAACGGTCGCATCAAGTATCTACGGGGATGAGACTGTGGCACCGTCGCGGCTGTGTCGTTGAGACGGTGACGATCTGTGGCACTGTCGTCGGGACGGTGACGATCTGTGGCACTGTCGTCGTCGCGTCGTTGAGACGGTTACGAACTGGGGTACAGTCGTAATCCGTCGTTTAGCGACGTCCTTCCTAATAAGGCAATGGAAATGAAGTACCTTGGACAAGTTGTAACACTATCCCCCTCTCTAGAATCTACGTCTCGTAGATTCCTGAATCGAAGCGGTTCTAGAGGGATCTCTTGGACATGCTGTCGATCGCTCGCTCTTCGCCATTGGAGAAGGAATATGGTTGATGCGAGGAAGGTGAGGATCGTAAGTCCTACGATGATGCTGACGACGGCGATGAGCCATCGAGGAGTGGGCGTATTGAAGATCGATAGATCGGGTGATTGCGCTGATTGCATCATGCTTCTGGGTTTGTCGTTTTTTGATGTTCACTCTTTATATCCTTGCCCGGACCTCAACGATAGAATTCTATTCTATCGCTTTAACAACGCCTCTACTACTTTCAGGTCCTCTTCATCTATAGTAGTAGCCCCTAACCGATGCCCTATCCTCACCGTCGTCGCGTGATCCGGGCTCTTGAACCGGGGTCCATGCTTTTGGAAGAGTCCGCGGATGCCGCATCTTCGCTTCGATTCTTGCATAGCTTCTTCGTCGAGGCTTCTCGGCCTCTTCATGGCGCGAGCGACGTCCGGACGGTTTAGGAGTTCCGTGACTCGCTTGAGATGACGAAGGAGTTCTTCGTCGCGTGGGTCGGGCATGGGAGTGCGCGATGGGACGGGCGAGGGAGGAGGAGTGGTAGGAGGAGTGGAGTCGGTGGTGGAGAGGTTACGCGAGGACGAGGTGAGAGTAGAAGACATTTTGGTAGGTTTGGGTGGTGCGAGTGGGTTTTGTTAGACGATGTCTGAGGATGTCGTTGTCGCTGTGGCTTTCCTTTTATGCTTGCGATGTGGAGGGGCAATGATGTAATCATTGCCGTCAATCGTAAGCGGGAATATCGTACATAATCAAACACGAGTCGTAAGTAAGTGACGCGTCCAGCGCGTCGCAGGGAAAGATGCCAAAAGTTTCGCCTTCCTCATAGCGATAGGAACCCGTACAGTAGAGAAGTCCGAGGAAAATATGCGTGCGAGTGAGGGCGCAGTCCGTGATCAGTCCGAGGAGTATCGTAAGGAGAAATCGTAAAGGCGGGATGATGGGAGCGAGATGGAGACGTAAATGGTGATGGGAGAAATAGTCCGAGTGCGTGTGATGGGTGAAGTCTGTCCGCGCGCTTACCAGGGTTCCGGCCAGTGATCCTTCGACTCCTCCGCTTCCTGCAAGTCCCAATCTGCTTCCTTCCAGAAGAGATCGTCGACGCGCCAGGAGTGATTGAAGCGTGAGGGGGGTTCTCGTTGAGTGCGGAGCATTGCGTCCTCCCAATACAGCCACTGCTCAGTGGCGTGTTGGGCGGCTTCGTGCGTCAGGCTCTCGCGTCGCGTGAGGAATCCCAGAAGCTGCCTGTGGGCGCGGGCGGTAGCGTCGGTACGTCGGAGGTGGGGGTGGGACATCAGTGTTCCTGGACCGTAACTGATATCCGGACGGTCCGGGCGAGGGTGAGGAAGAGGAGTCTGTGGTCGGAGGGGATAGCAGGACCGAGATCGGGGGAAGTGAGGGGGAGCGCCCTTGCGACGGGGACAATCTCGGCGGAGATGGCCTCGCTTGCCGCATTTCCAGCAGCGTTTCCGCGGCTTCGAGGGAATCGCGTCCCACTTCTCTTGCGTCCACGTGATTGGTTCGTCGCTCCATGGGTCCGAGGGATTCTCGGCTACTTCCTTCGTCCTGTCGTCCTTCTCCGATTTGTTCGCCGAGCTGTCCGATTCGTCCGCTGAACTGTCCGACTCGTCCGTTAGGTTGAGTTCCTGTCTCCGGCGAGCGCGGTCTTCCATCATCCGATCGACTATCTTCTTGAGTTCCTTGAAGTTCTTCCTCACCCGATGCATCGGGGAGTCTGAACTCTCTGATCCGCTTGAACGGTCTTCCGTCGGGGTCGACAGAATCATGTTTACGTCGCTGTGCGGTGACTCGGGGATCCTGGGTGACGGGATCTCGAGCGTGGTCGGGGTGCGGACGTAGGAATGAGGGATAGGGGGCGGGGTTTCCGTGCCACGGCATGGGAGCGTCGCTAGCAGATAGTGGGAATGGAGTTGGCGGTCTAGGCACGGCGGGCAGCCGAGGAGGTGTCCTAGGTATCGGTCGCGGACTGCTGGCCTGTCGTCCGGTCGGTTGTCCGGGCTCTGGAAGGACCAGGGACTGTCCCGATAGCTCTCTTGGCAGGGGCTGTCTGAACTGCTCTCCGGGTAATCCGTTTCTAGCGATGGGAGGCTGGACGGGGTTAATCTGGGTGATGCCGGGGATGGGTAAGGATCCTGGTGGCGTGGGGGCGGTGACGGGTCGTGGAGGGGCGTTAGGAAGGAACGGGGGTCTGGTGAGGGCGGATGCGATGGGATCGGGTCGAACAGTATAGCCCGGGGAGATGTGATGTCCATGGAAGATGAGGTCGATGTCGGGGCCTTCGCGTGACGACATATGGGGAACTCCGGTAGTTTCCATTCGTCTTCGGAGGATTTCTCCTTCGTAGGCGGCACGGAAGGTATGTCTTTCCCAGTTGAGCCAGTTGACTCGGAGTCCGACTTCAGTGAGGAACTTTCGGAGTTCTGCGACGTTGAGTATAGCCGCTGCGCTAGCTTCCTGAATCGTCGAAGGAGCTTGACCTCTCGTTCCTCCATTTCGGTCGAGAGCGTCAGGTACCTCAAGTCCAGCTGGTGGAGTTCTTCGTCGAGCATCTTGTTGTGGTCTTCCAGGATGCCCTGGACGTCGGCCGACTCCCTCCTGAGGTCGTCGATCCGCTGCCTGGCCTGCTCGATCGCTACTCCGGCTATCATGTGGGCTATTTGATTCTCGAGTATCGGGGAATCGGGTGTTGGGACCTTCGTCGCTCCGGACCACGGGGATTGCATTGGCACCTGTGAGGAATCCGGGTGCTTCAGTTAGGGTTCTTCTGTATGCTTCTAATCGGCTTACCCCCTGTTCTTCCGTCTGGTCCTGACCTAGACGGAGGAGGTACTGACTTAATTGCGAAGATTGCTGCCGATCGAGCGATGAAGCAGTCTCCACAGAGGGTGCGTTCCTGTTGAGTGTGGTGTGCTCTGTTGCAGACGAGGCGGATGCGTTCGACATTGTTGGGTGAGACGGTCTGATTGGTAGAGGAGATGTTGGTTGCGTTCGGGGTGGTGGACATTGGTGATCTGTCTTGTTGAACCCGTAGGGTTTTTATCTCCCCCTTGTTGGCAGTGCATTCGCCTGAATGCCGTTGAGTCTCATTTAGTGTCTTACTTTCGTCTTGTGTTTCTTTCGTCTCGCTGGTCTTCGTTCTTGCTGCGTTGCTTCAGTTTCGTCACGATCAGTGGCTTCTGTGTTGGTATCTTTGATTGGCTGTGGTGGTAACTTCGGTGCCTTGGGGTTATTCCGGTGGAACTCTGCGATTGCATCTTTTGATCCTTCGAGATTAGATGCTGGTTCCCATGTGTTACCGGAGTCTGGGTATCCTTTCCATTTTACGAAGTAGTGTAATGGTTCGGAATATCGTTTGTCTAATTTCGAGGCTACTATTGTTTCTAGTTCATAGAGTTCTTCATCATTTACTAGTTCCGGAGGCGGCTTTTCGTAAGCTTCTCCATATTGTTCTGTTTCTTTGAACGGAATTAATAGTGTCGCGTGAAATACCGGATGTACTTTCCACTTCGCCGGTAGTTCTAAGCGATAGGTTACTGGTCCTATTACTTTTTCGATTTTGAATGGGCCAAACCGCTTTGGTGCTAGTTTAGTTTTCGGGTATACCGTGTTAAGGTTTTTTCCGTCTAACCATACTTGGTCACCCTGTTTGAGTTGATATAGTTCTCTTAGGTTCTGGCGTGGTTTCCTCTGGAGGTGGTGTGGCTGTTGTGGGTTCTTGAGGATGCTGGAGTTCGGTTCGAGGGTTCTGTGGTTCGGTTGTCGTATCGGCTGTGTCGGTATCGGGATCAAATTCCCAGTAGTCCTTAATATTCCCGGTGTAAGGTTTCTCTTCGACTTTCTGTGCGTCCGGGTGTTTCCAGAGTTCTTCTGATGAGAGGGGCCCGATATGAGGTCTTGAATAATCTGGGCGCTTCCAATGTGAATTGTTGTAGCTTCCGTCTTCCTTTTCTCTTTTGGATCTATCTTTGAAGTATTCTGCTGCTGGGGGAAGGTTGTATCTGTATATGGGCGGGTTCCACTGGTATGCGTATGTCCCTTTGCTTTCTTTCGCGACGAGGGCTCCGTCGTAGTAAAAAAGGAGATGATAGGGGTCAAATGTCCAGCGATGATCTTCGTTTCCGTTAGGGAAGTCTCGACTGCAGTTTGATTGGAGTTGAGGGATCTCAAAATCTGATGGTCTTTTTTCAGCGGGTTGTTCCGCTGACTCCGTGGTGGGTGTTTTGTTTGACGCTCTGCGCCAAACTGTAGGGTGAGCTAGTGTAGAGGAGAGCTCGTTCTAGTGTTAAGGACGGTCCTTATCACGTGACAAGCGGCTCAGGCTACAGTACTCGTACGTGTGAGAGGTGGGATCAGGTGATCCAGACGTCTCGGTTATACGAAGGTTGGAGTCGATAAGCGAAGCAGTAAGTCTTCTCGGAAGACTTAGGCGAGCTTTCGACTTAGTTACTTTGAGTTCTCTTTAATAGCTTTAAGAGGAGGTTCTATTAAGAACAGTCCTGTATTTACAAAGAGAACGAGCTGAGGAATGGCTCGTTCGATGATCCTCCTTTTATAAGAAAGGAGGTCGAGTAAACATATGTACATTGAGCAACGGTCGCATCAAGTATCTACGGGGATGAGACTGTGTCACCGTCGCGGCTGTGTCGTTGAGACGGTGACGATCTGTGGCACTGTCGTCGGGACGGTGACGATCTGTGGCACTGTCGTCGTCGCGTCGTTGAGACGGTTACGAACTGGGGTACAGTCGTAATCCGTCGTTTAGCGACGTCCTTCCTAATAAGGCAATGGAAATGAAGTACCTTGGACAAGTTGTAACAGCTGTGTATAGTGCTAAGAACATCTTTAGGATATGGGTATAAACTCCCCATCCGTGGCAAGGAATACATATTCCCACTGGCCGACCGTGCACCTCCTGAGGGATATATGTCACAGGGATATTCTGCGTATGTTTCTTGATCTTCTAACTCCTGTCTACATTATTGATCATGTATTTCTGCATAGCCCATCACATACAGACCAGTGCTTTGCACCGTTTGCTTTTTCTTGGACTATTGATCGCCATGTCAGCGGTCTACCTGTGCAGCTGTCCCCACCGCGGCGCTCTACCCGTCACAAGAGCAAGAGCACTACATCTATCGCTGCTAAGAAGGTGATTGCCACTGGTGGCAACTTTGTTGATCTTTCTCTCCATGTCATCGTCGAACAAAGCATCGACAGCCTTGCTGCGTATAACCCCATCTATCTCCATGGGACAACAGTTCACAATGGTGTCATGACACGTGGATGGGCGATCACATTCTCACAGCACATTTGGAATGCCTTTAAGTTGGCGGAGAGGGGCATCAAAGTTGTTTCTGATGCCGGTGTAGGGAAGGATTGACAATGGATGGCCATAATAGAGTTATAGCTTACTAGTACTCTGCACCATGAAAGACATATATTTGCTATACAAATTGGAAAAGTTAGTATACATGAACACAGAGCAAGTTTCTCGAGAAAAGACTGCACGAGAAAGTTTCTCGCAGTGGTCGGCATCAAAAGTCTCGTGAGTTCGGACGATTCCGAAAAGTCTCGCAGAAAGATGACGCAAAAAGTCTCGCGCGCAACATGTTGGCGAAAAGTTTCGCGCACATGTATTTTTTCGTCATTTGGCCTGCCATAGTCGGGATGGACGACTTTTCTGAGCGGTGCTCCGAGCAAGACGCGTACGACCCGGACCCCCAGAGCGGCTTGAAATATTACTACGTATGCATGTATTGGCCGGCAGGAGATACGGCAGGAAAGTTCTCGTGCGTCTTCTAAGTACTAGCCACTGGCGGTAGACACGAACTGACTTTGCCTCATTCCAGCCAAAATGTTCAGGTCACGACGGTGTAGATCGGAAATTCAACACGCTGGTCTCTGCGGGGCGAAGTCGGTTTATATTTACGGGATCTGGTCTGTGTCTCCATAATTACATGTTCGGCCGTGTTCGCGGAACAGGTTGAGTGATTCAGTGAAGATCACGTTGAGCGAGAGCTACGAAAGAAATTCCCACGCATTATCGGCCCTCTACACCGGTTATAATCGGTTGTAATGGATTTCAAAGCCTTCATGATACACCTGTTCATTCTCTCTCCCTCCAGCATTCACCACATACGATACGGGCCCGATCCAAGGGTGGCCTGCTATCTCGCAAATCTATCTCCAAGACCATTGTGAAGAATTGAAGTACATCTCCTTTGAACATCAACTAATGATCTAAGAAAGTCAAGGCGGTACTCGTACGTTCTGACCACCCAGTGCTCTCACTGCTCTCGCTGGTCCTCGTTCCCTCGACTTGGATCGACACGTACCCGACTGTGGTATTCGTTGGACCTGGGCCTGAGAGTCGAGTAGATGGCAACCAACCCCGAGAACGCCTTCTGTCTCCCCCTGGAGACCGCGTCGCAAAGCGCCCGTATACATAAACCCCCGTCCCGCGCCATGACACCTCTTTTCCCCAACCATCTGCAAGTGTTTTCGACCGCGGGTAGCTGGCTGCTTTCGACGGTTTCTCTCTCGTTTCTACATTCCATTCCTTCCGCACCACGCTCGCTCTTTCGCTCCCTTTTTCCGACTCGACTAAACTCGCAGGACACCGTCAAACCAGGATGATCGGGCTCAACTGCAAGACGCTGCTGATTGCGGCCGTCCTCGCGTGCGCCGCCATAGATGTCGTCGAGGCCTCCGTATGGGCGCATCGCTCGCGCCAGAGCCTCCCCAAGCCAGCCCAGTTGGCGCGTCGGGAGAAACGTTCGGCGAGGTGCCGAGCGAAGTTCAACAACGGGACCGTGACGAGTAGCCCGGCGTACGTGCATCGCGATTCCCCCCACTTCCTGCGGCTGATTTGATCGTGACGGGGCAGAGTCCCCGCCCCGAGCACATTCGCCGTGTCGTCCTCTGCTACTCCCGCCGTCTCACCCGCCGCTCTCGCGCCACCCAAAGACGCCCAGCCCTCTCAACCAGCCGAGCCTGTCCCTACCACATCGCAACCCCCCGCGCCCGCTCCGACCACGTCGAAAGCCGCGGCACCCGCCACCAGCGCGAAGCCCTCTCCCTCTCCTGCACCTTCCCCCTCCCCCTCGTCCTTCGGATCCTCTTCCTCCAGCGGCGGCATCGGCGGCATCGTCTCCGCAGCCGACGAAGCAGCGTATCTCGCCGCGCACAACACCTTCCGCGCTCTGCACGGCGCGAATCCGCTCTCCTGGAGCGACAACCTCGCGAGCAAGGCGCAGCAGTGGGCCAACAACTGCGTGTTCCAGCACTCGGGAGGCTCGCTGGGCGCGTTCGGCGAGAACCTGTCTGCGGGGACGGGCGATTTCGGGATCGCGCCCGCGATCAAGCTGTGGACGGACGAGTCGACGGAGTACGACCCCTCGAACCCGCAGTTCTCGCATTTCACGCAGGTGGTGTGGAAGGCGTCGACCCAGGTCGGGTGCGCGGTCGCGGACTGCGATGGTATGCTCGGGAGCGGGGTGCGTTTTCATTTCGTCTTGGCAGGTCAGGACAGGGGCTGACGATGTGTTCCGCCAGGTCGCGAAGTTCTACGTGTGCGAGTACGACCCCGCCGGGAACGTCATCGGCGAGTTCGCGTATGTGCCGGTTCCCCTTCTCTTCCTTCCTCGTCGAGCGCTTACGTCGCTTGTACCAGGCAAAACGTCCAAGCTTGAAAGTCACCCGCAATGATCAGCTTCGCTTCGACCCTGCTCCCGACGTGCATCTATACCCTTCTCCTCATACGCGTCGTCACTAATGCGTCCTGTCGGGTCTTTATTACGATGGTTGAACCATTCGCTGTCAAATAAATCGCAGCTCTGCGTGTATTTGTCTCCCTGAGTTGACATCGAACTAAGAGTCCGTTCGGAGAAGAGAGGGGGTCTGAGCACCCTTCTGTCAAGAGGTTCAAAATGAATGTCCTATTTAGGAAGGTTGTGATTCAGGGTGCATGGATGCGTTCAAAGTTGTGGAAGGTTGTGGAAAGGGTCTAAATACGAGGTAAAGTGATGCTCGTTGCGTGCGCATTACCCAAACGCCTTGTCCCCCCAAACTACCATGCTAGTGTACCTCTTTCACCCCAACAACTCGGACGCCCGGATCGAAGGCCTTCAACCCTTTCAACTTGGCTTGTTCGACGTACACGCAGTGTATTGGTGCACCGATCCTGGCTCGCTCTCGAACGACGTCTCTCAACGTTTCCTTGATCCGCCTGTCTTCATGTTCCGAGCGGTCGTCCCAATCGACGTTCTCGAGCCATATCGTGCGCAGGGAGGGGAGAAGGCAGGTGGACCGGTCGACATCGCGGGCAGCGTTCGCGCGGAGGGATTCCAACAGCTCTACGGGGTCTTCGAGCGCGTGTACGTGCTCGACCTTGAGGTAGCCGTCGACCGCGTGGTTCCACATTATGGTATCTGACACCAACGAGATGGCGCGGACGTTCCGGAAAGGTAACAAGTTGCACAAATCTCCGGCATCTATAGGTTCGACGTCGGTGTTGTATTCAAGTTCGATCTGGAAGGCGGGCGCGACGCCTTGGATGGGCACGAGTGGCATCTCGCCAACCGGGTCGACGGTGAACTCCTTCCAAACGGATAAACCATGTTTGACACGATGCGTGTCAACCCATTCCGTATAGGCATGAAGAGATTGCATCTCGTGCATGGAGGGAATGTTCTCGAGATGTCGGGTGAGGGCCTTCAAACCGGGAATCTCGTCCCCCTCGTCGATGCAGGACAACTTTATCCTGGTGCTATGCGGCCGACGGATGTGGTCGAGGATCGCGGCGGCGGAGTCCATGTGCATATCGCCCAAGTCGAGAAGAGTGAGAGACGGGAGATGCGCGTCGTTCATATAAGGCAACGGTTCGTCGGGATGTTCCCCGACGTTGTGAACGTGAAGCTGGAGGGTTTCGAGACGGGGCATGCGCCGAAGCGCGTCCAGCACGTCGGGAATGCTTAAGCTGGATGGGGACAGCTCATGTTCGGTCTTCAGCCACAGAGATGTCAGGCCGCCGAGCGTCGGTGCGCTCCAATCGAGGTTTCGGAATTCTGTGGCGGTAAGGGTCCGTAAGGAGGGCGTTTGACCTGCGAAGAGGGCCGACGAGAGCGGCCCATCCGAGACAATGTCGAGCGAGCGAGCGCGAAGTGTATGGAGCAGAGGGGCGGGGTGGCATAGGTTCGATGGGGAGAGGGTGAAGGCGGGACAACAGAGGTGAAGGGTGTGTGTGCGGTGAAGTTGTGACTCGACGAGACTGCCAACAGGTCCGGGTGCGCGGGAGGGGGGGGCACATACGTTGACGAGGATAGGCATGGACTTGCTCCTTGACACAAACTCTTGCGCCCACTGGAACCCGTGAGCGAACGTGACGACGGACCACAACGAAGGGCAAGATAAGGCGACCTCTCGCCATTGATGGGATACATGCGAGACCTTGATCCACCCAAGTGTCCTGTGCGCACGGTGAAAATCGGCGTCGATCGGTTCCAAGTTGCAGTGGGGTTCTTCCAGCTCGCTTTGGGCGAAGATTATAGCGAGGATGTCAGGGTGAAGCCGGGCGACGGGCATCGCAGCGTTAAGCCTTCTCTTCACGAACGACACTGCCCTATCCATAGCGAGGAGCTCAGAACGGAGGGTCTCGATAGCATTGGACGGGTCCTCCCGAGTTGCGTTGGACGCTACGTTGTCGAGGAAGTTGAGGCGGGAGGCTGCAGCGTCTAACCAAAATGCTGTTGCCGAGGCAGGGTTGACGTTGCTATCGATGTTAAGGTCGTGAGCGCGTGAGCCCTCGGAAGGTCTGTGACACATACCTTTTCTACATTTCCACGTCCATGCGCGAGCACTGCAGGCCCCAGGAAATTAGGAAAGAAGTCGATAGAGGCGGATAGAGGCGGTCGGAAGGACGAAGGAGCTCGATAATATAGTATATTCAGGAGCACGTGCACTCAGCCACTCAGCCACAAGCGCGTAGTGAGTCCCCGGCCTGCTCTTCCCCTCCCCCCGGAGAGAACCCGTCTAGCGAACTCGAAAGAAAAATAGTGAAAAGGGGTGGCCAATGTTGGGCCAATGACGTGAGCGGTCCCCACGGGCATCGGATTGTGCAGCGAACAGGCTGACAGTTGCACAGGATCCTTTCAAGATTTTGCGTCGCTTTGGCAATTAGTCCCGCTCTCTCCTTGTCTCATCCTCAGCCCATTGCATCAGCCGTCTTCTTCCCGGTACGAAATATAGCGAAGTCTATCCTCATTATACCAAGCCATGAGTACAGGTGAGCTTGATAGATACTTGGAATAAGCCTGGCAAGTGGCGAATGACTCCGTTTCGACAGGTTACTATCATCACCACACTTCCCCACAATCACAAGTCATTGGCCATCATCCTGGCAATCCGCAAGGTGAGAGTTAGCGGTCTCCCTTCCGGTGCGATCACCAATTTACGATCATACTACGGTCAGTGACAAGCTACAACGATCCAGCCGACAAGGTGTGGGCCATGTATCTCGCTGAAGCGGACAAGAACGACACGATGATGACGGACAAGTTGAAAGGCGATACAGATGGGATCCTAATATTCGTGCGTAGCTCATTTATTCTCTTGAAGGACGCTCGCTGACTCACGAGCGGTCCAGACTGGCCTTTTCGCCGCGACCGTCGCCGCATTCATCGTGGAGTTCTACAAAAAACTGAACCCCGACTCTGGAGATGACGCCGTCACCCTCCTCTCAGGGATCTCACAACAAGTTGCCGCCCTCTCAACAGGAGCTGAAGCACCGCCTTCCTCGTCTGGAACCTTCCTCGCCCCCGACTCCGCGGTCCGAGTCAACGCGCTATGGTTCACCAGCCTTTTCCTCAGCTTGAGCGTCGCGCTCTCCTCGACTCTGGTCCAACAATGGTCACGTCGGTACCTCCGCGCGGTGCGCCGACGGGGACCCCCACACAAACGCGGCCCCGTCCACGTTATCCTCCACGAAGGGATGAAGAAGTTCCGTATCGAGCAGGCCGTGGAGGTTGTCATTGCGCTATTGCATCTATCTGTCTTCTTCTTCCTCACCGGATTGATGGAGTTCTTGTTCGAGATCAATGCCAGTGTCGCGCATGCGTGCCTTCCGTTCTTCGCAGCTGGCGGGATCATATACCTGGTGCTGACTTTCCTCCCGTTTTTCTTTCCTTCGTCGCCATACGACACACCGCTCACCCATGTCGTCCGCCTCGGGGTCGCTTCCTTCGCCATTTTACTGTGGGCGGTGTTGTCTTCCCTCCAATACATCCAAAAGCACGCGCTCCTCAGGCTTTCCCGTGTCCCTCCCGTCAAGGAATCCGCAAAGTTCTCTCGTATGTTGTCAGGATTCCACCCGAAGAAATTCGCCCTCCGCATCTGCCGCACCCGAAAACAAGTCCTAAAGGATTTTTCAAAACACCCGTCCTCGCACGGGGCCCAGTACGCCCTTCGTTTTACGCTCAAAATGCTGGACGAACGGTGGGAGGCTCGCGGAGCTCATTGCGGGCCTTCCGGATTTCCTTGGCTCCATGACTTCAACAAACGCCGCGGACGTGGTCGTTCATCTCTTCCAACATGAATTGCTCATGCGTCGCATGCACGAAGCCGCCATCTTTCATCGATCTCGTTCGCCCGCAGGGATCCATCACATCCTGGGCACATGCAAGGATATGCTGGTTCGTGTCATGCAATCGCCGCAGTCGCTTCGCAGCCTGGCTAGTACAGAGCACGAACATGGGCTCCTGTTGGACCTGGCGAGGATGATGAATTGGCGACGCAAATATCCTTCTACTTCAGCGCTCATAGTGTGCGAAATAGCACAACTACGAGACGCCCTGACGAGCGCGTTCCCCGCAAGTACCAGGAGAGTCGCCGGACATGGATTTCCGGACTCCAGTTGCAGTTACGCCCTGCTCATCCTGATGTCCACAAGCTTTGTTTCTGATCCGGTCTCTCGCCACAAAGAGTTCCTTCGTATTCAGAACTCCGCTTTTCCGGTCGAAGAATTGCGTCAATGGAGTAGCGCAGAAGGCAGCCAGAGGTTGATAGGAAGGGTGGGACATCTGGACAACATTACGTGCTTCGCGCGCCGTATCTGGTCTTGCATATACGACAAGTCGCGTTCTCCCCATCTCATGTTCACAGAGCACCACGATACCATCAGTCGATACCACGAAGATGCTCGTTCAGCTCGTTCTGTAGCGCGCCGATGGCATCTCGGAGCGAAAACGCTGTCTGGTCAACGGTCGTCCTCGACTTTGAAGACATGTGGTCCATGATAGGTCACGACGTCCAAGGCTCCCGAAACCGCGACGAAACATCTGAAGAAGCCGAAATCCTAGTGGAGCTGCACAATCTCTTGCAGAGCGTCGCAGAAACTGTCCTCCGCCAGCCTGGACCTGACTCTGGCAACCAATGCCCCGATGAGAGCCCGACGGGGGGAGCGGGGGACGACGGCGAAAACATTGTTGGAGGTAGTGTCGGTGCTGCCATCGCGGATCGCTGCGTTGACGATGACCAGGAAAGTAACAGTACCATCGAGAACAATGGGACGGACATCTCGGACATCTCAACCACCGCACCGACTGAGCACATACGAGATGCGGGTGCACGAGGATTAGCGTCAGATGTGCTGGAAGATGTCCCTAAAACCAGCGACGATCATCCCGAAGCACCAAATGTACACACTGACACCGAAGGCGCGCACGGCGCGCACGGGGTGCCCTGCTCGCCGACCAACGCCGTACAGGAAGATGGACACCTACGCTTGCAATTGCGCGGCGTATGACGGCGACAAAGGTTTGTGTGCAACTCCCACTGACACTGACAGGAGTCCATGCAAGCTCACCTCCAAACACAGGAGGTCCTCGACCGCGACGGAAAGGCATGGAAGAACTCACAGTTGTCGTTGTCGCTCCACGCTGAGGATACCAGTTCTTTCCTCCATCCCTTTTCGTCACTGACTGAATCTACTTATTCCTTCGGTATGATGAAACACGAATGTTTTTCACCAGTTTACTTTGATGACGGCCTCTTGCCAGTTTGCGCCCACACGACGCAGTTTGAATGCAGAACATCCATATAACATTGACACACCGATAGTCCGTACAGTTCTGTACAATCATACACGCCTCATAACCATCGCACATCTGTCCGCCTTTTTTCTGTTTTCTGTTTTTGAAGAACAATATCATACGCAAACCATTCCTAGCACATCTTTCTCGCAATTTCGGGGTGTAGAACTCGTCTTGTCAACATGTTTTGCGTAGATTAGATGTCGTTGCGCGCGATGAGGTTGACGGTACCCGCAGCTGCGTAGGTTATCTAGGTCAGATCGCCGGGACACACGAGCATGAATAACAGGACGCGTACGAAGAGTAGAGGGGTCTATCGCGCCCTCCACGGCGAGCGCCTTGACGAAAGCGGACATCAAACCCACAGATCCGTTTCCGTACCGAGATATAAGATAGGCAATGAGACCTGCGACGTGGGGCGATGCCTAGAAAGCCAAAGTGAGAACATACCGAGAAGTCGGCCGAAAGGTACGCAGACGGTAACCTACCATCGAGGTTCCCGAAATAGACCTTATGGCCGTGCTGCTCCCGATCCAAGTGCTTATAATATCCTCGCCAGGTGCAAATAGGTCAACGACAGGACCGTAGTTAGAGAAGGAACTCTTGGCGTCCACAATGTTCACGGAACCTACAGTGTTCGCCGATGGAACACGAGCAGGGCTGTCATTTGAAGCGTCGATGTTGGCGTTGCCAGCTGAAGTCTGAATGTTGTGATGGATAGAGGATAGCGGGAGAAGTGATAGATATATCATTGACGTACCGCGACATGAATACCCCTCGTCGTGATCTGTGGGCAGCAAGGTTCAGGTAGGCAATCCCGCAGCAACACGGAAACATCATACCGCAGAGGTCGCACTGTCCACGGCCTGGGACGGGCCCACAGTTAGGCTCATATTCACAATTGACGGACGACCAGACGCTGTGACCGCTGTGGCGACATAGTTCAAAGCACTTATGCTAGTTGGGCCAGCAGGGGCATTGAGTAGGTCAGACAAAATCGGTGAATTTGGGTGCTCACAGGTCTACGGAAGTCCCAGGACTTTCATAGACATCCGTTAGCACACTTCATGAGCTAGAAAGCTATGTAGAAAGGCACCCACATAAGTTTGATTGAGATGAGGTCGGCGCCCTGCATCCGTTCTAAGCTCAATGCAGACGTCACTGAGAAAGCGAGCACACCTTTGCCACACCAAACTGGGTCCCGCCTGCGATACCTGCGACGTGGGTACCGTGTCCGTTGTCGTCCACGTTCTAAGGAGTATCGCGCTTAACATATGTGCAGCAAACAGAGCGTAAGGACGTACCTCATCCGAACTGCCAAACAGGGGGCCAAGGCGCGCGCGTCCCCCGAAGTCAACCTTCGGATGAGATTCAGTATTCGATTCAAGGGGAAACGAAAGGTCATACGTGGGCTGTGTTGATACCTTCGCACCGCATGTAGTCAGCTGTCATATCGTGTTCGTTTCAGAGGCCAAACTCACCGGTGTCTGCGAAGATACAAGGGAATATGCGTGTTAATACAACAGATAGCGGGAAACGATTCCACGTACCGAGAATGTAGATGTCGACTCCCGTGCCGGCGGAAGAATCGTAGCTGTATGTGTGAGTCAAGGCAGATGCTGAGCCTTGGACCCTGTTATCCTGCGAGATGCGGGAGAGACCCCAGGGGGCGTTCAATTGGGTCCTAACGTGAGGTTCAACATTTCAGGAAAAAGGAGTGGGCATACAAATATGCGAGAACCTACACTGTAGCATCGAGTTTGATAGCGTTATCTTCCTCGATGGACTTGACGTCGGGAGACGCGCGAAGAGCATTGAGGGTCTCCTCGTCGAATTCGCCTGTGCGTCAGTCAGCTCTGCGACGTACCACCACCTATCAAAGATGCACCAACCCGCATAACCGTGGAAGACATTGAACTCCCAGTCGGCGTGGGTAATCCTGGAGTTTCCGGAGCGAATTCTGTCGAACCACTGGAGATGGCCACTCTTCGACACCGTCTCCTTGAGCTGGACGATGTGACGACCGGAGGTTTCGGCGTCGGGCACACGGTGAACTTCGATGAGCGACATTGTTGGAAGGAAGACGAGAGCTGAAGATCGGGAGAGGTACTTCGGTTTGAAGTGAGGTTAGGCCAGTCCGCGCGAGGGGACTTTTATACGCTGGAGAGCCCCCTCGAATCGACCGCATGTGGCTGTAGTTTCCTATCAGAATGAGAGCGACTTCGAGGCATTCCATGGCATACTGAAGCTGTCATCTACATGCCTAGTGTCACCCCGCTTGAAAACATATCGGCGGCTGGTTTGCGGTGAGCGCCCATTGATGTTCACGGTCAACGACGAGGGAAAGAGGGATGTCGCGCTATGGGAGTCTCAGATTCCATGTATTTGCTGTTTAGTACACATCTGGTGATGTACCCGGACGTGAACGTTGAACGTGTTGAGCCGACAGGATCTATCGATTCCACACTCCACCGAATTTCCAGTTCTTTGGTGTTTCTTGTAATGTCCGCCGACGTCAGTCGTATTTCGAAAATGTGGGAGTCACTCACACTGTTCAGCCATTGAGTCTGCTCCCCGTCTCCAACGGGTCGCGTGCTCGTGACATTCCCTTGCATAGATCTTCCACTTCGATGCACTATTGACGCCTCCATCGCCTGCTGGGGCGCTGGCTGTTGGAAGCAAGGCGGAAGGGATGACGTGTGTGTCGAGGTCGTGATTTTACCGTTTCGACTGCCGAAATCATCTGAGAGTGATATATAGCACGTCAGGTGGAATAAAAATGAAGCAATCGCGGTTTGGCCCACGCAAGACGATTACCGGAGCGCACCTCGCTCAAGACTGGGCGCGCTGTAAGACGCCTAAAACTCTATAATTGGGTATTCTCAGCCGCTATAGCATCCGCGATAATTCCTACGCCTTCCTGTGCGCTCCCAGCAGAGGTCACGCTCACGAGTTCTGTGGCTTCTGGAAGGATATGTCACTATTCACAGTGCACCACAGTGCACGGGGGATGTCAGCCAAAACTTGGAAAGCACATCAAGACGACGCACGATGTCAGACGATGTCCTGGTCGTCGGATGAAGGTCCTACGTGGCATACAAATACCAAAAGAGACGTCATGATTCTTACCCCAGCACCAAGCTACGAATGATCCAAGGGCAGAAGAGAGATGTAAGGTCGTTCAAGCTTCAAGGGAGCATCCACGCCGGATGGTTATTTAAGTCATATGGCGCATCGCGTGACCTCTTCTGCTTTTCGTCACAAATTCAACTTGATATTTTCGTGGATTCTCACCGACGCTAGTCCTTATTCCTAATATGCGGGCATACAAAGTGCGCTGTATGGATTTCGCCTGAGGCTTCAGCAGCAAAAGAGTAACATTATAGGTAGGAATCACGGTAGACAGCGAGACTACGAGAAAAAACTACAACGACCGTCGAACGACGGAACCCCGAGCATTTTACAACCACTCGAAAGCAGACAGCGAGCAAAACAAATATAAAACTCACCCCCTCCTCCGCCCACGCCAGCTAGGTCCGTGAGCACATGCCGCGTCAGTTGACCACCAAGAACGCACCTGCCCCTCCCGCACCCCAAGAGGGGAGACACCGCCGCCACCTCACTCGTCGACCATCGTGCGCTCCGTGAGCAGCCCCTCGCCGTACGCCATGCTCTCGAATATAACTTGCCGCCAGACCGCAATCACCAGCTCGCCCGCCTCCTCTTCGAGTACCTGAAAAACGTCGGTAAGATGGCGAGTAAGGAGGGGTGGTAGGAAGCGCACCGGTTCGAGGCCCTCGACCAGCTTCGCGGGGCTCTTGTGGTCTTTGAGATGCTCGAGCACGAACATTACCAAGTCATCGTCCTCGAGTTCGCCGAGGTACTTCACCATCACGCGCTTCACTAGCGGCTCGAACTTGCGGTCGATCATGAGCTGCACCCGTCGTCAGCAGCACGTTACACCACCCAAAAACGCTGCCCACTCACATCCGTCACGCCGTCCCAGCGCACCTTCGCTTTGAAAAGCGTCTCCCGATCCCGCGGTACCGACGACCGTATCCTCTCCAGCCTCTCCTTCACCTTCTCCCCGTCACCCGCCGCGCTGAAGTCGAGCTTCACCAGCGGCGCCCGCTTCCGCTTTCCGGCCTCCTCCTCCTCCTCTTCGTTCCCAAACACAGCAGCCGCCGCTTTCTCCCGCTCCCGCCCGCCCCGCTCCTTCTCGTCCGCCGCCGCGAGCGACACCGTCAACTTCACCGGCGCGCCGTCGTCCAGGAGCATCCCCGCCCGCCGCTGCTCCTCCGCGAGCGCCTGCATCTCCGCCATCTGCCGCTCGAGGAACAGATCCGACTCCCGACGCAGGTTCTCCGCCTCGCGCGCCTCAAACATCCGCGACTCCGCGTCCGCGTTCTCCTCCGCCACCAGCCGTCGCTGCCGCGCCGCGCGCCACCGCGCCCGGTCCGTGTAGAATTGCTCGTCGCTCTCGTCGTCGTCCCACACGTCCAGCCGCGCCCGCATCTCCGCCCGATCGCGCTCCTCCGCCTCGGCCGTGGCCCGTTCGCGCGCGATGGTGCGCTCGAGGGCCTGGATGCGCGCGCGCTCTCGCGGCTCGTAGCGTCGTTCACGCTGCGAAAATCGAGGTCAGCGGAGGGCGCCCACACCAAGGTAGAAAGCGGGAGCACGCACGTCCCGGAAGGAGCTCTCCTCGTCCCGCCGCCGCGCCTCCTTGCGCTCGAGCTCGAGCTCCTCGTCCGACTTCATCTTTCGCGCCTGGTCCTCCGCGCGCTCTTCGCGCACGAACCCGACCGGCTTCGCAAAGCCCTGAGCATCGGCCCCGAGCGCCTTCCCGCCCGCGGGGACGACCACCTCCATCTGCGGCTTCCCCCACTCGCGGACCTTGGGCCCGCTGGGCGTGGCAGTGGGCAGCGCGTGCGCCTGCTTCGCGTCGCGCATCTTCTCGCGCTCCCGCTTGGCCGCGCGCTCGCGGAACTGGGCGATCTCGGAGATCACGAGCCCGCGCTGGGTCTCGGGCAGGTCGGCCTCTTGCAGGTCGTGCAGGTGAGGCGGGATCACGTACTTCTCCTTGTCCAGCAGGCCGTTCTCGGAGGCTTCGAGGGAGGTGCGCATGATCTCCTCCACGAGCGCGGCGACTTTGCTTCGCGCTTTGCGGGTGGCGTCTTCGTCGACCTGCACCAAGGAGGGGTTAGTACCGGGCAGGCGGGTTTTTTCGAGAGGGTGGAAAAGACCACGTCGCCGTGGCGAGTGGCGAGCGTAAACTCGCTACGTATTCTTCTCGGAGGCGCCGGAGAATGGCGCGCCCAAGAGGATGACGCAAAAGGCAACACACTGGCCAGAAGACGGAGTCTTTTCCACGCATCACGACAGCGAGGACAGCGCGTGGCACCGCGAGCACGATGCCCTTGCTTTGGAGAAAAGAGGTGAAAGATGCTCTGTAAAACGGCTTGCTTTACTCCTGGGAAACCATGCTTGGGAGCGGTGAAAATCCAGGGCTACTTCGCGCTCGTCTTCAACACTTTACCCCCAAGTTTCTTTCCCAGGAGTAGGTTAAGCATCCGCCAACCTCTTTTTCCCTCTTATTTCTCCAAAGAAAAGGGCCGTGCTGGCAGTGCCAGCGCGGGGTGGAAGGGAAGGTAGGGCGAGACATAAAAAGATACACGACGTACGTCGGTCTTCATGCGTTGCGTCGAGTACGCGTCTAGGAACACCTTGGTCTTTTCGTCCGCCTTGACCTGGAAAAAGAGACGTGAGTAAGAGGAAGAAGGGCGAGGAAGGGGCCACGCACCAAAAGCGTCTTGTTGACGCATCCGTCCTCAAGAGCGGGCAGCTCAACGTTGTTCAGCAGTGCCATCGCGCGCAGGGCGCTATCCGGGTCCTCGAACTCTGCAAATCCGAAGCCTTGGGGTTTGTTCGCGGGCGTGATAAGGCGTTTGAACGAGTTCACCGGGCCACATGCCTGTCGGCCACACGAATCCGCCGTCAGTGTTGTGCTCCGACGAAGGTAAAGATGAAGATGAGCGGGGCGACGCACAGAGAGCAGCTGGTTGAGAAAGGCGTCGGTGATGCCGCCAGAGATGGAGCCGATGAAAAGGGTGACGCTCTTCTTGGTGTTGGGGGGCACGAAGGCGGGCGGGTGGAGCATTTGCTGCTGCTGTGCAAGAGCCGACATTGAGGGACCTTGCCCGTACGACGGCATAGGAGGACGCAGACCAAGCCCTAACCGATTTGGAACGCCCTGCATCTTGTCGTGCGCGCTCTGCCTGGACTGTTCATGGGTGAGAACGAAGAACAGGCGCCACGAAGAGTGAACGCACATTGGAAAGTTGATGAGCGAGAAGATCAGGGGATTAAAGATGGAAGATGGAAGATGGAAGACGAGAGATGAGAGATGGGAAGTCGGGCTTGTCGTGGAGAGCTGGCGAAGGAGAGGGTAGATTCGTAGAAAACACTCAGAATATTCAGGAATCGACCGTCGCATTGGATCTGTGTAGCAATGTACGTTGTAAATCTTCAAGGCAACATGGCCGAGCGGTCTAAGGCGCTAGCTGCGTTGGGTTGATTACCTAACTAATGCTTACGTAATCTAGTCCGAAAGGGCGCGAGTTCGAATCTCGCTGTTGTCATTTTATTGTTTTTAGACTGAGCAGCAACTTGGGGTACATATTGAGTGCAAGAAAGGATGGGTTGGACGTAGTGTTGCACAAACTATAGAGTATACTTAAATATAATCATATTAATACGGAAAAATATCGATATATTACGGCTGCTGTGTATTTTGAACCACCATAATGTAATTGGGTACAGTATGATATAGTACGAGTACAATATGCTATGGACTCAATATTTATTTATATTCTGAGTATGCCAGAAGTAGGCTTATCTACTTGACCAGTGAGCTTCAAGATGCCTTTAAGAGACAGGTAACACATACCCAAATTGAAGTCAATACCTCTGGTAACGGCGAGAACACTCCGGGGTTTGCCAGTGGCTCATTTCCATTCTTGGAAAGGCTGCCACCAAAGTGCCGCTGTTTCTCACGACTTCTCGCCGGTGGCGGCAGCATCCTGTCAGCAAGCAACGGCATCCCATCACTGCCAACAATGGCAGACTTCATCTTCTACATGATGTCCAGGCAAGAATAACTTATAGCCATCATAGCCTTAGCCCGTATCATACCTCTGGCTCAGGGCAAAAAATATAAATTAGATACAAATAAATAAGAATATTTGACCATTATGATATGATATAGTACAGCTACAAATACATACACTATTTCTCCCACTCGTAATAATATGTATTCGATATAATATGGTCGGTCAGCATATTTACTCGTATTTGTGCAACGCTAGTTGGACGGTGAGAAAGCATCTAATCAAATTTATGAATGCACAAGGGGTGTACAGTAGATGAGTGGAAGGGTAGAGATACAAATATTCCTCAGGTAGGGACTGTAAGCGAGTTGAGCACAGAGAACACAATGTAAGTCTTCTCTTCAGATGAACCCCTGCAAGCAGCATGCCATCTATGCTTGAGTGTGAGCAAGTGTCAAGACTCACACCTATAACAACCTAAGAGCCGCCTCAATCATGTACAACAATGGAGGATGAGAAAGAGGTGCAAGTGCGAGGCTACACTACTGTGTTGGGCATGGAGCGGTCACGGTGACGGGGTGGTGGAAGCGGCGACGGCGACGACGAAGTCGATGGTCAACGACGACGACGAAGGTCGTGGTCGGAGACAAGGAGAAGAGAGGCGACGGCGCGAGGCGGCGTTGATGTCAACGAAATCTCACGTGATCATCCGTGTCCCAGTCGAAATGCCGACCTGAGTTTTTGAGGACCGCAGCACCAGTGGCGGCATTCCGATTCTTTCCAAGGGGTTGCATATGCTATCAAAGAACTTACCAGTCTTCGACCCTACATCTCACTGGCCATGGAAGCAACGACCTAGACCAGTGATAGTACTATCACGTACAAGGAACGTGAATCATCGATACATTGTTTTCGGCGTTGCAGTCCGTACATAAGTAACATCTCCGTAAAGTCGTCGGACGGTCTGACGGTGTGGGAAGAGCTTCCAAAAAGTGGGACGGTACAACTGAAGCCCTACAAATACAGTGCCATTCCATATACTTTTCCCTCAAATCGGGTACTTCCCGGACAGCGTCGTGAGCACGTTGAACCCTTGCGTGCGGTACGTGTCGTCCGTGAGCACCTCGGGAATCAGCCCGTCCAAGAACGTGAGCTGCTTCGGCGACCCCGTCGTGTACTTCGGCCACGCCAGGTTGTTGCCGCCGTTCGGGTCGAGGTTCGTCGCGAAGCGGATGAGGTACGCCGCCATGTCGCCGCCCCCGAACGCGTTCAAGATGTCCGTCGCGTGCGCCTGTTCCAGCGCCGGTGATCAGCACACGCACTCGCGCGGTCAAAAAGGCGAGACGAGGGAACGTACCGATCCGAGCACGGGGAGCGCCTTCAGACGCTTGTTCACTGTGAAAGACGGAGAGCGATCAGGACGGCGGCTCGCGCGGGAAAAAAATGGTGGCGTACAGAACGACCAGGTGTTCTGCTTTCCCGACCGCTGCTGCAGGAAGAACCGGCGCGGCGCTTGGAACACGACGTCGCCTTGGATAGCCGCCAGGCGCTTGAACTGCGGCGTGAGCACGTTGAAGAGGCCTGTGTCGAATGGCGAGCCCTGGGTGACGTCGGATGGGTATGCGGCGAGGATCTGGTCGATCTCGGCGTCGCTGGCATTGGGGAGGTATATGTCCTTGAGATATTTGTGGACCTTTGCGTCGGTGCTGTAGACAGTCATGGAAGGGCCGTTCAATCCTCATTTGTGGTGAGGAAAAGTGACAGTGACGTACGTGATGTTGAGGTTAGCGAGGGAGAACAGCGTGCCTTCGTCGTCGCAGTCGCCTGTGTCGCGCATGAACAATCGTGGGACGTACTCGGGTGTATTCTACGGACGTACCGGTGATGAAGGGTATATTCGCAACCTTGCCTTGAGAGACTAGCTCTTGGGGAGGGGCTGTCACAAACACGCCGTCTACGCGAGGCAGCCATGCCAAGTTCAAAGACTAATCCGCTGTGTCAGTGTGCCGTACATGGGAGGTCGCCGACGTTCAAAACGCACCTGGTACGAGAAGAGACTGGGCGAGTTGTCCGCGGCGTTCTTGAGGGTATCATACGGGACCTCCCGCAGGCACTGAAGGGTATCGGATGATCCAGAGCAGCCAGTCTCAGAGACGATGGCGTCGTAGTATTTTTGGCCTGCAGACGTGATGAGATCTCGAGCAAAAGTAATGACGAATATACGGCGTACCATGGGTGATGTCGCCGACGGGTGGAGGGGAGCCAGACTGCATGAATCCGGCGCGGAAAAGCCCCTCGGTGTCGCCGCCGTTCGCGACCATGTGCAGACCGATCGAGATGGCGCCGGCGCTTTCCCCCCAGCTAGAACGGGTTGCGACGTCAACGAACAGCCCACGGAGATCAAAGAGGCCACGCACATCGTGACTTTGCTGGGGTCGCCACCGAACGCGCCAATGTACTTTTGGATCCATCGGAGAGCCAGGCGCTCTAAAGCGGAATGAGAACGCAACGGGTGCAATTGAACTGACGGAACGCACGGTCATGTAGGCCCAAGTTCCCAACGCCAGCATCTTTGACCTCCTGTCCCGCTAAGAATCCAAAGGCTAGAGCCAAAAGCGTTAGCATCCATGAAGGTTGACCGTGATTGCGGCGGGGTGCGTACCGGAAACGCGGTAGTTCATGCTAACGAAAATGACAGGTTGGTTCAATGAAATGGCTTGCTCCACGATGACCTTGCCGTCGTACCTGAACTTAAAGCGTTAGCAGCATACAAAGAGACGGGAGGGTGCTCCGCAAACGCACAAGCTCGGCGAACCAATTTCAAAGCCCCCTATTCAAAAAAAATTGATTAGAACGCGGGAGACGCTCGTTCGAGACGCAATCGTACCTCCGAAGATCCACTGTAAAAAGTCTCGGTGAGAAAAAAAATGCGAATAGGGGTGAAACGTACTGCGACCACAGGCAGCTTGGATCCTGGTGTAGCATTGGAGGGAGTAACGACGTTTAACGTGAGGCCTAACCTCCCCGTTCAGCGACCCACAGTAAATCCGAGACTCAGCCACTCACAGTCCTCGTCGTCCGGGAAAACAGCCCCGTAGATAGTGTTGACCACAAAGTCGACAGCATCCTGCGCGAGACCGGCCGGGAGCGGGAGTGTGAGGGCCTGCTGGGGACACGCAGGACCGAACGACGTGACGGTGTGCGTTCCGACGTAAGGATCGGTGGCCTTGGGCAGGTTGAATCGCAAATCTCCGACACTGCATCCGACGACGTTGGTCAGCCAATCGTGAGGCGACACAGATGGGGATAGAAAAAACCTTACGGGGGTTGCGCGAAGGGGATGCCGAGAAACTTGTTGACCTTGCCAGACGTGGTCCCCACGAAGGTGCCGTTGTCGAGTGCGATCGTCGGCGACGCTCTGCGTGTCGGTACGGCGGCGATGGGCGCAGCGAGAGCCAGGAGAACCGCGCCGAGTGCAGAGGCCTTCATCGTGAGTGAGGACAACGATGGGTAGGAGGACGTCGAAAAGACTCCTTGTCCCACCATCCGGACATCGGGAAGCCTTTATACGCGCGAGCGGATGGTCTAAATTAGACGGTTCATTGGTCGTTCCCCCAAACCCAAGCGATAGGCCCGTCGTTCGATTGGCTGCCGCGCGCTGCCAGGTCAGTTCGCGCTGGACACAAAGTAGAGTGCAAGGCCCATCACCTTCGCATTATATCACAGGCCATCATCGTTGGGTCATGGGTCAAGTACTCGCATATGCGTCGCGTGGGGAAGAGATGAACATAGCCGCTTTTCGGATTGTAGGAACCGCGGCCAATACCGAGAAGATCGACAAGGCAGATCTCGGTCTTGCATGACGGGACGGGACCGATCGCGCGCTTATCTGACTTGCTGATCTGCCCTTTGTTAAAATCATATTCCCGCCCCGAGGGAACCTGGGGTCTGGGGTAAACGCGGGGTAAAATGACAGTGGCTCGCTGCGGAACCCACGAGCCCACGCTGAACTTCATGGTGGCGACACAGCCGTGCAATAATTTCAGGGTACACAAGGGCGGGGTAAGGGGGCATAAAGCGCCCACGTGTAAGGGCCACGGCGGTCGCGCACGCGCGAATATAAAACGTGGACTGGTCATGGGCTCGTCGTCGCGTCGAATTCACGCCTTTCTTTTTGCACTGAGGGAATCTCAGCGATCAGATGAGTGGGTGGTACCTCTCTGACCAAACTGTAGCTTGAAAGGCACGGTTGGCGGCGAAAACCAAGTCACAAGAACATCATTGGACGATGCTGGAGGATGCTGGGCGAGTCAGAGCCCGTCTCCGACTCGGAAGTCCAGGCCCACGAAACCATCCCAGGAGAACCGACTTTCATCAAACACCCGTGAAATTTCTAGATATACCATTCTCGGAACAACGTCTCATATAATAAGGTCGGTCGTGGGAGCCGTCGTCACCGCCCCTCATATCGGATGAAGAAGCGACAGGTTCGCGACGAAGTCGAGCGGCGCGGCGCGGTAGGTGTCATCGACGACTTTCACGGGGAAAAGAGTGCTGTCCTGGAACACGACCGCTTGCGGCTTGGACAAGTCGTACTGGGGCCACTTGACGGGCACCGACGCTCCGCCGTTGGGGTCGAGGGAGGTCACGAAGTTGATGATGTAGTCCTTCAGCTCGCCATCGCCGAACGAGTTCACGAGGTCGGACGCGTGGAACTGGATATATAAGAAAGCAATGAGTACGTGCAACTATCTTCAACCCGGGTAACCAGCCTACCGAACCGATGAATGGCGTCCCCTTCAAACGCTTGCTGACTGCGCGGGCGCGACGTAAAGTTAGCATCTGACGCCACGGAAGGGGCCTCAATACTCACTAAACGCCCACGCCTTCTGCTTCGCCGCCGTGTTCTTGAGGAAGAACCTCCGAGGCCCGTGAAATACGACGTCGCCCTGGATGGCCGCCACGCGTTTGAACTGGGGTCCGAGCGCGTTTTCCAGTCCGGTGTCAAAGGGACACCCTGCGGAAATGGAGTCGGGGTAGTGGCGCAGGAGCAGGTCCAGCTCGTTGCTCTTGGCTTCGGGGAGCATGAACTCCGTCAGCCAGCCCTTCACGGCCGCCGTCGTCCTGTACGACACGGGACGGGTCAGCGTGCGCGGCAATGCATAGGCTCGCAAGGAAGAACCGACGTGAGGTTCGTGCTCGAAATCGAGAAAAGGGCGCCTTCGTCGTCGCAGTTTCCCTGGATGGTGGGGATGTTCGCCACGCTGCCTTGAAGCACGAGGTGTTGCGGCGGGCCCGTCAAGAAAATTCCGTCCACGCGGGGCAGCCAGGCAAGCACGAGGCCCTGGTACGCGAAAAAGTTCGGGGACTTGTCGATGGCGTCCTTCAAAGTGTTGTACGGAAGCCCACGCAGACACTGGAGCGTGTCGTTGCTGCGACCGCAACCCGTATCGGAGACGATCGCGTCGTAGTACTTCTGCCCATGTTCGATATCTCCAACCTACACGAAGGAAGAACGTCGATTATTCCCCTCTGCGGACGGAAGGAAAAGACGCGAAAGCATACTGGGATAGGACCCCCGGACTGCATGATCGCAGCCCGGAACAGGCCTTCCGTGTCGCCGCCGTTCGTGATCATATGCAACGCGACGGAAATCGCACCCGCGCTCTCCCCCCAACTGCATCCACATCCATCCTCGCGTCAGCCCTTCTTTCCGCACAAGATGGGGGGAGCGGCAGACTCACATAGTGACCTTCTCCGGATCTCCCCCGAAGTTCGCGATGTACTTCTGCACCCAGCGCAGCGCGAGCCGTTCTGCCAGCGTCGAGACCCCCAAGTCAGCACCCACAGACCCTGCCACACCGGATGAAATAAACAGGACACGGACGGTCTTGCAAACCGAGGTTTCCCGACCCCCTCCGCTTTGACTTCTTTCCCCGCCAGGAACCCAAATGCTACATCGCCCATAAGCACAAAACAGCCACGGACGCGCCGCGGAAAAGGCGAACCTGTGAGGCGGTAGTTCATGCTGATGAACACGACCGGTTTCTTCAACTCGATCGCGCGATTGACGACGGAGGCGCCGTCATACCTGTTCCAATCGATCCGAAGCTTAGCCCGCGCCATCCTCGCCTGAAAACCACGACACATACGTAGCCGATCCACCGATCTCGAACCCGCCTCGAAAAACGCGTCCGAGTCAGCTTTGAACTCGACACCTTCACAGGACGGCGAACGTACCGCCAAATATCCACTGGGTCGGTCACCCGTCAGCAAATCCCTTGTGAACGCTACGGAACAAAGGCGCCTCACCGCGACAACGGGCAGCTTGTCCCCGGGCTTCGCGTTCGCGGGCATCACCACGTTCAGCGTCAGACCTTCCAGCCGCGGGCTCAGCGTCAGCACACCCCGCTCCTTGCAACGCAACGCAACGCAATACAACGGGAAACCCGAACGCACAGTCCTCGTTCTCCGGCGTGACGTCCTCGTACAGCGTGTTCACCGCCGCATCGAGCACCTTCTTCAACGCCCCGTCGAGCCCCGACGGGAGCGTCATCGGCTGCTGCGGGCACGAGAACCCGTACGCGCTCGCGTCGACGTTGCCGCCGTACGCCGCGGCGGGCACGGGCAGGCGGAAGCGGCGGTCGCCCGTCCTGCGCAAGCGCGCGTCAGCACGGCAGACGAAGAAGAAGCGCGGAAAGCACGTACGGCGGCAGCGCGAACGGGATCCCGAGGAACGACGCCGCGGCGTCGTCGAGCGTGCCCGTGAACACCGCGTCGTCGAGCTTCACGGTGGGCGAGGGCGCGGCAGCCTCAGGTTCCAGGTTGATTGTGGAAACTGGGCTTGGCGCGTCCCGATGACGCGGGCACGAGCGGGAGCTGCTCGAATACAGCCTGAGGAGAGGCGAGCGCGTTCTGGCAGGCGTGCAGCAGAGCCAAGATGCCCACGCCGAGCGCGGTGGAGGTGGGGAGGTGTACCATTATATTGTGCGATTGTGTACTAGGAGGTGGAAGTGAAGACGATACCGAGGAGGCAAGGTTTAAATACTTTCCCGGTGCTGGATGCGCGTTTTCTGCCCTGCCATCCGAGGACCTCCGATGGGCTGCTTCGCGTTCGAGTCCACCGCCGACTATCACAGGCCGGGTGGGTTTCCTGGAGGCCCGAGAGTCGGCACGCGTGCATATCTTCGCAAACGTTCAGCCAACCAAGCTTCGCTGCGGGACTCGGAACACGCTCACCCCATGTTTAGGATTGGAATCCGCGCACATCCATAGGCGTGCGAGGCGAGGAAGCCCTGGCGAACGTGTTTCGTTTAGCAAGCGTCCGTATCGAACCCGTGGTCGGCGAGGAAAACTCACCTGAAGACGGAAGGACAGGAAACGAGAAGGGAAGAGAACCTACTGTGCATGTTACCGCTAGCAGCCTCCAGCCCCCACCAAACCCCTAACCACGTAAATTGGTCATTCATAGTCTCAAGTCGTAGTGTAACGTACACGCCTCCCGCCATCCTCGTAGTGTCATAAAATTCACCATCCTAATCCCTACATCAACCCCAACCCAACCCCCAGTACCAACCCGACCACTGTCCCTACACCTACCAGCCCTCTCTTCCCAAGCGTCCCATTTGGCGTATTCTGACTCACAGGCGACGGGCTCGCCACACCTGAGGTCGACGCACCCTGCGTGCCAGCGGCGCTCGCGCTGGCGGTGGACGCCGTCGAAGTCGTCGCCTCCGACAGTGGATTGGGGCACGTCGGCGCGACGAGCAGCCCGCCGAAGTTACTCGCGACCCAGAGCACGACGCCGTTCGTCCAGCCGAAGCCGGCCTGTTGTGCGCACGAACAAGCCAGCGTCAGTGCGCGTTCCGAAACGCGGATAGAAATAGAAGGGGAAAAGTGGGGAAGGACGGTGGATGAGAAGTCCAAGACGCAGGCGGAGGGGCAGATGTATGCACGGAAAAAGGGCTAGGCAAGGAAGCGCGACGCACCTGTACGGTGTACTCGCCCCCGGACCCGCCGACGTCGATGTCCTGGATGGAAAACTTCTCGAACATGTTGCCCGTATTGTTCACGCTCCCGCTCAGCGCGAGCGCCTCGTCCGAGAGCCTGGGCAAGAACCCCGGGATCTCGCCTCCCGTCGAATACCTGTTTCCCATCCCAATCAGCCACCCTCCCCAAAGGCCCCGGAACTATGAGACGGCACGCACCAGCTGCACAGCACGCTCGTAAAATACCGATTCGCAAGCTCCCTCACAAGCACGTCCCTCCAGCCCTCCCCGTCCGTCCCGTTCCCCCCATTGATCACCGTCCCACCAATCACGTTCACATCCGCGGCCTGCCCCGTCCTGCTCGCATTCACGCCCGCCCCCAGCGGCTGCGCGGGCAGGTCTTCCTCGTACACCCCCAGCTGACCGAAGGGTACGAGCGCATATGCGCTGGCGTTGTCCGGTGGAACGGGCAGGGTGGAAGACGAAACGTTCGCAGGGAGCGCGCGCAAGGCCTGCAGCGCGATGTACTGGTGCGGCGGCCACGCATTGGGTGCGTCCCACTGTAGCCCTGACGTCACGAACGTCGGAGGAACCCCGGTTCCATTGTACCTCCGCTAGCGCCATGTTCACCCCCGCGAATGCACCAAACGCGGCCGTCGAATTGTGGAGGAGTTCCGACGGGACGAGGCCGGCCCAGAGCGGGTAGAAGGTCGCGGCGGTGAGGAGTGCGTTGCGTGAGTTGGAGGTCAGGTTGAAGTCGTAGAACGCGAGCTTGGCAGGGTCCCAGTGCAGATCGAGCAGGGCGGCTTCGAGGTCAGAGGCAAGGGCTGCGTGCCGTGTCGAGGCGGAAGCATTGGTGGGGGCGTAGAGCTCCGCGAGAATGCGGTGGGATTTGTCTAGTGGAGAGCGAGGTCGGTCAGATTACAGCAGAGCTGCGCAGAGGGAAAAGAACGCACAGAGAATACTGTTCAAGTCCACGGGAACGTGGTTCTTCACGTTCAACGAGCGCAATGCCACATTGGTGTCGTTCAGCCCGCCTGCGAGCGGGTTCGCGACGAAACGGGTGCTGTAGTCCCAGCCGGTCTCGGCGCCGGACGCGAGCTCGGAGTAGAGGTCCGCGCGTTCGTCCGCGGTGAGCGGCGTCGCGAGCGTGGGATCGTTTGCGGTGAGGTAGTCGGTGAGGTACGACTCGGGGCGCGGCGCGCTGTTGGTCACCGCGTAACGGGCGACGGCGTAAGTCGTGTTGGTGTACGGGCTGGTTACATTCAGCGTGCGGTTGGTGTGCCACCAGGCGAGTTCGCGCTGTGGAACGTCAGCGCATGCGCATGAATGAAGATGAAGAAGCGTACTTCGGCTAGGGGGAGGGCGCGCGTGAGGATGGAGCTGTCGTTCGTCGCGGTGATGTAGTTGGACAACATCTAATGATTGACGGTCAGGAGATACGCGCGGCAGCATCGAATGGGATACTCACCCAGATAAAGACCGGCGGCTGCGAGCGGTTCAGGTCTGACGATAGGTCAACACGGCGAAACCCTGGAGAAGCAGGACGCTACGTACAGTATATGCGCCCGCCGTTCGGGATGAAGCCGAAGCGTTCGATCTCGTCCATGAAGTTCTGCAGTGTCGCATTCGCGACGTCGAACAACTGCGACTCGATGAGGCCCTCGAGGATCCAATAGCTGTCCCAGTAATCTGCCACCAAATGGGGTCAGCCCCCATCCACCAGCGAAGGAAGAACGCGCAAAACGCACATTGTTCTCGGAACCGTCCGCCGGGAACGACGAAGGTATGGTTGAGCGGGATAAGCGTACTCTCGCACGCGACGCCGTCACACAGCGTGGACGCGTTCGTTCCGCGGACGAGCTGCGTCCAGTACCCGTGCACGATCTGCGTCCAGTTCCGAAGCAGCGGGTCCGTCACGTTTTGGAGGAAGGGCGGGGACGGGTCGAAGTCGGTGAACGCCAGCGGCTCGAGCTCGAGACCCTCGCCGCGGAAGTTGGAGTCGACAAAGCTGAGCATTGCGCCCTCGGTCGCGTTCGTAGAGTTGATGGGCTGGAAGGCGGCAAGGACGGCTTGGGCGGACGCGTTGGTGGGCTTGTCGACGAAGGTTTTAGGGTCCGCGTACAGCTGAGCGATGTTGACGGTTTGCAGGACCTGTGTTTGCGCGAGCGTTAGAGTCTTTAGACGCTGGTATGAATGACGAGAGCTTGGTGACGTACCGAGCCCGCACAGAAGATCTCGCTCGGACACCAGGCTTGGAGAGGAGGGAGGGGCACTTGGGAGGGCAGGGTAGCGGTCAGGGGCGCGGTGGGGCTTGCGACGACAGTGGATACGGTGAGCGTCGGGGCGCCTGTCGCGGTCGAGGCTGCAGCTGAAGTGGAAGTAGACGCGACGGAGGCTGTCGTCACCAGGCTTGTCGTTAGCCCGATCGAGGTCGTGGGGACACCGTAGGCCGCATGCGCAAGGGCGAGGACGAGGAGAGTGGACGCGGTCGAACGCATGGGGACTCGTGAGCGATGGCAGGGGTGGAGTATGGCAGGGGGAGGCGCTGGAAGTTTTTGAACGTCTTGGGAGGCGCTCACGACCGCACATCAGACGATGCTCGGCGGAAGGGCTTGTGAGGGCGAGTTTGCGGCGTCCGGACTGGGCGGGGGTCATTTGACCGCTCGGGAACGTAAATTCCATCGACGCACCTCGGCCCATGTTCAGTCGTAGGATGTGCACCCCGAGGACGTTGTGTGTAGCTTCACGAATCACCGTGATGTGGAAGGTTTCTTGAGGAGATGTTGGGAAGATAGGAACCTGGAAGCGGAAGCAGCCCATTGATACGCAGTAAAATCACGGCATGAAACGTCGGAAAAAGAGAGGATGAACTCGTTTTTATATTCCACAACGGGTGCTCAGGGAGTTGGGGGGGGGAAGGGAGAGGATATATGCACATGCGAGGGAGCGACGATGTTATAAGGACGGGCACGACGGGCGTCAACATGGACAACATGCAGGAAGAGCAGGAAAAAGTGACATGGCCAGTCTCAGAACGGAAGTCCGAGGACGCCGAAGAAGACTCGGAACATGCCGTGGCACAAGAACCCGGCAGAAGCCGACGACTTGCTCGCTGTCCACGACGACGACGACGACTCTTTCCTCGCTGCCCCCCGCGGCCTTCTCCTCTCCCGCGACACACGCTTCGTAACCGTAGACCGCCCTACCCCTGTTAGCATACCCATATCCCGCGTAATCCATTCGTTTTCCCTCCCACCATGGCCTCGTCCGTGTTCTACAAGTTCAAATCCCAGCGAGACGAGTCCCGCATCACCTTCGACGGCACCGGGCTCTCCGTCTTCGACCTCAAGCGCGAGATTATCCTCGCCCACAACCTCGCCAAAGCGAACGACTTCGACCTCGCCGTGCTCGATTCCACAGGCGAAGGTGCGCGCTGACCCTATTCTCCTTCAACGCCTTCCTGACCGTCGCCCGTTTCCCCGTGCTCTCGCAGAGCTCAAAGACGACTCGCATATCATCCCGCGCTCATCGTCGGTCATCGTCAAGCGTATACCCGCAGCGAGGCCCGGAAGGGGCAAGGCCGCCATGTACGTCGCCGCTGCGAACGCGAACACCGCGAGCGAGAAAAGCGGGTCGTCTGGTGGCGGCGGTGGCGGTGGCTGGGGTAAGGGCGGGCTCTCGAAACGGTTCGACACCAAGGACGAGACGTCAAAATCGAATACGGTGCGCAGAGATTCTCCCTTTCGGTCGTGGCGACTGTCGTGTACATCGCTCTCGTCCGTCGTCCTCTCGCTCCATGTAGTCCCTCCACGCTGTCCCATACCCTCTTCCCGTCATGTCCAACGAATATACGCAAAGAAAATACTGCTCTTCACATCGTGTGCACCCCTCGTGGCCCGACCCGCGTCCAACCCGTGCTTTCTCATGCCTCCTGCCTTCCGTTCCTCACGGTTTTTACCATGTGTGTTCTCGCCTCGCTGACGTCCCCCGTCAGCCAACGCCCGCCCCGAACCCCTCATCAGGCTCTGGCCCCGCCACCGACGACGAAGCCGCCGCCATGGCCGCCATGTTCCAGGCGCAGACCGCCAACTGGGAAGAAACCCAGGAAAAAATGTCCCAGTACGCGTTCAGTCGTCTCTTCTTCTATTGCCTGGCGGTCTCACTCCCCTCCCCTTCCCTCAGCGCTACGCGAATATACACCAACCCCCGCGGCACGGGTGTCGGCGGGCGGGGTGCCAAGCCTTTCCAACCACACCAACACTCGCACAGCGACCGCCCGCTCCCGCCGAGTTATGTCTGCTACCGATGCGGCAAGAAGGGTGCGTCTTTCCCTGCCTTCTCTCCTGCGCCATCTGCCGTTCCTGTTACCCCTTTCGTTCCCCCCAATCCTCTCGCGGCGTGACTTGACTATTGACGTTCGACCGACCGCGCAGGTCACTGGATCCAAGACTGCCCGACGAACAGTGATCGCGAATTCGACAACAAGCCGCGCATCAAGCGCACCACCGGCATCCCGCGCAGCTTCCTCAAAGCCGTCGAGAGCCCCGCGACCGCCAACGGCCAGTCCGGCGTGATGGTCACGCCCGAGGGCGGCTACGTCGTCGCCCAGCCCGATTCGTGCGTCCCTTCCCCTTCCCTCTCCCTCTCCCTCTCGCCCCCTCCCCTTCTTCCCGCTCCTCTTCCTCTTCCTCCATCTCTGACCGCTCCCCCCCTCCAGCGCCTCCTGGCAAAAGCGCATCACGCGCCCCAAAATCCTCACCGAAGCCGACATCCGCGACCGCCCGCCCTCGGACCCCGCGCTCGCGTGCGCGCTCGACCGCCGCCTGGTGCGCGACGCCGTGCGCACGCCGTGCTGCGGCGCGGTGTACTGCGAGGAGTGCGTGCAGACGCACCTGCTCGAGAAGGACTTCGCATGCCCCGCCTGCGGCGCGCGGATCGCGTCGCTGGACCGGCTCGTGGCCGACGCGGCCGTGCGCGCGCGCGTGGCGGCGTACATCGAGAAGGAGATCGAGGCGAGCAAGCGGGAGGCGGAGGAGGGCGGCGGTGGCGGTGGCGGCAGCGGGACGCCGGGCTCGCAGGTAATGCGTTTGCATGTTGTTTTCTCTCTTCGCCATCCCGCCTGGACTCACCCTCTGCTCGACGCCGCAGACCCCCGCGCCCGACGCCGCGCCCACGCCCGCCGACGCCTCCGCCGCCCACCCGCCGCCCGCTTCGGCCGCCAGCGCCAGCGCCGCTCCGGACGCGACCGCGCCCACTCAACCTCGCGTCCAACCCGTTCTTCCTGGACCCGCAGCTCGCGGACGACCTCGCGATGCACCAGCTCATCGCGGACACGATCCCGCAGCTCCAGGCGCAGCTCCAGCAGCTCGCGCTCATGCTCCAGAACGCGGGCCTGCCCCCGCCCGTGCGCCAGCAGACCGAGGCGCAGTACCAGAGCCTGCAGGTGCAGCTCGCGCAGGCGCAGGCGGTCGCCGCCGCGCTCAACCTGAACCTGAACGTGAACATGGGCATGGGCATGGGCATGGGTGCGGGGATGATGGGCATGGGTATGGGCATGGGCATGGGCATGGGTATGCAAGGACCGCCTGGGTTCAATGTGGGGCAGCAGGGTGGGGCCTGGGCGGGGCCCGGGGGTGGTGGTGGTGGTGGCGGCGGCGGCGGCGGCGGTGTTGGGCAAGGTGGCGGACAAGGTGGCGGGCAGGGTGGAGGGCAGGGTGGCGGGCAGGGTGGACAGGCGGGGCCGCAGGGCCAAGGCGGACAGTTCACGAACCAGCAGCAGCCCGGGGTCGAGTCGGCGTACCAGCGTCTGCCGCTGAACAACCGGCGGCGGAACCTGAAGCGCGAGCGTCCGTCGGACTTTTTGGAGATCGCGGGCCCGGACGCGGAGGGGGACGGGGGCAAGGTGGCGAGGTACTGGGAGTAAGGACAACATGTCAACAGGGTTTCTAGATGTGAATATACGATGAGTGGCTTTGGAACGGACGCGTACGTGGGTTGCGAATGGGGGTCGTTCTGGACTGGCTACTTGCCAGCTTCACTATGACTTCTTTGATGTTCTCCTTTTGGATGGATCCAGTCCATCGTTGGTATTTTCCTCGAAAAGATGTGGTTCGATCGTCCGAAGCTCACCGAACTAAATAACTGCATATACCGTGTTGGACAATTCTAGACGACGAGGGAACATATAGCATGAACGTGACGACGAGTCGAAACCGAAGTAGTAGAGAGTAAACGCCGGGCGGAAAATTGACGAAAATCTGGCAGGAGAGACGATAGAGTATAGGACATGCAGTGGGGAATCTGAACGATCAACTGGACGAAACCGTATTGTATAGCCTTCCCACAAGTACAACCATCTTCCGCTCCCCTCAGGCGTCGCGCCCGACCGCCTGGCCCGTAGGGCAAGCGCTGCAAAGCGTGCGAGCACGCAATGCATATGCATAGCGAGACCGAGAGCGAAACCCCCAAATTGTCGACATGGAACGTTGAACGTTGAACCTCGGAGACCCCGACTTGTGCAGCGACCGCGGACACTACGTGCGTGTGAACGGAGGGCCGCACCCAAACTTCCCCGTCGACTTTCCGGACGAACCAGAGGTGCCGCTCAGTGGGGGCTGTGGGGCGGCGTGCGCGTGGGTGGAGCCATATTTCTTGCCTGGGAACGCGTCGACGGGCGCAGGGAACGCGCCGCTCGCGCCGTAAACCGTGGCGACGTTCCCGAAGGCGGCGTCTCCCGCGCTCGCGGTCGAGGGGAGGGGTACGGTCTTGGCTTTCCTGCTCGCGCTAGACCTGGAACCTGAGGGGTTGACGGGCGGCGGGCCCGCGAGAGCGCCCCCGAATCCATACACGGTGGCGAGGTTTCCGAACGCGGCGTCGTAGTCGACGGTGCGCCTTGCGGGCGCACGAGACTCGGAGGGCGCAGGATAGTGGCCGACGAGGGTGGCGTCTGGACGGGTTATGAGCCTGAGAGGCGTGTCGCCGCTGAAACGCGTCGGGGAAAACGTACTCGAGTCGGCGATCCCGTTGGGGTAGAAATGCAGCGCGTTCGGCTTGGAGGTGGTGTGAGATGTGGAGAAAGACATTGTTGGAGATGAGGAAATGGTAGACGGCTGTGTGAGTGTGGTACGAGTTGAAAGTGCTGCGAAGTGCGATGGGCGGAAAGCTGCTGTAGGATCCGAGGGCGACGTAGTTAGATTATATACCTGCGACAGTTGGACATCAGGTCCGTTGAAAGCCAACCTGCGCGCTCCCTACGAGTACAAATCCGAGTCTAACCCGTGCGCAGTAAGGGCGAGTCACGACGTCTTGTATGGTTCAAGTTCCACGTTCTTGCCTTCGTCCCTCGCCCAGGCTCTGTCACTCGCAGATGAAGCTGCGGTCAGCTGCGCGGAGTCCTCGAAGCTCGAGTCATGATTGAAAATGGAGGAATGCCGCCGGTCGATGGCGAGGCAAATCTGCGGGGCGCTTGCATCGACATGACGATGGGGATTCCGGGTGGGTGAGATCCAGGGCGATATGTATGTCAAAATGTGCAACGCTTGAACTGTGAAAAAGTGGCAGAGTTGGGTGGTCGATGCCGGTTCGTTTGAACGCCTACATCGAGTGACGAGTGACCATGTTAGTACTTACGCTATCATTGGAGTGTTGGACCAGTCATCCGTACCTAAACGACACGCCTGCGGATCCCACACGCCCCCAGAATTGTGCACAGTCTCTCCAGAGTGTTTTGAGTGGATCTAAGCATGTGGAAGGTATAGTGGAAGGGAAGGGGCGAACTCCTCGGGACGTCAATGAAACTGCGCACATACCGTCGGCCCGACCGCCCCGTTTTCATCTAGACGCCCAAACAATGAGATCCCGATGATCTGATGTTTGCCGAGAACAAGTCCGAGAGCGATGTTCATTTTGAGTCTTTGACTCAACTATCACTCTTCTCGCCAAAATAGAGTTGTTCGGTTTGGCATGCTATTTTACTGATGGTCTTGCTTCACGGCAAGTACTCGGGCCTAGAAGACTGACAGCGGAGAGGCACTGCGGCACACAAGCCACGGTACAACGTGAAGATATCCGCAGCATGGTATGGAACGTTGCCCAGGGCGGCTGAAAAGCTTGCTTATCTGGCTTGAAGAAATTGGGTCCGGACTGCGCGTGCGATACGTTCTGGACGCCGAGGGTTGCAACTTGTAAGGTGATCTGAACGAGGCGGAGGTTTGCTGGTCAGGCACAGAAGTCATGAAGAAGTTGGATCTATAAATGCTCTAACTCTAATCGTTTATTGCACGAACCCGTACCAAACCTGAGCGAACAGGTTAGCAGATGCGCAATAAAGGCGAAGAAAGCCTCTGGCACCATTTGCGCAGACCGTATGTCGTTCAAGTTCTCGGAACGGAGTTTGTCGTGGAGAATCGGGAAGGGTCAACTGGTCAACGTCGAGAACGCGATAACGTGATCGCGCGCCTTGCAAAAAGCGCAGCCGTTCAGCAGCGTCCAACTTCAAGTCCAACGAAGCGAAAAGCGTGTGGTGGACTCACTGCGCACGAAGACCCATCCACTCTAGCCGCCTACTTCTGCGCATCCGACTGTTCCTCTCCGACGTCCTCGGCCTTGGAGGCAGGAGCGGGAGGAGCGGGAGGAGCGGGAGTAGGGGTGACATTCGTCGGCGCAGTGCGCGCCTTGTACTTCTTCGACGGCGCGACCGGACGACCGCCAGGAGTAGGTGTCCCGGCGAACCCGTACGATGTCGCGAGTTCTCCGAAGGCTTTGTCCCAGTCGCGCTCCGGCGCGAGCGAGGTCTTGTAGGTCGGCACCGATTTTGAGGTGGATGCCGACGCCGCGCTCGGGCCACTCGACGTGGAAGGGGGACCCTCGCTCGACGCAGAGGCGGTCGAGCTGGCAGTAGGAGAGGACTTGCCGCCGAGACCGGCCTTGAGGCGGGAGAGGTAGTCCTTTGCGCTCTTTTTCTTGCCTTTGGAGCTCGAGGTGAACGCCGAGGAAGTCGTGTCGCGCGACAGCAAGGAAACCTTGGACGATGCAGGCGTGTCGGACGAGCTAGCCATGGTTGATAGTTGGACTGAGGGGGTATCGAATGGCAAGTTCGTCGAGCATTTATACGGTCATTGAATTGGGGGCTGAAGCAGATCACGGTCGAGTCATCTGAATAGCGAAGAATTAAAGCGAATATCTTACGATGAGTTGCTGTGCGAATCAATTGTGAGATTCCACGTACCTACATCTGGGCAGAGGGTTGTTGGTTGGCACGATGGAGAATATGAGTCGACGTCGTGCTAGCGGGGCGGGGTAATTGTAACAGATTATACCTAATTGACACAGATGTGTGGTCAGATGAGCCGGCGGTATGGAATATGTATTTTGAAACCATGGTCGTCCAAGAGGGGACGTTGAAACGGTGAGTCACAGAGGTATCAGGCATGCCCTGAAAGAAAGAACCAAAATGGGGCCTAACAGACGGTGAGAAGGATGGGCGTTTATACGGCGGGTGCAGCATATGGATGGGGAGGCACTGTCGAGTCACGTTCGATAATTCACCCACCTTGTGAGCCATCTCTAAGTCCTGGCCGTCAGTGCTGCGAGTATGATATCCGAACTTGGAACAAAGGATATTCGTTGTTCCTTGCGTCAGGTTCTGCGGCAGTGCGTGCAGCGGTTTGAAACAGGGCATTCCATAGGCGTAGGACGGCACGGGTGGACGAGAAGAAGTATTGCACAAAAACTGTAAGGTTGGTGGAAAAGTCGCGAGGAGGTCTGCGAAGAGCCACAAGAGAAAATCACAAGGAAAGATGAGATTATGATTATGATGAACAGCGGTATCGTCGGACATACCGAACATTCGTCAGCACCCGTCGCCTTCGCAAGCTCCAACTTGAAGTTCATGACGGACATCACATTCGCATCCTCGCGATAGGCGTCGTTAGTAATGACGAGCGGGGACTCGATCGGGGAAGGGGGGTGGCTTACAAGTAGGTTTGCGCACTGGCAGTCTATTCGATAAAGTCGAACCCGTACGTCGACGCGAGCCACCCGAGGACTATGTCGGCATTGTTTTCTTCTACTTCGGATGCGTCGGACAGACCGCGCGTAGAGCGCCGATTCGATCTGGGATTCGATGAAGACCCGTGTGTTCGCGGTGGCGAAAGCCGACGTCGACAAATCGTTCGCAGGCAGTGTGGCGCTAAGTAGCGTGTCCAGCGCCGGCGGGCTTGGAGCGAAAGATGGTGGTGACGGTGTCGAGGCGTCTCCGTAGCTTCATCATGGCACTAGAAGTAGATGACGAGGATGTGGCCATGGGGAGGAGGGGAATCGTCGATGGGACCGAACACAATGATCTGATAAATGTTAGCGGGATTGAAGTGAAAGGGGAAGAGATTCCGCTGCGGTAACGGATGGATGCTATCGCAGCGCGGAGTGTTCTACTTGTACCATCATACAAGGGTATAGGTCGAAGGGAGCGTCATTTAAGTCCGAGGTTCCCACCAATCCCGCCGGTAGCTCGACCTAGATAAACGTACACACGATCTTCCATCTGGTATAGAGCCACGAGCCCTGCAAGTATATCGAAAATAAGTGAACAAATTTCGGGCGAACGGGGTTTCGTGAGCACTGCCGGTGTTGAATATCGCTCTTGAGCCTATTGTCAACGTTGGTGGCAAACTTCTCATCGGCATATTAAGAGTGCATACCATTGGCAGAATTGGACCCTTCGCTCGCCGCAGTTGGCCTGCATGGGAGTTCGTCGACAAGGCGGATGATGCGGGGGTCCGGCTGCCAGCACATACGAGTCTGTTGTTGGGAAAACGCTCTGAAGCACAGCCTGGGTATTCGAGAGCAGAATTCTGGGCGCAGGAGTTGGCCTCTCGATGTAAGATTCGAGAACAGCAGACGTCTGATATGAGCAAGCTGAGCGTAGTTGCGTCCGAGACGACGAGAATGATTCGATGGGTGGGCCATGGTGCATATGGGAAAGCATTTCCCTTTTTGGAACGACTTTTCTGCTGCCATCGACGAGGGCCTCACGAATTTTTCCGCACATCTTGCGCCCCTCTCAGCTCTCCCTCGCCCATCTCTGCTACGATCTCCATCACGAACCCCCTGCTACCACGACACCAAAAAATCCCGCGCGATGAGCCACCACATTCCAGCATCATCGACCCCTGTCGTCTCCGACAACGAAACCGACACGGACTCGTCAGCAGCAGGCCCTGAGGAGGAGGAGGAGACCTGGAGTGATTGGGTATCGGACAGCGAGCAGCCGTGCAAGTCCCTGTTCGAAGACAAGACCCTACCCTCGGTCGCAGACGCGCTCGCCGACGATCAGACGGTGCACGGCTTTGATCTCCAGGCAGTGTCCACAAAGCTCGGTGCGTGCGCCGCCCATCCCGCTGGCAGGCTGATCCGATTTCCTGATCCCGTCGTTTTGGGTAGCGCTCGACTTTCACGGCCGTATACGGCTGATCAACTACATCCGCAAGGAGGTGCGTGGCTCTGCGGCGTTCGTGCTCGTGATCTCTCACCGAGCGAAGGTGTAGAACGCGTCGGCGTCGGCGGTGCTCGCGCTCAACGGCGACGAGCCGTTCCTCGCGGCGGACGAATACCTCGTGCCAGCGCTGGAAGACGACCCCCTTCTCCGTACGCACCCTCGCCCACGCAAACCAGGTGCATCGTGCTAACCGAACCGACAGTGCACCAGACCGACGACTGGTCCGACAGCGATGACGACGCTCCCGCCCCCACCGACCTCGCCGCCGCGACGAAGAGAATCAAGGCGCTCGAGAGGAAGCTTGCACAGACGCAGCAGGGCCTCGTCGACTACAAAAACCTCGTCCACGAGCGCCTCGACGTCACCCGTCTCCAAGAGGCCATCACCGCGTCCGACGCATCCCTCCCGGGCCCCAGCCCGCGCGACGACGACACGCATTACTTCGAGAGCTACGGTGCAAACGGTACGCGCCGCCTCTCGTCCTCCATCTGCTCCATCCTGACGCGCGGTCGTGCTCAGACATTCACGCGGTCATGATCCAGGACAAAATCCGCACGTCGACATACGCCTCCTTCATACTGACGAACCCCGCCGTGTTCCGCGATGCCATCGTCCTCGATGTCGGCTGTGGAACCGGCATTCTATCTCTCTTCGCCGCGCGGGCGGGCGCCAAACGTGTGTTCGCCGTCGACGCGAGCAACATCGCGGTCAAAGCCCGCCGCATCGTCAAGGCGAACGATCTGGAGGACGTGATCACGTACGTACCTCCACCCCCTTCCTCCAGTCCCCTCTCGTCTCAATCGCCTGGTTACTTGCCTGGGTGGCAGCGTCATACAGGGAAAGGTGGAGGACATCACCCTGCCGGACGGCGTCACGCACGTGGACATCATCATCTCGGAGTGGATGGGATACGCACTGCTGTACGAATCCATGCTCGACTCGGTCCTCCGCGCGCGCGACCGCTTTCTGAAGCCGGAGGGCGTCATGGCGCCGAGCCAGTGCAAGATGATGCTCGGGCTGTGTGATGCGAGTGAGATATTCAAGGAGCGGATCGCGTTCTGGACGGATATCTATGGTACGTGCCACCCTTCGGTTGCGTCGCGAGCTCCTATCGAACGTTGGTTGGCCGTCCAGGATACGACTTGTCTGCCATGGCGGAGGAGGTGTACGATGAAGCGGTGGTGGACGTCGTCGGCCCGGACACGATGATGAGCGAGCCCCAGGAGATCAAGGTGCGTGCGGTGGCGTGCACGCTTCCTCGCTCCACAGGGCGTTCGCGCCGCGCTGACAGACCGCGTTCCGCCTACACAGGACCTGTACCTCCGCGACATCGCACCCAGGCAACTCGATTTCGTGGCGCCGTTCACGCTCGTGTCGACGGCGGAACGCAAGACGAAAGTGCACGCGCTCGTGCTGTATTTCGACACGTTCTTCACCCCGGACGGCGAGCGCGTTCCGCCGGAGACGAAGGTGCAGGTGACGAGGGAGGGCGCGGCAGCTGTGGCGGAAGTGTGGCCGATCAACCGGCGGCCGTCGAGGAGGGAGAGTCAGAGCACGAAGTCGTTCATTACGAGCTTCAGCACGGGTCCGCAGAGCGTGCCCACGCATTGGAAACACACGCTGTTTTTGCTGCGGGAGCCGATCTTGGTGGAGGAGGGTACGTCGGGTTCTTTTCGTCGTGGTTGCTTGTGTGATGGGCTGATCGGTTTGGGTGCGTAGGAACGGTGGTGGCCGGGACGTTCCATTGTCGCAAGAGCAAGGACAACGTGCGCGAGCTCGATGTCGAGATCCATTACTCTGTCAGGGAGAACGTGGAGGCGAGCGCGCCGAAGGATGCGATCGTTCAAATATTCAAAGTGCGGTAGTGGACGCGTGTGTGGGCTACCGCAGTGTTTCGTCCGTCATCTTGTTTGCTATCTTGTGTCTGCTTATTCCTCATTGAACGAGTGTTCTGTCTTGGACGCTGTCGTATCTGAAACGAACTGATTGTGAAGCGGCTTCTCTTTCTCATGGCAACCCTCCCGAACTTAAGTTCACGAGTTTTGAAGTGATAATAGCTTGTCCTTAGGGCGCCGAGGCGATGCGTTGTGTGTTCCACTTATCACTATTCTGCACTCGAAAGTTGGTCGTTCCGTCTCGTTCTATTTTCCGATTTCATGGCCGGCACAGCCACGATTTATTTACAATAAGGTATAGGTGCTCTCGGCTGCGCGTCAGTTGCGAGTGCACAGCTCGAGGAGATAACGAGATCTGATCAAGTTCGTTACACCGACACGAGGACACGGCCCCTCTCCCCTGCCCCAGGGCTTCCACGCGACCAATTGTCCTGCTCTCACAAGCTTCGAGCAGCTGAGGTGGGGGTGACATCGCAATCCGGTGGCACGCACACCGTGTCCGTACAGCAGCGCATAAGTACTTACATCCTGGTTCGTGCGGTTGCGGTCCTCGTGCTAATCATCCCATTGTAGGACATCCGACGAGGACGCCTCCGAGGAGAGCTATCCTTGATTGCATGGGTAACGGAGCTTTTCCGCCTACAACTTGGAACACCAGAAAGATTCGAAATACACCAAGCGCAGTCCTCAATCATGATTTGCATACTCACAGCCGTCGCCACCAGCGTCTGAGAACCGTAAGCAGAACAGCAGGTGATGATCAGGCTTCGAGAGCTGTGACGTACTCTCCCACAGGCTGCACGACCGTCCAGCTTGTTGTGCAAAATAGGCTATTCCCGCTAAGTGTTCGCCCATCGATCTCAACATCGTCGCACACGGGCGCGTCCCTTGATACTCCTGATGGGTGCTCGGCGGATTGAAATCGAACGTGAGTACACACAAGTGCTTAGTCTTTTCCATCTGTTCCCTCGTGATGCCGTTACTTATTCGTGATGCTTGCTTCCAGTTCGGGAACGTCCAGCGTCGAAACGCAAATTATGTTTCGCTTGGGTGTCTCGTGCCCTAGGAGGAGGGGCATGGCACAGGATGATAAAAATCGCAACGTTCTGTCCCGTCGAAAGCGCAGGCTCTTCTCCCCCCCCCTTCTTCTGCACTCGGCGTCGTCTTGGTGGGTTCCCTCCTCTCGCTCCGGAACCTCGAGTGTACGTTCCGCGCCCGACTATACATCGCCCAGCACCGCATCGCACGCCAACGCCTTTGTGTTTTCCCCCCATTCCGCTCACCCTTGCCAACTGATAGGATCTTTCCTATCTGATTTCACCGTCTTTACGCCTTACAGCCTTTACCCGGCCCATCGTCCATCGCCCCCGTTGCTTATATATAACGACGTCTGTAGATCGGGAATTTCCTCGAGCTACCTACCCCACAGTTCTTCCTTCAACTTCCACTTCCACTCCCGCGAAGTCACCCGTCCATCCACCCGTTCGATCGATCGACCGGTCTTCCGCTCAAGCACCACTCTCCATGATGTCCACCATCCAAGGCCGCCCGTCTTCACAAATCTCCCTCCTCTCCTTGCACTCCGCAAGTTCGTCGACGTCGATCCCGCTGTGCGCGAGGAAGGACCCGGTCGCGTCATGGACCACCCTCCGCCGTCTCGGCGGACGCCGCTCGGACTCCCCTTCCCCGCCCCCTCCGCGCAATCGACGCGCGCACGCCGTCATCCTCCCGCCCTCGTCCACCTTCGCGCCTTCCGGGCGGGCATCGCCCGCACTCTCACTGCGCCTCAGTCTGAGCACCACCTCCGGGCGCGAGGAGGACGAGTCTGAGGGGACGGAGTCAAAATCCACAACGGCGGGGAAGACGTGGCCGGATTATGAGGCGCTGTTTGGGCCGCTGGCGTCGGTGCACTGCTGTTCAGGCGCGACGCCCGTGACGGAGTCGAGGAAGCAGCGTCGTCGGGCGCAGATGATATCCGCATGACGGGTGTCCGCTCGCGCGCGTGTGGATCCTATGTCATGGTGATTTCTCCTGAGTCGGTTTTCTTTGTGAGTACCTTCCCTCCATCGCTGGCGATCGGTGCGCTGACCGTCTGCGGTAGATCATTATTCGCCCAGCGCGCGAATTTATTCCCTCTTCTTTCCTCGCCTCGCGGTTGTGTTTTTCTAGGCTATCGTCGTCGTGGCACGGACTTCTTTCGATTTGTATTCTATCCCTGTTCCCGTCGACCTAGCTCTACCACCTAAAACCAACTAGCTCTCTCATCGCACTATCTGTATCCATCCACCCTACTCGTATATATACACACACCTCGGGCCCTTAGACCCCTTATCCCCCCGCGAAAACCCGCTACCGCCGGTTTATCGCATAATCCTCTTGTTCTCGCAGTCACACCCTTTCACCTATGCCTTCGTAGCTATTCACCCTTTGACGACGCCAGATGCGAGTCGCGCGTCGTACGTAGTGGACATTGACCGTTGTCGTATGCAGATACATTTTTCCTCCTTTGGATTGGCCATGTCCCGGGTGCTGATTGTACGCAATCTGTTTGCGATGACGGAGTCTGGTCCTTGCATTCATGCCGTATTCGGGTGTGTGTCAAATGGCGCATTCTAGAAGATGACCCTCGCCAAGACCTCTGTGCGAGCACGTACTCGAATCATAACTTAGCAGAAACGAGACGCCCGGAGCGCGCAGCCATGGCCGTGGCGCTGGTTCTCAAGCTCGAGCGCCATCGTCGTGTCCTAGGACAATTTACTTGCATCCAGCTTTATTGGCAAGGTTTGTGCTTGTCTGAAACCGTAGGTCGTGAGTGACAGCAATATGATAAAGCGGGCAAATAAGCGAGGTGTGGGCAACGTCGACACAAAACTTTGTAATCAAGTCTCCTACACGCCACCAGCGCCGCGGACAGGTCCTGGCGATAATGTGCCAGCCCAGTGTGCTGCGCATTATATACACGACGTCGAATCGCCAAGTGGGCGTTGTACGTAAACGCATGCGCGCAGTAATATTGGGAACGAAGTGGTGTCGAACGGTGGGCTGTCAACATACCGACTGTAGGTTATTTCCGGAGGTCTTGTTCAGTATAGTCACGGTCCAACTGGAGCAATGGCAGGTCAACGTCGCGCTGCGAGCTGCGGGGTGTTCGCCATAGCGCAAGTACGACTTCACGAGACTTCTCGCCGTTCGGTTGGGTTGGGGTTGTTAGACGGGTATAAAATCGTTCTTTGGGAAGGGCAGTGGCTCCAACGCACTTCGAGTCATCGACACCTACCATCTCTCGCGCCCGTCCATTCCCAATGTCGACCAAAGGCTCCGGGTCCACCGGCAAACCCGTAGAATCCTCGCCCTTACCAAAGCCATTCGCAGGGGACAACGCCTCCGGTACGTGCCCCGTTCGGCCCCCTCAAAATTGAAGCGACAACCCTCACGGCTTGCCAGACGCCACGCTTGTCCCGATCAACATCCCCAGCACCTCCAAGCAAGCCGTTCCAACCACGGATCCAGATCAAGCGAGCACGAGCGTGGATCTTGCGTTCGCGGAAACGGCACGCGAGCGAGGATGGGCGACGTCCACGCCCACGCGGGCCTCGCTCGGAGGAATGTAGCAGCTGGCTTGCTGCGCCCATGAAGCAGGTGGATTGACACAGCACGGGATCCATAGTTTCATGGCGCTGCTGATAGAGTGCGGTATTTCCACAGACGCTTGTAGCAGAACGTACGCACGCGATGTGACCGTTTGGGACTCGGAGGAAGTTGATTTTACTGTCCAGGCGTGGGGAGGCGCGGTGTGCGCTGGCAACTCGATCGTGCAAACGTGTGGTCGCTGTAGGAAGGGCGGCGCAAGAACATAATTATCATTGCTGATCATTGGCCTGGCACTCGTCACTGTTGAGAGCAAGTTCCAGGGTGACCTTCTCGGGCTGCACGGTAGACTGCTCATGCAGTGGGATCTTGATCAACTGTTGCGGCGCGCGGAACGTTGAACACCAACTGGTTCATTCTGACAGCCTGATTCCGCGTGGCTATGTAGTGGATGGCAGAGGTGGGAGGATTGATGATATGAACCAAAAAGTGGCAGAGACGAGGTTTCTTCTAAGAACAGTAAAGACGTTTGAGAAAGCGTGATTGATTATGCGATTATTTCCCACGGACCACAATCCGGCGAGCGAGCGTGTTGACACTGCAGTCTGCCAACTTGAACGTTGGAATTGTAAGTCTTCGATGCGTCCTATTGGGGTGGTAATTGTCGAATCCCAGGCTGAGTGAACGTCTAAACGTCTCTGGACGCAACCTGGGGCAACGCAGGGCGACGTGGGAACACATACACATGATACCTCTTGTTTGGTCGTGTTAGGATTAGAGGCCGTCGCCGTTGTTCCTGGGCGCTTGCATATGCAGGTGACATAACTCAATGATGGCGTACATATCCAGGTATAGTAAAAGATCAACGTCAACATGTAGAGCGCCAGTATGATGAAGAAAAGCTGTAATCAATATAAACATGTGAATTCGCCTCGACAAAACGCAACACGGTTATGACACAGCGCTGATAAAGAAGTGGGGTGGCTCACTGCTCGCCACAAATATCAATTGGAACGGGAGACCAAAGTTATCCGATACTCGCGAAAAGAGAGGATCCAGAAAGAGAACAGAGATATTCCAAGTAGGCGGCAGTCGAGATGGCGAGAACAGCTTTTCAATCGAGTGTGAGATCAATGTATGCCCCGTGCCAGGCCGCGAGTCCTTGCTGCTGAGAAGATTGTTGCGGCATTGTGACTGGACGAGAGAGCTGAGAAGTCTGGGGTTGTCGTGGCGGCTCGATTGATGTCCAAGTTAGCCCAGGGATGTCATCAACCAGCCGTTCATGGTCCGACGGGGAGCAATAGCGCGGCTGCCATGGAACAGGCCTGTATATAGCAGGTTCTGATTTGATCCATTTGCCTTCCGCTCGAGACGCCTGAAGAGCATCTTGTGATTGGCCGAGTTCTCTCTGCGGTAGATGTTAGATAGTACATGAACAAGATGGGAGAAGGAAGCGTGTACCCCGAGTTCACGGTATGGGTATTTGTCGCTTGGACTGGAAGGATGCACTGGTTTCTCGTCGCAGTGGGAAGGGGGAGACAGTCGCAAGATTGATTTCTGGAGATGAATTGAAGTCGTGACGGGGACACAATCGAGAGTCTCACTGTGCTCAGGGCTTTCGACTCGTGGCAATGGTGTTGAGGACCACTTGAAGATGTGACAGTGGGCGTCGACGCCGGTATGACACCGCGCGCACGGAGGATGGCTAAGTAAAGTTTATATTATCCGCCAACGAATGCGAGCCCGGCTGAGATAGCTCACCTTCAGGAAGATGACGGATGCGAAATGTGACCCACGGTGCGTTGTACGAGTCGAACTGGGACTCCACGCGCCAGAATCGCCGCATGCTGTTGGCAGGTTTTGACCGCGCTGGGACGGCTGGTCCGAGCATAGTACAATTCGACCCCATAACCTTGCTCTTCTCCGACACGGGCCCAATGCGAGAAAAATGAGCGGAGTGGGAACGTCGTGGGTGGTTTCCGACGAAGACCATCGACTCTGATAGCTTTGCACGACAGACACGCAATTCAATGAGTCCGAGTTTGGCATTGTCCACGGGGATCTGGTCGTGTTGTGGCATTGCTCCTTCGTCCTCTACGAGCATCAGGCAGGTTAGAGGTCCCAAAAAAGCCAAGTTGCATACGCACCACAAATTTCCACCTGAGAAAACATGTAAGGGCTGAATGTACGCGCCTGAGAGTTGCATTTGCCTGAATATCGAATCGTTGTCCTCGCCCGCGGCTTCTTCGTCTGATCTCTAGTGATGCCGTCCGTTTCGAGGTAGCAAAGAATATCTTCGCCTTTCCAGTAGTCATCCAATCGCATCGTGAAAGACTGAGAAGGATTGTAAGAGCGACGATGGGAAGGCGGGCATGAGTAGCGGTGGCCTGTACTGAGCTCGCACCTTGCCGACTACGCTCGGGACATAGCAGCTGATGATCGTGTCATCTCGAGGGTCGACTTGAATGAGGTGTTTGGTGAGTTCCACTCCATCGGATAGAATGCTGAATCCGAAACCGCGATGTATGAGTGGCATGGACAGAAGATAGGAAGCCAGAGGGATATGCGGCGTGCGTTGCGGTGGAGAACAACTTCTGTCAACAAGGATTGAACCCATGGGAAAATGTTCGGCGTTCGGATCTCAAATTTTGAAGGTTATATAAATCTCCGGACCTCGAACTCGGAACCAGTAAGTACTCCCGAGCGTGCGCGCCTTCCTAGTGGAGCACACCAAAACAGAACGATTGTCTTCTGTTTTAAGTCTGGCTACGAGAGACTAAGCACACCTGCTACATAGAAATCGCGACTTTCGAGTCACTTGGATATAGAACAACCAACTTGTAACATTATCAAAGCAATAGTCCGTACAATCATGTACAACCATACATCGTGTCGTCAGCGAATGCCCCGTCGATATCGTACATGTAACCAGATCTGTTTGTGTTTCTTTTTTTATTTTCGGAGAGCAGCAATACGGACTAGACGTAGACGTGAATATACCTACCCCATTCTATTCGCAATCGGATGAGTCAAACTCGACCTATTGATGTGTTCCTCAGACTAGATGTCGTTGCGCGCGAGGAGGTTGACGGTACCCGCGGCTGAGAAACATCCGTTTGTGAGAAGGCAAGAAGGATATAGATGAAGTCGGTACATACGGAGGGTAGAGGAATCGATCGCATCTTTGACGGCGTATTGCTTGAGCAGGTTGGACATAGACGCCGCGCTCCTGTTCCCGTATCGACTTATGAAGTAGGCTATGAGACCTGCGACATGAGGCGAAGCCTAGGTACTCTAAATGAACATCAAGTAAGACAAAGCAGAGGAAGCACTGCATACCATTGACGTCCCTGAAGCGCATTCCACGGCAGTGTCGTAGCCAATCCAGGCGCTTGGGATCTGCTCACCAGGCGCGAACAAATCAACCGAGGGGCCATAGTTAGACAGAGCGTATCTGGTATCTGTGATAGTTGACGCTGCGACCGTGTTGACCGAAGGAACACGGGCAGGGCTACGGTTTGACGCATCCGTAGTTTGATTTCCAGCAGCGGCCTAAACATCGTTGTTGGAGATATGATCAGGGGGAAACTGACAGTAAGGCGCTATCGATGTTCTCACCGCGACGTGAATGCCCCGCGCCGTGATCTGTAGACAGTCAGGTTGATCTCACAGCGATACGGAAGAACCATACCGCAGTCGTCGCACTATCCAAGGCTGGCGATATGGCAGTGCTCAAGCTCATGTTGATCACTGTAGGACGACCGGATGCGGTAGCCGATGCGGCGACGTAGTCCAAGGCGCTGATGCTGATTGATACACCTGGCTATTGAGTAGAGTTCGAGGAATGGAGAAGAGTTTGATGCTCACATGTCCGAGTCGTATCCAGGGCTTCCCATCACACTCGTCAGAAACATGAGCAGGAATGACGAACAGGTACCCACAGAACTTTAACCGCGATGAGGTTAGCGGACTGTATATCTCTCTCCCTGAGCTTAATGTACACGAGACGATGAGAGCCTGAACATACCTTTGCTACGCCGTATCGAGTCCCAGCAGCGATACCTGCAACGTGCGTGCCATGTCCGCTGTCGTCGATGTTCTATGTAGAATGTAGAATTACTCGTGAAGTTCGACAATGGATACACGGTGGAAAAACAAACCTCTGGACTGCCAAAGGCAGGACCGAGACGTGCCCGCCCTCCAAAGTCGACCTACAGACGTCTCAATATTCAAATCCAAACTAGGGGCAGAAAACGTACATGAGTCGTGTTGATACCTTGCCCCAGAAACGGTCAACTACTTCACAGGTTCTTATGGGAATAAATCTCACCGGAATCTGTCAGGGTAAAAACTCTTAGCGTGAATTACGGCGATGAAAGGTTTGCGCACCGAAAATGTAGATATCGACGCCCGTGCCGGCGGAGGTGTCATATCTGTAAGTGTAAGCCAGAGAGCACGCGGAGCCCTGCACCTGGACCCGGACATCCTGCGAGATGCGAGAGAGACCCCACGGGGAGCCAAGTTCGGCCCTGAGGTCAGAGTTTCTGTGAGATATAGTATTCAACAATATTTATCGTCGGGAAGACATACACCGGAGCTTCGGGCTCGACAGCGTTGTCTTCCTCGATGGATTTCACGTCGGGAGAGGCGCGAAGAGCATTGAGAGTACCCTCGTCGAATTCACCTATACGTATGTCAGCCCTGCGATACACCGCCTGTAAAATGATACACAAACCCGCGTAACCGTGGAAGAGGGTGGACTCCCAGTCGGCGTGGGTGATCCTGGAGTTTCCGGAGCGAATCCTATCGAACCACTGAAGGTGGCCGCGTTTCGACACCGTCTCCTTGAGCTGGACGATGTGACGACCAGAGGTTTTGGCGTCTGGAACACGGTGGACTTCGATGAGAGACATATCGTTGAAGAGTGATCGAGAGCTGAAGACGAGGAGAGGTACTTCTGTTTGAAGTGAGGTTAGGCCAGCTCGCGCGAGGGGCCTTTATACGCTGGAGAGCGCCTCATATCGACCATTTGTGGCTGAAAATTTCCGTGAGAAGAGGACGGCTTCGAGGGAATCCATAACATACGATTCACGAAAGGGACGACCGCGGTATGCATCCATGCATTCCCTGAACAACCGACACGCGGCGTTTAGCATCGCTCCACTGCAAATTGGTACCGGTGCTGTATTTTCGGTCATGCACTATCATGACCGCGGACGAATAAGACGAGGGTAAGAGAATGTCAACGCACTACGAGAGCCTTCCCGCAGTGTTCTCAACATCGGCGGCACTCGAGCGTGGCGGCGCCCTGAGCCTGCAGATGCTGCTCATTTCGCATCGCAGGTCTGATGAGGCCCCAAATTCCCCGCTTTCAATTCCTTGTAATCGCCGTCAATGTCGGTCATCAGCTTGAAGTTTTCGAGCGTAAGTACTCTCACCACAGGCAAGTATCGAACATGCACGCCCGTCTCCAACGGTCCGCCGGGCGCGACGCTCCCTTATACACGTCTTCGACTTCGATACAAATGTCGACTCCGAGTCATGGGGGGCGCTGCTTTGTCAAGAACATAAAATGAATGCGAGAAAAGGAAACTGGAGCATATACTTGGTACGTACCTCGAGGGATCGTGCATGCAAAATGAGTACCCAGGTCCCAACTGACAACAAGAAGACCTGCAGCAAAAGTGTAGTTGTTTCTCCCACAGTCGAAACGACTTACACTCCCTAGTGTGTACTGAGGTACGGTACGCCAGCGCTGTTTGAAGACGCTGAAATGTTTCTAATCCCATCCATTCTCAGCGTGACTTGGACCATAGCTTCCGTGAAGATCTCTTCCAATTGCGAGAATAGTACCACGTACGAGAATAAATATGTTCAGCGCCGTGTCAAGGTTGATGCGCATTGCGAAAGAAAGGGCATGCCGCACTTGTGCCGCACTGGCCAAAGTTGCCGCTGGCGGGCGCGGGGTCGTCGCATTCAATGGAGCCGTGGGAAAAACATACCCTGCAACCCGACTTCCCGAATCCCGAAAGCCCACCGTGTCGGATGTTCGCATGTCAAGCAGATAAGTTAAGTATACGCGTAGTATACGCTCATCTATTTGATTTGGTACTACGATGGCGTAAGGTAAAGGAAAGTATGCGATCGTAAATTACAATGTATCATATATCACACAGCACCACCAAGTTCGACTTCAATCTCCTCCTCGCTTTGCTCCTCTTCATCCCCATCCTCTTCTTCATCCTCATCCGTCTCATCAACGTCTTCTTCGTCCGTTTCATCGCTGTCATCTCCGTCCCCCTCCTCGACCTCTGGCTCGGCATCGTGCATATACAGGCGCAGAGCATGCGCCTCGAGGGGGGCAATCTTGTCCACGCACGCACTCAGGCTCGCGATGTCCGTTAAGCTCATGGACTCCTTCTCGACGTAGAGCGCCTGCACATGTGCGCGGAACGACCAGCGCATCCAAAGGGCGTTGCGCAGGGCGCCAGCGTTATCCCGCACCAGGGCGGGGGTCGGCTTGCGAGGGGCGACGGCGTGGTGCGACGTGAGGAACATGCGCTGGCCGCGGACCTCGCACGACGCGTCCCAGCAGATGCTGTCGAAGGTGAGGGAGGCGAGCGCGGGGAGGACGACTGGCTCGCCTGCCGGGCCGGGGCGCGCGAGGGCGTCGAAGAAGGCCTCGCCGGGCGCACAGCGCACGCCGAGGTGCTCAACCGCGGGGCATGCGCGGAGCAGGGTGCTCCAGAAAGCCTCGGCGAGGGTGCGGAAGGAGAGCGTGAGGGCGAGCACGCGCAGGGCCCGCAGCGGCGCCACGAGGAGGAGCGAGGAGAGCGCGCTTTGCTGCGTCGGGTGCAGGAGGATGTGGAGTCGGATGTGCTCGGGGGCGGACTCCAGGTCGAAAGGGAACGGAAGGTCGTCGTACGACGCGGAGTAGACGACATCCACGGTATACCGGGATATCTTAGCGATGCGCACGCTGAGTGCTTTCGGGAGCCCCGCGGACGCGTGGACCCGGCGCGTGACGAGCGCGAGCGCGGCGTCGAGATCGGCGTCAAGCACGTCATCCGGTCCGTCGTTGGAGATGCACTCGAGCTCGACGTGGGTGGTGCGCGGCCAGAGGAGGAGGTTGAACAAGCGCGCGACGTTGAGAATGTCGTGGGAGATGAAGAGATCGGTCAGGGCGGGGAGGGAGACGGGGCGGAGGTCCTGGAGGTCGGGGAACAGGGCTGCGTCGAAGCTCTGGTCGAGGATGAGCACGGCGAGCCGCGGTATGCCCCGCAGCGCATCGAGCATGCGACGGAGGGTGTCCGGCGGGGCGTGGTCTGGGCAATCTTCGATCTTGAGGTAACTCAGGTTGCGCAGGACGGGGGACTCCCAGGGAAAGTCGCCGAGGCGGAAGGCGGAGAGCTCGGTCAGGAGCGGCGCGTCGCCCGCGAACAGGGTCGTCGGCAGGCGTTCGCGCGGGTCGACCTCGTTGTTGAAGCGGAACGTCTTCACGTGAAATTCGCGGAGCTTGGGTGCGGGGGCGGAGAGGAAGGGGTAGCTGAGGTGGGCGGTGTACAGGCTGAGGGAGGTCGTGCGCTTCGGGATGTGCTCGGCGAGGTCGAGGAGGGCGTCGTCTCCGACGTCCATGAAGGGGTCACAAAGATCGAGAGAGATAGGGACCATCTTGCTCCTGCGGACCATCTCGCGCGCCCAATGTTCGCCGAGGCGCAGTGTGGGGGAGGACCACAGCCCGGGTGTGTCGAGCGCGACAAGCCGCCATTTCCGGCAGACGTACGAGACGCGGATCCAGCCCAGGTGTGCGCGGCCCGGGGGATTGTCGGAGGCGTGGAATTGGAAGACGAGTGAGAGGAGCTCGGGGAGGAGGCGCGACACGGGCAGGAGCTCGTTGTAGTGCTCTTTCAAGGTGCGCTCCGAGGCAGCCAAGGCGTGCAGCTCTGCGAGTAAGGAGTTCCGGACGGTGGCGCGCTCGAGAGAGGAAGCGGTTGGGGTTGTGTAGCGGTGTAATCCATAAGGAATGAGACGGGCGTTGGTCGCCTGCGACCAGTAGGAGTCGGAGGTTGTGCTGGATCGCGAATGTGAGAGGGTGGCATTCGGACCGAAAAATGTTACATACCTATGCAAAGCCTCGTTGGCGTATTGAAGAGAGCCTCCTGTGTCCTCCATATTATTCGTTAGCGTGCGTTTCGTTCGTGGAATCTGAGAAACCTGGAGGCGAAGGGGATGAATATATGGTCGAGGATTCGTCACGTGCTGTTACATTGTTCCTCATGCAGTACTTGATCCGTTTGTTTTTTTGGCTAGTCCCTCTGCGAGAACATAAGATTGTGTCAAATCAAATTGTACCGCAGGGGAAAAACATATGGCGATGATCCCTTACTTTGTTAGCCTGTCGACTCGCCCTGCGATCGTCGAGAACTTCCCTTTCAGGGCACAGCGTCAGCCACCCGCGAGGAACTTGGAGACAGCCCGTTTGATATCGCACAGGAGGGCAACAAGTGTTTTCCTTGTGCCGTCTATGCGCGGTAATCCTTGATGATAGTGACGAACTGCAGAAGAAGGGGGGAAGCGTCGTGACTCGTGGTGCTGCCAGTGTAATCTAGATCGAAAATGACTTTGTTCCACGCCCATTGGCGCTGATTATTCCGGTACGGGGAGTACGCCATTATCGATTTAAAAGGGGCTCTGGGCAACGTCATGGGAAGAAAAGACGCGACTTAGCCTTGTCTAGCCTGAGGAAGAAGAGTCCAGGATTGGGGGGATGAACACGTTGAAGCAATGTCAGAGCATGGTTTCTTGACCTAGCATCTAAATGGCTCCCATGTGTGACGATAGCAGCGACAATCCTGATGGCTGGCCATATGCAAGACAGAAAGAAAGGACTGAGAGAAGGGCTGGTACTGAGAACCGCGAATCGAAAGGCTCAGACCGATGCAACTTACAGTTCCGGTTCGGCGCGGGCCGACTCCTCCGCCTCCTCAATCTCATCGACATCGTCCACAGCGATCGAGTCCGTACGATATCCTTTGAATGTCATCAAGCAGAAAGGACCTGATGGCTGGAATAATATGATAATAAAGAAGTATTCGTATGTAGACACGCCAATGGCCCTTCAACCAGAGCGTGTACTCGCGTCCGTGCGTATTGAAGCGCCGATGAAAGCAAGTACGACTCGAGTACAAGTAATAGTAGATGAGCAAATGCTTCAACAGCCGTACGGTTTGGCCAGCTCCCGCTGGAATTGTCACCTCCAGGCATACGCCAGCATGTGAGATCCGGTATACGTCGCGTCTGCGTCGTGGGTACAAGTGCGCCATGCGCTCGTGCGAATGTCGAGAACGGTCACGGTGGGAAGCGGGGGCTATGTGCATGTGCGCGATGGAAAGGGAGAGCTGAGTCCATGTTTGGGGGCGAAGTCGCCGAATGAAGCAGGTGTTGAAGGAGTCGTGGGATGTGCAGAAACGGCGGGGGGGTGTGCAGTGCGCGCGGAGTGCGCCGACTTTTTGCTGGGAAAGTCGAGGGGTGCAGGAAACGCGCCGCTGGACCCATATGTGGTCGCCACCCTCCCGAAAGCTGCGTTCTCGTCCTGCCTTTGTGCGTCTGCCGGTGCGGGCTTCGCGCGGGAAGCCTTCTTCTTGCTCGGGACGATATCGACGGGGGGTGGACCGGCGAGAGCGCCGCCGTATCCGTACACGGACGCGAGGGCGCCGAAGGAGGCGTCGTAGTCGCGTACGCGAGGTTTGGACTTTGGGGTGGGTGCGAATGGGCTCACGAGAGTCGCGTCTGAAGGGCTAAGATGAGCGAGTGAATGAGGGTGCAGGCTGAGAAATGGACGCTCTGGAGTCGTTTGCGCTAGACGGGGACATGTGTGAGCTCCGCGTGTCAGCAGACTGGGAGGTGCGGAGCAGTTTCGACAAAGCGAAACGAGGAGTGTGTTTGGACGTGGATGAGGCAATCGGAGTCGAGGAGGGGGACATCGTTGAAGGAGGAGATGTGGGTGGAGAATTGAGGTTGTATGAGGGTATGATTTCGAGTGGGGGCAAGGTGCAACGTACTGGTGATGCCTTTCCCCATCCTGTGTTCCCTCTACTTATACTGGATCACTGCCCGACAAACAATGAAACATCCCCCCTGGGCCCTCGCTCAAACCTAGCGCTGAGGCAGCGCAGCCGCCGACATGACTCGAAATGCTGTTGTGATTCTTGTTCGAGATCACGGTCCCGACATGACTGGGATGTTGACTGGGGCTGACCAGTACCAGAGGAAGACGAGTCGACGAAGGGAGCGACAAAGGCAGCCAAGACGAAATGACTGGGAGTCGGAGGCGGGGATCGGGCGGAGATCTGATGCGCCTTCAGCGAGGCCCCCGGCGTATCCCCCAACAACTCCGATCCTAATGCGTACGGAAACGGGCGAAATTTGGAGGGTATGTCCGATCGCTATGCGTACGCAATTGGGCCAAATCGGCAACCTAGTCCGATCATATGTCCGTCCGGAAAGGGCTCGTCGGTGCTGAGGTTCGATCCATAATGCGTACGGATGAGTGGGTACGAGAGCAAAAATCGGTCCCAAAAGACGGCCAGATGATGAGTACCTGTCCCTGACGGCGACATACCCGGGCGGGGTCGGCACCTCACGCCGGCCCGCGGCGAAAATGACCTTAGTCGCCAGCGATGTCCGATCCGTAATGCGCACGGAAATGGTCTCGAAAGGGTAACCCCAATCCTAATGCGCATGGAAGAGGGGCAAAATCGTGCGTACATATTGGCCCAAAATCGCCGATTTAGGATCGGAGTTGCTGGGGGATACGCCGGGGGCCTCTTCAGCGACATTCGACTTGCACGTGATGACATATCTTTCTCCTGAGTCTCTCCTTCGAACGTCTCCCATGTCGTCCTCTGAGTCTCTAACGATGCGTTTAACTCCGTTGTAAAACTTTACCGCTCACTCTCAGGGGATATAACTATCATATTCGTTCAAATGTAGCACGACACGCAAGAGTAAACAGAGCCTGAGGGGTTTTCGTCGACAGCGCGAAGTTCCCAGCGCCTGACCTAACCTCGTATATCGTTACGGGCGAGGATGTTTACGGTACCGGCGGCTGCCATCATAGCAGAAAGAGAAAAGGGCGAGCGCCTGCGTGAGCACCAGCTGAGCTCAAGCAAGAAGAGACGCACGGAGACCCCTGAGTGCGTTTTTCTCGCCGATCTTCTGGAGGTACTGCGACATGGTGACGGTGTCCGTGTTTCCGTACCGACCGATGAAGTACGCGATGAGCCCCGCGACGTGGGGAGAGGCCTATGGAGATGGAGTACACACGCGCCAATTTCCCGTGCGCCCGTAAGCAAACAATCACTCGTTGGATAGACACGTTTTTAGATGGGTGCGTACCATCGACGTGCCGGACATGGTCATCCAGGCGGTATTACTGGCGATGCCGGCACTGATGACGTTGTCGCCTGGGGCGAAGATGTCGACGGCGGAGCCGAAGTTCGAGTCGAACCGCCTCTCGTCGTTGATCGTCGACGATCCGACCGTGACCACGGCCGGGGCGCGGGAGGGGCTGCTGAGCAACGCGTCCTTGTTCGCGTTGCCCGCGGAGACCTGAAAACGCAACCACGAGAAGAAGCCAAAGTGAGTGGTACGGATTGAAGGTAGTGGACTCGATCGGTACGCACTGCGACGTGAATTCCTCTTTGCGTCAGCTGCGGACGATGCGCTGTGAGCCTGTGGTCGACAAAAGACGGGGAGGGGGTTTACTCACCGCCGTCGCGGCGTCGTCCACGGCTTGGGATGGATTGTCAGTGTTGATGCTCATGTTGACCACCGAGGGGCGGTTCGTCCACGAGGCGGACTGCGCCACCCAGTTCATACCAGATATGCTGCCAGTTTCAAATGCGTCAGACAGGCAAGGATCGCCGAGTATATAGCCACTATAATGCCCACAAATCCGAGTTCGCGCGCGCCTACACGGTGTCGGGGAGATTATCAACTTCGTAGCAGCACCATGAGATAGATGGCGCATACCCATCATCTCCAAGGACTTTGACCGCGATCAAATTGGCGTCCTAGAAACTCGAACGTGAGCAGGTACCCAGCTGTAAGTACGGAGCCGTGGGTCCCTACCTTGGCTACACCGAACTGTTTCCCAGCTGCAGTGCCGGCGACGTGCGTACCGTGACCGAAGCGGTCGACGTTCTTCCAAAAGTTCGACTTTAGCGACATCCACAGCCCACTGACAAGTCTTCCTTGGAACATACCTGGGTAGTGCCGAAGACTGCGCCGAGACGGGCTCGGCCACCAAAGTCGCCCTATACCCCAAAGTCAATGAAGGTGCGGTGACTCGCAGGAGCGTGATGAATACATACGTGGGTAATGTTAATACCTTCAAGTCGAATTTCGCGAACGTCAGCCGGAATTATCAATGCGCCGCGCGAAGAAGGAGTCTCACCGGTGTCTGTTTGAATTTGCATAAGCACGAAAGCGAAAGGGCGAAGCGACGGCGGAACGACGTACCTACGATGTAGATGTCGACCCCGGCACCAGCGGGGGAATTGAATCTGTAGGCAAAGCCCAGACCGTCTGGGGAGCCCCCGATACGTCCGTTCTGGGTGATCCGCTGAAGGCCCCAGGGCGCGTTGTTCTGGGTTCTGTGCGGAGGAGAAGCACGTCAGCACAGACAAAGGAGGTGTACAATACTGCCGGCCATTACACGACGTCAGAGCTTCCACAGAAACCGTCCTCCTCGATGGCCTTGACGTCGGGTGACGCGCGGAGAGCCTCAAGCGCCGCGTCGTCGAACACGCCTGAGTATACGTCAGCTCTCAGGTAGACGATTGCAATAACGAAAGGGCTCATGTTTACCAGCATATCCGTGCAGGATGGTCCAGTCGCCGTTCGTGATGGTCGATTCGCCGGCGAGCGTGTTGGCGATGTGCGTGATGTGCTCGAACTTGGACACCGTGTCTTCGAGGATAACGATGTGCCGACCGGAAGACTTTTCGCCCTCGGGAACGCGAGTGATTTCGATAGGAGACATGGCGCGAGGGGAGTGGTATTGGTGAGGTGAAGTTGATACGTCGTGTATGATCGGGCTTTATACTTGGCAGCCTCCCCTGTGGAACACTAACCGAACAGTGGCCGATGCTGGCGACCATCGAGTACAACTGGACGTGGTAATCGGGTTGTAACTGTGCGCCAGCATGCCGATGTCAGCTCAAGTCAGACGGGATGGCAGATGGGTGAATGACCGGTGGTCCAAGGAAGACGAGACAGACAGCCTGAGCATGAACGTACTTATGTCGGTTTGGTACCGCTGTCGACATCAGCGATGATAGATGCGAGCAATATGGGCAATGGATGCCACCCATAAAAAGCAACCTTTGCGACAAAGTTGTAGTTGGAGATGCGAGGAATGGCCGAAGAGTCGGAGGACAAGGCTTGATAGTATGCACATGGTTTTCAGACACTCATGGATCTGTCTCCAATAACGTGGTCAAAAAAATGTATCGGACCACGTACGAGCTCCGGAGTCGTATACATTGCACGTTTCGCGTCGACGTCGTATACTTTACCATGGTGCGTATAAGGAGATCTACTGTAGAAACGACTGCTTGAGGTCCCTGGAATACGCTCAGCGGTTTGAAAAATGAACAGACCAAAGGGTAGGAGGATATACATACCACCCCGGGCGCGTCGAATTTTGCTTGTTGCGCGAGACCCCCCAGGCTCCAAAGGATCAAACTTCGGTGCCAAGTTATCAACATTGCTTGAATGCCGTCTTCCTTCCTATATTTTCCAAGCGTTCGAAAGGAGTATGGGGCAGATACAGGTAATATTTTTGAAGGGGCATCTTGGTATATGGCGAGATGCGTTCAAACTTCATGGCCGTCGTGGGCAAAGAGTGAGAAGTGCCCGTTCCGGGGCCGATGTCCGATGCCAACTCCGAGGCGCAATTGCAAAGTTCGGGAAACCGGGATACGCCTACGCACGCGGAAGCCACGAGGGGTCTCACCTGGTTTCACTCCCGGGTCTCCTCCTCCTCCGCACGAACGTCTCTCTGTTGTCTCTATTTCGCCTTCTGTACATCTAATACACGACTTTTATCTCTTATTATTCACGACCCGCGACAACGTTCGAGACCCTAGGACACCCGGAGGACACCATTCACGCGGTACGTTCCCTGCTCACCCATGCGTCGTTCTTTCTGGTGACGAGTCAGTGTGCGGCGGGTAGGTCCATGGGAAGCTCGTCTTCAAAGTACGATCCATACCTGTACAATCTTCCCCCAGGATACATCCCCAGCTACCCCGCCCGTCTCCCCCGCCTCGAGACCAAAAGCCGATGGCATTGGAACCCGTTTACGCGCGCCAGCAGACGCAGGAAGGAGGAGGCCGCGAGACAGTACTACTACACCACACCTCTGCTGTGGTTGTACCCACCTGGTAGCTCAGGTACGTTGAGCAGTTTGACTGCACGAAAGACAGCCCGCTCACGAAAAATGTCGCGTTTGAAGAGCCAGTGCCATACCAACTCTACTCGCACCCCTCAGGTCAACCCATGCTGCCTATGGTACCCCCTCTCGTTGGCCAAGCACAACCTCAAGCACAACCTTTCCCGACGCAGATGCAGATGCAGATGCCAATGCCTCCTCCCCCACCCGTGAACCCCCCCACGGTCCAAAGTGCGTACCTCCCCTTTCCCTATTCCAATTCCAATATACCTACAACCCCGCTTCAGTGCCCATCCCCACTCCCGCCCTGCCCCCAAACGAACCTCTGACAGAAGCCACCATGCCTCCTCCCCCAGCCGGCGATCCCGACGGTGGCTTCACGATTCCTGTCCAAATCAACTACCCCGAGGTCAAGATGCCGACCCCCATATCCGCAATGCCGCCCCAAGTGCCCGTCATCCCCATGTCGATCGACGGCGGCGGCCCCGCCGTCATCCCCACGTTCTCCGACCGCTACCGCCGTCCGCGAGGGCTTGGCAGCACTCGTTCGTACGCGAGCCAGAGCACGTCTTCCGGCTCCTCAACGCCATCGAGCTCGGCCGCGAGCACGCTCTCCACAGACTCCTCCACGCGGTCGCCCACCAGCGTGCACGATCCGCTCCTCCTTTTCCAATCAAACAATCCGCGCCCGAGGCCGCCGAAGGACGTGCTCGCATCCTCGCCGTTCAGGAGCATCCTCGCGCAACTTCCGAGCGAACAAAGTGGCGGGTAGCCTTCGATATCGCGTTTCGACCTTGACTGGAGATCCCTCCTTACACCCATGTCCCGCTCGCTCGCTTCATTCTGTCACTTCATATCGCTTCGATTATGTCTTTCCCACCCGTCTCACGTCCGGATCGCGCCTCCTGCGTTTCTTGTCATATGCTCTCGCCCAAACCCACATATCGCGTCATCCCCGCTCTCGAAGATATCCAAATCAATTGTACTTGTACTCGAGTATCGTATGTGTTCACGACCCCCGCGCGCAGGACGCGCTAGCTTAGTACAAGTTACATAACGTCTGCCAGAACGATCAATTCGAATCTTGTTGTACGATGATCATGATGACGGGGGTGATGTTCCATCACGAGTGCAGGTTGAGTTGGGCGGAACGATGAGTATGTATTCGAGCGTGCAACTAACGGGTAAGCAGGCTAGTTATCTAGCAAGATCCAGCGCCGAGCTCGAAGGTCGATTGTTGGCTGAGTATCATACTATCAAGGAGGGATTGACGGCAGGAATAGTCACAATACTAAGGCAGGTGGTAAGGCCTGCTGGGACCTGGCTGGCGCTGGCACAGCGAAAAGACAGGCTGTTCAATGAAAAATGCGAGCCTCGAGGCTCCAGATAACGTGACGTCATACACGATACCCAACTTGAGTACTCGGAGTCCCGTTCCCCGAGGCCGTACATAGCCATAGGCTCGATGACCCTGCAGGTGTCGGGATCGAACGTCAATGTAAAATCGTCATCAATTATAAGCAAGGTCGTGAGCAGAGGAAGGCGTGAGCAGAGGAAGGAGTTCTGTGAGTACATGCCCCAGGTGGAACGCTAGTGTGTTCTGTCCTACAACCGAGACGCGGAGGAAAGTAATGTACGAGAGTAAGTTGTATGTACACGATCGAAGAAAAATGTGGTCTATGAGTGTCCAGTGGAGCGTGGGATCCGTGAGGAGAGCAGGTAAACAAGGAAGGGAAATGGCCGGAGCGACAAAAATTATACGTCGCCCTTATGCGTAGCTTTCTGCTCCTCTAGGTATTTGGCAATTTTCAAATCCTGATAGGAGGGCGCGTCAGAGAGAGCAACAAAAAACATAACATGGGTAGACGCACGATGCATGGCGCGTATTTGCTGTTCCCGCGAATGCGGGGCCCGTACTTGTAGAACAAGAAGGGCATTGGCATGAGGAGGACGCAGATGAACCCAATCAATGAGGCGGCCCAGTTCACGCCCAGCTGCCCGGCATATCAGCAAAGCGGACCGACGAAAAGGTCGGACAAGGCAAAACGCACCCCTTCAAACATCTGCACTGTAAAGAGCGGGAACACAGCGCCGACAGCGGATCGGACCATCGTGTTGGCCGCGAACGCGGAGGCGGAATACATCAGGTACACGTCCACGAGATAGCTCTGCGGATCGCATCCTCGTCAGTCCCATTCCTAACCTCAACCAAGCGATGAAAAGGACGCACCGAGAAGGAGATAAACACGAGCGACACGCCCGCGCCGATACAGACCGCGCTCAGCTCGGGCACGTACCACTTGATGCTCACGTACTCTCCCGACCACCCGAGCCAGAACGCACCAACAGCGAGCATGGGCCCCTGCGATCATCGCGCCATACAGACGCTTTTCAGGCGGGGGGAAACCGTGCCACTCTTTCATGAGCCGGGGGTACATCCGGGTGAGGTAGACGTTGAGAGCCGCGCCTGCTGCTGCACCGATGCCGACACCGATAAACATAAGCCCGGTGTGGTCGGCCGCGATGTGACGCTTCACGGCGAAGATGATTGGGAACGCCTCAAATACTGCGATAGAGCGATCGTCAGAACTTCAAGGCTCGGTGAAGCGGAGAGAAGGAACTTACGCGCGTAGAGAACGCCGTAGACGACGGAGAGATAAACAGTAACGAGAAGAAGGATGGGCTCGACGAGGAGCATGGCGAAGGGCCTCAGAAGCGTGCGCTCGAGGAGGAGCTTGAGTGTCCACTCTATACGCTCGCTTTCGGCGTACAGCTCCTTGTGCTGAACCGGGTCGTGCTTCCGAAGTCGCTTCGCCTGTGAAATACTCATGAGAAAAAACCCCCGAGAACGAGGCAAGACGAAAAGCGTACCTTGTGGCGGAGGAGAACGGGCGCGTAGGTTTCGGGGACGAAGAGGAAAGTCACCACCGTGCACGACCCCGCGAAGATCATCATAACCCAGAACACCCATCGCCAGCCAAGTGGGCTCGCGACGATGCTATCCGATCCCTCAGTCAGCACATGAAGATACGTGAGGCCAAAATCACTCACAATCCCGAGATGACAGGGCCCAGGACCGGACCGAGGAACACCATCGTCGTGAACATGCTCGTCGCCATTCCACGCGTGATAGGATCCCATATGTCCGCGATAACGCCACCGCTGTTTGTCAGTGGCGCGCAGGCAAAAAATCCGGAGAGGAAGCGCGTGATGAGGAGGGTCTCGATGTTCTGCGCGAGCGCTTGGCCAAGGTGGAAGATGGTGTACATGGCCATCGTGAAACGGAAGATGGGCTTGCGACCGACGATCTCCGAGCCAGGGCCCCAGAACATCGGTCCCAGGACGTAGCCGAAGAGGAAAACGGAGGTGATGAGGTAGGACACCTCTTTCGAGGTGTCGAACTCGGCCATGATGGCGAGCGAAGCACTCGAGGGCGCGGACGATGCAAATGTACTATAAAGAAAGAAAGAAAATGTATGAGCATTTCAGGTGGAATGACGAGGGCGGGGGGCGTACACGTTGACCGTCATAACGCTGCAAACGAGCGTTATCCACCACTTGTACCCGCGCGACCAACTTTGAGGGTTCTCAGGATCATCGGGACCGTCCCACTTGACGAGGTTAGGGTCCGTAGGCCCGGTCTGGGAGAAGAACGCAAGAGGAGAAGACTGGGGGGCTTTCTCGTCGAGCGAACGCTTCAGATGAGGCTTCTCCGGGTCGTCGCCGCCGTACTCCTCAAACCGCTGCTCATCCCGCCTGATCTCCGCCTCAAGCTCGTCCGGGATTTCGATGATAGTCGAGCTCGGCGACGGGAGCATAGAATCGTGTGCTCTTGACGTGGCCTCCATGTGTGTTTTCGCAAAAGGTGAGAGGGAAAATACACGAATGGGAAAGGAGGGGTTGCTCTTTGGAACGAGCGAGGCGAACACGCTGCCTGCACTGAGTGAGCTGAAGGTGGTGTCGCGACGAACGGGGGAGTGCTCGAGGCCAGAAAGAACATGGTGGTTTATAAGGAGTTCCTGGGGCGCCGCAGGATGCTGCAGAACCAGTCATCCGTTGCGACTAAATTTTCGACACTCCAGGCTCCGGCCTGGTGGAGGATTGCGTCAGGCACAATGAATTAGGACGATGGACCTTGTCGTGAACTCCGGATGCGTTCGCGTAACTCACGAGGCACTCTCTCAACGTAGTGGTTTCTGGTAACGTCAACTTTGACGGCTTTTGCGAGCTCTGATCGAGGCTGGTACAGGTTGGCAGTAGGTTTGGTTGGATGGAAGGAGGCCAAAGATCAGCTCCAAAGAGGCGAGAGCCAAAGTTGAGCAGAACTGTCCGGGACTCCGATGACCGAGGCCGGACTTCGTGATTCCTTTCTTGCGTTGCCGGATTTACCGGTAAACATCTGCCGTGCCTGACTCAGCATCCCGTCATCTCAGGTAAATCTCAGGTCATCTCGCCGTTTCGCCGTCCCGGACACTCATCTCGGCTCTAAAATGCGTCATTTGTGAGCAAAAACAAGCCGGCTGTCCGACTCTGACCTACTCTAACCTCGGTATAGCTCTGACTTACATCGATTTACCGCAAGTCGGACCGCTGTGTCCTTGACTTGGCGCCTTATCTTACTTGGATAGCCTACATTCCCCAAACTTCTGTCTTTGTTTCTTTCATCAGAGCGAAGAAGTAATTGAGAGCATAGCGAGAGATCCCTGTATAGACATGTATAGTAGGTATCAGAGGCCGTAGAGCTGGAGGTAGAAAAAGGTAGATTGGAGTTGGATTGGAGGTAGAAAACGACTTGTAATGCCGAAGGGCACACCGCGTTCCTGATCTGGCACAATTTGTAAGTACCGGCCGGCTATGTATCACCGCCGAGCCGGTCGATATCTACGCGTCCCCGCGGCTCGTCTCTATGTCTCCTGTGCCGACCTTATGCAGAAGACAGCAACCCTCGTAGAGCCCACATGGGTGCCAAGAAAAATCGACACTCACCCGCTGGGCGCCATATTAGAAACCACGCATCCTCGTGGAAAGAACAACCATGGAATCTGCAGAGAAAAACAAAGCATCGCCGCGGATATACACAAGCCTAGGCCTCGCGAAGGATGTGATATGATTCAGGTATCTGATATGATATGGACCGTAGAGGAGCCGGCGGCTGCCGCGGTGCTGCCGGGTATTCATGTTCGGTGTTCGTATACGTACATGCCACCTCGCCAGCGCGGGACAAGTCGCCAAAATTCAGTACTCAGTACTTATGGCGTGTGCACAACAGTCGCATGATATTAATCAGTATCTCAAAGTCACCGGTAAGTAGAGAGACTTTTTCGAAGTCAGACACAGAGATGTATTGAAACCTTGGATATATGCTTTCATTCAATAAACCACTGACACCACTGGCACCATCTTCCAAGGTACAAACCGTAACTAACTCTACCTCAGATCCGTACACCACGAACTCCGGATATCGTACATTCAGACCGAGAAAACATTGCTTTTTGGACGATCGAGTGCCAATTCGACACTGCCTACTTGTTGTCGTTGCGAGCAATGAGGTTGACGGTGCCCGCGGCTGAGAAATGGATGATAGTTATATCTGGAGGAACAGGGCGAAAAGCGGAGGATGAGACGCACGAAGGGTTGAGGCATCGATCGCGTCCTTGATGCCATACTGCTTGACCAGCGCGGTCATGCTCGCCACGTCCTTGTTCCCGAATCTACCGATGAAGTACGCGATGAGGCCTGCGACGTGGGGAGAGGCCTTCACAGTGAAGACGGTGTGATCAAGACACGGACAGAGGAGCGAGAAGAGCACGAGATTGCATACCATCGAGGTGCCCGAGATAGAGTTCGTGGCCGTGTTGCTTCCGATCCACGTACTAGTGATGTCTCCGCCGGGCGCGAAGATGTCGACAGCAGGGCCCCAGTTGGAGGTGGCTCGCTTCGTGTCGGGAATGTCCATGGAGCCGACAGTGACGGCAGACGGGACACGGGCGGGAGTGTAGTTCATCGCGTCCGAGTTGTAGTTACCAGCCGCGACCTGAAGCACAAGAGAAGACAGGTTCAGATTGACCCGCGGCGGTGATTGTGGAGAACGGAGTTTACCGTGACATGTATGCCCTTCCCTGTGACCTGCAAGGAGACAGGTTAAGTTCTTTCTATGTTCATGTGCACCGACGACCTACGCCGTTTACAGCCGTGTCCACGGCCCTAGTTGAAGGGTCTGCGGTAAGGCTCATGTTCACCACCGACGGACGCTGGGAGGCCGCGACTGCTTTGGCAACGAAGTCCAGGCCGTCCACCCTATCGGAACGTCCGTATGAACCGTCAGTTGAAGACACCGAAACCGCGTTGGATTGTAGCTCACACGTCTGAGGTGTACCCGGGTCTACACGACGCTCTCGTCAGGTTATCACCGCGTCTCAAATTTTGAAACGACGACGTACATAACCTTCACCGCAATGAGGTTTGCAGCCTACGTTCATGTTAAAACAGGACTGAGGATTCCACGCACAGATGGGGGAAACGCACCTTTGCCACGCCGTATTGGGTGCCCCCAGCGGTTCCGGCCACATGAGTTCCGTGTCCATTTGTATCTACATTCTACGAGGGGGGTGCTTAGTATGTGCGCACGTCGTACTTCGCCATGCGTTCTCACCTGGCTACTACCAAAGACAGCGCCAAGTTTTGCGCGGCCACCGAAGTCAACCTGCGGAAGAAAGTGAGTCTACAAGAGAGGTTTACGTGGACCGTGAGCAAAGAAAGTATACATGGGTCGTGTTGACACCTTTTCGATGGACATCGTCAGTATACGCCCACGCTGTCTAACGTAGAACGCTTCCTCACCGGTATCTGTGATGACGATAAGGTAGGCTTCAGCATCGGAAGAAAATCGAAAGAGAAACAAAAATCGTACCAACAATATAGATATCTACCCCGTTTCCAGCTGAGGAATCGTACTTGTACGTGTAGTTCAAAGAGGCTGCTGAGCCTTGGACCTTGCCATCCCGAGAGATGCGGGAAAGACCCCAAGGGGCGTTCGTCTGGGTTCTAGGTAGATTTCAGTGTACGGATCCAGAGGGTCGTGCAATATCGGACGTACTGCGTAGCGCAGGGCTCGACGGCACCGTCCTCTTCGATGGCCTTGACGTGGGGGTGCGCGCAGAGAGCCTCGAGGGTAGCTTCATCAAACACACCTGCAGAGAATTGAGTACGCTAGCGTGCCGTTGTGCTCAATTCAGATATGCATACCTGCGTATCCGTGGAGAATGTCCGAGTCCCAGTGGACGTGCGTGGCGTGCGAGTGGCCTGAGCGCATCGTGATGAAGTCCGAGAGATGGTCCGCCTTCGATACCGTCTCCTTGAGGTGGATGATGTAGCGACCAGAGGTCTCTCTCTTGACGCGGGTTATCTCGATAGGGGCCATGTTTGCGAAGTCTTTGAGGAAGAGTGTGCTTCTGTGGAGGTGAGGTTGGCTCGACGCCTTCGCCCGGTCTTTATACTTGAGAGCACATGTACCAACGTAACGCAGTGACAGACAATATGCACGCGCATTACTGCATGGTAGCATCGAGATCTTCACCGAACCGAGTTCGCCTGTAGACTATACAGTCATATGTCTCTACTTACCAGCATGCCGTTAGCTGCATCTTTACAGCGAGCACGAAACGTCAGTAGAAAGCATGAACAGGATAAGAACGACAGGATTACTCGCCTTGGTCTCCGCTGCATGATGTAGATGCACGATGTCCCTCATTAACGGTACGTCGTTACCTGAGGATTGCAAGTGAAGGATCTACCACACAAGTGTCAGGGACCCCTTGACACCCCGCCGCCAAAGCAGAGACTCGGATGTACGAATATGACTGTTTGACCAGCGTTAGATTCTGTACACGAAGACAAGAGAATGATAGCGAACCTGTAAGTCACCTCGTTTCGTATCCGACTCGTACACGTCCCCAAGCAGCCCTTCTTTGCCTGTCAGTCTCGAGACCATTGTAGCCGTATCCGAGGCGATGATCTCGGGCCCTTGTTGGCTAGACATGAATGTGAGGATGTACACGGTACATGTAATAGAAAGGAGAGGTCACCACTGGCAGCCTTGTCCCGATCGCAAGCTGAACTTATGGGGTGAAACACCGTCATTGGAGAGCAGAGCCGACGAATGGTAACACACAACCATTTCGCATACTCGTAAGGAAAGAGAGGCCCTTGATCGATCACGCATGAGGTACCAGGTGGTAGACAGAAGGAGACCGACCATGACGAGCCGGTGGTGACTGGGATTCTGCGTAAACACAACGGGTATCGTAGACTTGTACCACATCCACGATGAACATGAAGACGAATATGAGCCCAAGGCGACTCACGGCATGGCGAACTTTGCCTCGTACCCTTCGCCTCGAACCATGCCTCCTTCCTCCAGACCGAGTTCCCGTCAATAGGAGGGAAGAGATGGACAACTTGAACTGTTCTGATTGACGCCTTGTAGGTACGACTCGGACACCAAGTCAAATGAAATCATCAACCCGGCTTTTGGTCACGGTATTGACAGAAGGCCTGTCATGCAGACAATGCGATCAGCCAAAGCGCAAGGATTAAGAGAAACGAACATACCTCAGACGACACATGGTGGGTCCGACTCTCGACCCAGCTGCACGAGCTGGTACATTCGGCCGTGCAGACGCCCGCGACGGACATCGACACCGCAGAAAAAACGGCCTGGTGACCAGCGCGAGGCTCCGGAGCTTGTGTAGTCGAAGATTAAAGAGAAGGTTTGTTTCGGTTAGCTGAGGGACTCCGATGGGGCCCGAGATCGCGTCGTTGGTGGTTGTTATAGAGGAGCCCGCGATGCTCAACTTCGGTTGGAGTGACTGGATGCCGGGACATGTTGAGCGTGTCGGTATTGGTACGGGTACGGGCACGAATAACCGACAAAGGCGTCTAGTCTGTCGAAAACAAGGTCACCCCGAGGAGAGAAATATTGTAGGAAGGGGCCTTGGTCAAAGGTGAAAATATGGTGGTCAGGGAAGTGGGTGAGGTGGTAGCGGGAATAGGTGGGGATGGCCTAGCGCAAGATGGGCTGCAAGAGGAGGCGTAGTGGGAGATGAAGAGTGACTGTTATAGGATAGAGTGCAGGCTAGTGCAGGAGGCATTGAATGTGGTGTGGTTTAATGAGTGCGCCGCTTCGAAGGTGCTCGATGTTAAAGTGAGCTGGCAGTAATTTGGACGCGCTCAGCGGGATCCTCTCAAGCTGACCATGGTTCACCCATCTATGAAGGGCAGATACATCATAGAAAGTCTGCGTGGAGAGCCCACGTTAGACGAAGAACTCCGGAAAGGAGATTCTGAAAACGCACCGAAGACAAGGATACCAAAGCACGACATCCATGTTCGTCCATCATCGGTATGAGCGGGGAATTGACGATTGCGGGAATATCTGAATAGATTTTTGGATGAATCTAGAATTCGAGCGGCGAGTGCGGTGACCAGATTTGAGGGTGTCGTTCAAGGAGAAAAGACAAAAAAGGTCGAGAGACGCAGGAAGGGGAAGAAGGAAAGATTGAAGGAAACAGAAATCGTGAACCGGGCGAGAACCAGGTCGGCAAACGCCGTCGACTCGTCCAACGCGATTCAACGAGCCTGAACGAACCCACCCACCACTCAACAACTTTTCTCTGGCTCAACCTCACCATCACGAGGAAAGACCCAAACACTGATCCAATACAAAATGCACGGAACCCACTATGTACTCGAGTTTATTCTGACGCAATAAGGATTCCCCACTTCGATCACGCATCAGAAAACTCCTTACTAAAAATCATACTTAGAGGGGAAATCCCTTCCCCTGCAATGAACGGGGCATACCGCGTGGTCCTGTCACCTTTGGCCTCACTATTATTTGCATGCAAATATGAGTCAATGTCGACACGGTGCATCGATGTGACGGGGTTTTGTGTATAGAGCCTGTTAGTTCACTTAGGAGTCCCCTTACTACGCTTTTCGATTTGTTGATTTGTAGGGAGGTTTTCCTGAGCGGGACGCCTACTAGGTTCGGGACCTTGGATCGCAACTATCGGGGTTGAGGCCGTTGAAGACTGACTAGTGAGACCTTGTCGGAGAAACTGCTCTCCTCGCGGTGCAAATGCAGACTTAACAGCTGCTGTTTTGAATAGGAAGTGAGCCGCCATTTATGAACACCGACAATTCGTGTTCCGTGCGTGTACGCGCTTTGGTCCCTTGGAAGTGCAGGAGGTCCAACGACTTTCATTTTAGATATCATTGAAGAACCTTGTCAAGTCCCACCCGTATCGTACATCGTTCGAGCGCGCTTTGGGTTCGAAGCTTCCCCTTGAGCTCCTCGTGCAACTGTGCCAGCTCCTCCTTCGAAATGGACTGCGTGGGCCAGCCGACGACGAGGCCTTGCTTATCCGACGCTTCTGGCTTGGGGATGATATGGAAATGGACGTGGTCGACTTCCTGACGGCGTCGAGAGGCGTTAGCGACGGTACGAGGAGCCAGGCAGGAAATAGTGAATGTACCTGGTGCGCGATGCGACCGTTATTCTATACCAAAGCTTAGTGAGGAAATAATGAGACAGAGCGATGAGATGTGGAACGCACCTGGAGGATATTGTAATTCTCGACGCCGAGCGCGGTGGCGATTTTCTTCGCTACAGGCATCGCGTCGCTGAGGTATTCGTCCGGCAGCTGGTGCAGCTTCTCCGCGTGATCTGGGGCAAGTTTCAGTGGTAGCACAACGAGTGATGTCGCCACGATGTACACTTCGGAATGACGAGCGCATGACCTTTCGCGAGGGGGCCGATGTCAAGGAAGGAGAACCTAGAGAGAGAGCAACGCTGAGCAGGATCATCGAAAGATACATATAACACACGCACGACAGGTCCGTCTCCACCAGCTTGAAGCTCGGGATATCCCCTGCAGGCGTCCATTTCAGCGTTCCGGAATCGAGGCGTAAGACGGATGGCACTCGACACCTTTGATGATCTTGCAGAAGATACAGCTTGCGAGAGTTCTTCCTGGTCATTAGCCGTTTCGCATGCGCGAAGCCGCAGTTGAGACTGACTTTGTTGGAGAGGCCATGGTACAAGACAGAAGACGAAAGTGAAGAAGCCGTGACTTTCGAGGAGGGTCGGGTGTCGGAGATCGGAGAGCGGGATATTCCCACGGGTTCAACGCTCGGTATTCACATCCATCTTGATTCTTCGAGGTTCGAAAAACACATCTACAGTACAGCCGTCACCAGTGTAATGACACCAGTCCCGTTTCTCCTATGTACACCGCCCGTTCCCCACACCATGCAAATCCAAGTATACGTGTATTACAGAGACGGTACGTACTCTACTTATTACTACTATGTCACGAAAATATCATCATCGCGCAACCGTGACGGCCTGCCAGACCCTGGTCGCCATACAGCCTGTGCTCTACCAGGCTCTACCAGGCTCTACCGCTCCTCGGTTGTCATCTGCACATCCACCCTAATCCCCAAGTTCATCGACTGCGGTGTTCTAATGGGGCTCTGGGTCAGACGGCGCATGTCCACCTCCCGATAGTTTCCCTCCATCCCATGCTCCTTCTTGGGATCGTACAGGTCATCCGCATGGGAGTCAAACGGTATGGCGCTTTCGGGGCTCAGTCTACCTGGAGAAAACTCAACGTCGTTGCGCGTGCGCACGACCGAAGCGGGGACGTGGTGTCCGACAGAGACGGGTGGAAGGCGGGTGGTTCCTGGAGTTGAGGAGGGCTGGGAGGAGTAATGGTTGTGGCGGTCGGCGGAGAGCTCTCGGATGTTGAGGAGCTGTATACGAGAGCGATGAGCATATTTGCGAAAGAAAATCGAAAATACAGGATGTAAACGCACGAGTCCACAGGTGAGAGTGGGTCCAAGGACCATGGCGAGTGGCACGCCTATCGTTAGAAGCTCTTCGCGGGGCCTAAGACACACTAAGTTGCGCTAGACACGGGATATGAGGAGGAACTTACTGCAAGCAGAGGATAACGGTAACCTGTGGGTTTCAGAAGTTAGAATGGGAGAGCGGCACCAGCCAGGAAGAGGACAAGAGACTTACCAAGTTTACGATGGAAATAACAATGAAGTAGAATAATCCCTCCTTGTGGAAGGTATTCATGATGTGGCTACTGGGACCGTTCCTCCTGTACATGATAACAGCCTTGCCGATCGTCAAACCCGTGAGAATGACCATCAGAAGCCATGGCGCGGTCTGAAGTGGGTTAGAGAGAATTATCGAGGACGATGATTGTTTCGCGCACAAAGTAGCCTGTGATTATGATGATCAGTAAAGAGAACGGCGAGGACAAAAAGTATACGGACCGACAAGGTGCGCGCGGTGCGTTTTGTATGTGAACAGACAGGGGCCCATATCCTGAGTCCGTTGTGGTCAGGTTCGTTGAGAGGACGAAGTTTCAGTAAACGCGTACAAATGGTGCTTCTGTGAATGGGAGCACTGCCAGGCGGTCAGATACGCCCTTCCAATTTAGAAAAGAGAGTATGCGTACGGGCAATCTCGTTGAATACAACAAAGTACTGGTATCCGAAGACGCCGGCCAGAGCAGCGAGGAGGCTGGCGAGGAGGAACTTGTTACGCCACATGAAAGTGTACGTGCGATGAATGAGGATACCTGGTACGCAACGACGATGAGGACGTGGACAAAGGATGTTTGGTATAAAGCAAATACCCAAGGCGGCGAGTTGATTCCAAGTCATAAGAGCGACGGGAATCTTCACGGTGCATGAGCAAACGATACGAAGACGAAATGTTGGGGTACACACCTTGAACGAATGGCACTCCTCCATGGTATGGTCCACGCAGAACTCGTACAGAAGGTAGGGCACGACGCCGATGAGCCAGTACCTGAACCCATTCCGCGAGTCGGAACACGGGGATGACCAGAAGGAAAGCACTCACCTTGTCAGAAGATATATCGTCTTGATAGGCGTCCATTTGGTGTGCCAGATCTACGAACGCAATAAGGTAAGGAGGGGTCCCAAAGACAAGGCGAGGTCACGCACGTAGTACCATTCCTTGCGCGCACTAGTTATCCAGTCCCAAGCAAGGATCGCGTCTGTAAGCGAATGAGCCAGGGAGTTTCGAGGAATTCAATGGTAACGGCGTACACATGGCTACGAAAATCCAGTTGGAAACATCGTCAGGTCACGAAAATAAAGAGCTTGGATACGCCCTCTTACAAGAGAACATGATCTGGGTGCTACAATGGTAGAAAAGACCGACACGAAATCAGCTTGCGTACATAATGATGAGGAGCAATGGGCGTACACATAGACAGCATTCTGTCGCGCATCCAGCGAGGCCCCCATGGTAATCGAGTGGCGGAAAGCAGACGATGAACTCTGCGGCCAAGTACACGTCGAGAAGAAAAGGCGTTGACGCGGGGAAACACGACGAGCCCCAAGCCAAAGCCAAAGCGTTATTTATGGTCCCGGCTCTAGCAACAAGGTCATCGAATCAATCGGGCAGGATCGATCAGGGCGAATAAATCGGCCAAGTTCGTTGTCCGTACCGTGAGCAGGCGTAAAGACGAGTCCTTAGCGACACATCCGCGGTGCGTCGTCTGTCAAGTTCTCGTAAGTGCACCACAGGCCGGAATTAGTCCGCACGTTTTCAGAAGACTTGAACAAACCTTTTCGGATAAACTTCACCTGCTCAGGGAGGAAACCCGCGCGGCGAGTACCTCGTGTCAGGCGATATCAACTCAGTTGCCCTTGTGGGGGTGTCGGCAGGGGTTCAAGCGCTCAGATCACAGATCTGCAAGCATGCAAATTCCAGATATGACTGCTTGGACTGAGTCGCAAGATACGTTGAGTATACGCTACATATTCGGTAACAAGGACTCGACTAAACTTCAAATCCTGCCAAAAACGAAATGAGTCATACAGCATGCAGAACAGCGGTCCCATTTCAAATACATTGTGGGAGTATCCGAGGAGCCGATCGATGCCGAGGTGTCGCCTCGTCTGGGTACACGTGACTTCCGACGCTGATGACCCCCTACGTCCCGCCCTCGCTCACGATGCCGCGTTCCATCGCTCGCTGCCACTCCATCCCGCCCTCAAACTGTTTCCGAAAGCAACATCGCTGAAAGAAGTTTGCGCTGAGAGAGATTGGTGCGTCGACAGGATTATGGCCGCGGTGCGCGCCGCCCAGTGCGAACGTCGGGCGGGGGCCCGCGGCGACCCGGGAACTCTTTCGCATCACCGGTCGGACATGAACCCGGCCCTCGAGTTCGATCAGGCCGTAAAGGTTCTGCGCTGTATTAGGGTGCGCGGCGGCCGTCGCCCGGCTCAATGCGCAAGTGGCGTCGGCGACGGTCGACCTCGGAGGACACCAGTTGCATAACCTTTACTTAGTTCTCCAACTCAACTGCTCGTCCTCGTTTGCTCAATGCAAGCAACGAAAAATCTTCTTCTCATTCATATTTGGGACCGCGTCGTGATTTCGTTTGTAGAGAGAGAAACCGCTTCCTTACCATTGGGGCCAAATTGGGGCGGTTTGCAAGCGTTGTCAGCTCCTCATGGTACCGGTGAGCTCTTCGGGTCGACGTCGGTATGCGATCTAACATGCGTCACCTCAGCAATTTTAACGACAGGACTCCAACAGTATTGAGTTCCAGCTCAGTTCAATTCGTGCGTGCGCGATTATGGAATGGGGCCCGTGTACTGCACATACTGACGAGTCAACGGAGTCATCGACCATCTTGCGCTCTCAGAATTTGAGGTCTATAAGGTGTCGCCTTTGGACGGGGTTTCGCCTCCACGACTCCTGAATTGGCGTGGAGTTTGTTATTTGTGGACGCCGTCAACTTTGCATGGTTCGAAGGAAGTCGCGTCTTCACTGACCCGTACCTCTATGATGGACAGCCGTCCATCGTCAAGAACACTTGCCGTGCAATTCGACGGTATCTCGTATTCGCGTGCATGGCTCCTAAACCGAGTGACGGTCGCCTGTCCGTGTCATTGCTATTTCATTCTGTTGTCATTCGTTTGCCGAGCGCTGCTCGACTCCATCCTAGCAGCTTGTCTCCTCTGACATCGTCCATCACATACAGATATTGAATTAGACTCCAGCCGTCCTCACAGCATTTCACAGGCGAGCTCCCAGATATAAAAGCAGCACCGATAAGCCATACTAACCTCACTTCGCTAGCATTTTCTTGCCACGCGTCGAACCTCTCAATCCAACCATGTCTCTCATCGAAATCACTCGCGCCACCGATGGAAAGACCTCCGGAAGGCACATCATCACCCTCAAGGAAACGGTGTCGAAGTTCGAGCACCTCGCTCATGTCACTACCTCGCTTGCAGGGGAATCGAACATCACCCACGGCGACTGGGAGATCCTGAACGGATATGCAGGTGTGTTTGACGAGGCCGCGCTCGAGGCCCTCCGCGCGTCGCCCGACATCAAGGCCATTGAAGAAGACGGGGTTTGCCAAGGCGGAAACGTTGTGTGCGCGCGGTCTGACGATTCTTTGTTTCGTACGCTGACGCGTTTGCCGCCCGTGCAGAGCCCAGAACAACGCACCGTGGGGACTTCAGCGCATCTCCCAAGACGCGCCCGTTAGGGGCTCCCCAAACGGGCTGAACTTTGCCTACAGGTTTGACGACTCCGCCGCCGCCGGGATAGATATCTACGTTATTGGTAAGTCGTCTCGCCTTCTCCAACTTACCTCATCTGAACTCATGCTATCCTGTAGACACCGGTGAGGCATGAACTTATTTCAAGCAGAATGCCGGCTAATGTTCCTCGGGTGGCAATATTCCTCGGGTGGCAAGGTATCAACATCACCCACGTATGTGCTCGTTTCCCTCGTGTATCTTTCGTCTCCGTGCGCTTAGTACTAACTTGGGTACAGACTGACTTTGGTGGCCGCGCCCGTCTCGGTGCCGTTTACGGCAGCCCCCAGGTGCGGTACACTAGCTCCTCTTGTCGTGCGCGTCGCTAACGCCAGGTTCTTTCAAGAATTTCGACGGCCACGGTCATGGGACACACGTCGCTGGTACCGCAGCTGGAAAACAATACGGTGTAGCCAAGGTGAGATCCCCCTTGCGGACTATACTAATCGGATGGTCACTGACTCTCGATGTCCTATAAGGCTGCCAATTTGATCGCCGTTAAAGTTCTCAAAGACGACAAGTGTGTGATATCACACACATATCATCTTCGCAGCTACTGAAACCCCCCATAGTAGCGGCATGAACTCCGATTTGTGAGTTAGGGGAGTTCCTGGTCTTTGCTTGTCTGACTTGGCACATTGGGTAGCATATCCGGCATGAATTGGGTGGCGCAAGCAGCTGCACGTTCGAACCGTCCTTCTGTGGTCAACATGAGTATATATACCAACGGTGCGTCCCAAGCCGTTGACGACGCCGCGACAATGGTAGGCAAACATCCTCAATCTTGGTGCATCATTGGCTCACAACAAAGCTCGTAGTTAACGCAGAGGGGAATTCACACTGCGGTGCGTACCTGTCATTGAGATTTGTCACCCAGTTTGACGTATATCTGTGTGTTTCAGGTCTGCGCAGGGAATAAGAACCAGGATGCAAGGCTCACCAGCCCCGCCCGTGCTCCAGCTGTCATCACCGTCGGGGCGTCAACCATCGATGACACAAGGTGGTCCGACTCAAACTGGGGACCTGCCTTGGACATCCTCGCCCCAGGCCACAACGTCATCAGCGCCGGTATTGCCGGAAACAATTCCTGGATGACCATGTCCGGCACGTCGATGGTACGAAACTTATTCCGAAGCGTGTTTGACCGTCTTCCCCTAGTAACTGATGGTACATTGGATAGGCCTCTCCCCATGTCGCGGGTCTCGTCGCGTACTTTATCGGTCGGTACGGAAATCCTGATACCGCCACGATGTCGCAGTACCTTCAGAAGATGGGCGTGAAAAACGCCCTCAGCAGTCTTCGTGCGTCTGACCTCTCCCAATGTCGCTTCGACGTAGACCCTTACTTTCCCCCTTATTCTTCCAGCCAACGGTACCGTCAACATTCTTGCGCGCAACGATGTCAGGAGATAGTTCGGATCGTTGGAGCGCGAGAGCAGCCTCGATCTAAATCTTGCTATTCCCGGGCGGGTTTCAACCATTATTTCTTTGTGAGTATGTTTCGGAACTTCCAAGTCAACTCGTGAAAGATGTGTGGTGTACGATATCGCGAAGGGGACCCTACCATATGTTTGTACGTTTGTATGCTTGCAAATAAGAAGTGCATCACTGTCATTGAATAAGTTGTGGCGCTCGTACACATGGTCCTCGTGTACCAAACAAGCTCGCCGCTCCTGCTCGAGCCTCGAGTCGAGAGCAGTTTCGACGTTCATTAACCCTAACCCTAAGTACGTAAAGTATTCGGAAAATACCGGCCGAGCTAACGACCGTTCGAAACTTCGACGTCACCCACCGCCATCGTCCGTACATTTACTTATCCTTTTTGTCTCCTCCCTGCGCATGGCACATCGTATGATGGAAAGCGGTCGAATTTTCGGAACCTTAAAGTCCTGGAATGACATTGTAAGTACCTATCAATATCCGGCGTGGTCGCGCGGGCACTGAAGTACAGTACTGATGCCGCAGGCGTGGAAACCCTCCTTGGAACCCACTCCACCGGCAGGATGTTGGAAACATCTCTATGTAGCAGTAGCTGTGCGCGTCATCGTGCTTACAGCCAACCGAAAAGGTCCCGAGGTATCAACCCGGGTCGAGCATGGATACAGTGATGCAATACGTACTTCACTTTGGACAGGTAAAGGGTATGCACTCGCATCGGAGTCGCACGGACGTACTCGAGTCGGACACGAGGCGACAACACAGACTTTTAACCGAGCTCGCACACTGTTTGCATTGCTATAGGACCCAGTATCATTCTTCGCGGTGAAACAAAAATTGGACATTCGAAACGCGCGATATCACCAAGACGCGTGTGGTAGACATTCTTCCCGACTTGGTTTCCTACGAACGATGCCACAAGGAGAACATGCGACGACGTGCGTTTCTGTCATCTTTGTAGCCATACGATGGCTAAAAGGGCCTGGTCATCACCACTTTTCGCAGGTTCCCAAGCGGTTCATGCCCCCCGTCAATATCCAAGCACCCGGAAGTGCCAACGAACGTCAACTTCAGTTCTACATACTGCATGATCGAGTTCGCTTCGAAGAACTTCACATGCTACTGCACATACGTCAAGTCATTCGCCACATCGTATCTGAGCAGTGTACTGTTGAGTATATATCCAAACCCGCCCGTCGTACTCCTCTTCACTTCCCTCCAGAAGTACCCCACCCATTTCAGCACCTTCGCAGATATGGCCATTATCGAAATTTCTCGTACCAAAGCAGGAAAGACCTCCGGTCGCCACATCATCCATCTGAAAGAGACGGCGGTGAAATCGGATCACCTTCTCCGACTTCACCACCACGCGCTCCGGCCACTCGCACGCAACGCACGTTGACTGGGACTCTGACGTTTTCCACGGATACGCAGGCATGTAGGATTCTGCTCAGTGCGACGGAATATGTATTTTGACAATGGTGTATTCGTAGGTGTCTTCGACGACGCGACCCTCGAGGCTCTTCGCTCGCACCCTGACGTCAAGGCTATAGAAGAAGACGGTGCCTTGGAGACATGCGCCACGCAGTACGTTCAAAATCCATCCTCTCGATCTGCGTGCTGAGAGGGCTCAAAGGACTCAGACGAATGCTCCTTGGGGTCTTTCTCGCATCTCCAAGGACGGTAAGGTTCAAGGCTCGGCAGCGTCTTTGAACTACCAGTACAAGTACGACTCGTCCGCCGGAAACGGCGTGGACATCTATATCATGGGTGCGTTCTTTTTGCGTCGATCTTTCCTTTCTTGGGACTTATTGTATCCCTTTACTATACACTATACAGACACCGGTAAGGGTGCACTTTAGGATGCGGAGTGTGCGTATAAGCTGACGGGATTCCTTGACAAGGTATCAACACGACCCACGTATGATCCGTCTCTGTACGCCTATTATATCCTCCAATATGCTTACTCTTCTCACCAGGTCGACTTCGGTGGCCGTGCAAAGCTTGGCGCCGTATTCGGTAGCGGCCAGGTGAGGGCACACGACAGAACAATGTCTGCGCATTTCCTGAGCAATTCCCTTCATAGAACGTCGACGATTACGGACACGGAACTCATGTGGCCGGAACCGCAGGTGGGACACAGTATGGTGTAGCAAAGGTTTGTATTCCCCATCTTTGCGTCGGGTTCCGGTCCTGCTGACATAGTTGATGTAGGCTGCGAACCTCATCGCGGTTAAGGTCATGTACGTCGTTGTCACCCACCCTCCTGCGGGATGCTATCCAGATAACCACTTCGCGTAGACCCGGCTATGCCTCGGACCTGTGAGTAGAGATCGAAAGTCTGTTTCGTTCTCACCGTCTGACCTTTCCCCCGTCACTGTTAGGATATCCGGCATGGATTTTGTTTCCAAGGCCGTCACTGCGTCCGGCCGTCCGTCGGTGGTGAACATGAGTCTTGGCACGGATCCCTCTGGAAATGCTGTGGATGCTGCCGTGAATTCCGTACGTCGTCTGCGTGAGCGAAGCCCAAAGGGAAAACTGACTCTGTGTGACTCCTTCGCAGCTCGTCACGAAGGGGATTCACGTCGTGGTGAGCACGCTCTCTCTTCAAGGCTTGTGTATAGCGCACGATATATCTGTACCGTCATTCAGGTCGCAGCCGGCAATGACAATTCCGACGCAAGGAACTACTCCCCTGCTCGCGTTCCGTCCGCCATCACCGTAGGCTCAATGGACATCACGGACACGAAGAGGGCGAGCTCGAACTGGGGACCGGCTCTCGATATCTTCGCCCCCGGCGGAGAGATCATAAGTGCGTGGATCGGAAGCAACACGGCCACGAACTCCATTTCGGGCACGTCGATGGCACGTCACGAACTTATTCCGCTCGTGCTCCGTCCGTTTGCTGATCAGTGTGCCCTCGAATCGCAGGCCTCTCCGCATGTTGCGGGCCTCATCGCGTACTTCATCAGCAAGTTCGGGAACAAGGACGTGGCGAGCATGACCGCGTTTCTCAAGCAGTACGGTATCAAGAACGCGATCGCTGCCTCGACCCTTCGTGCGTTGCATCTCTCCCTGTTTGTCCCCCTGTTGCCGTAAGATTGAACGTCACCCTCCGGCCAGCCGCGGGTACTGTCAACCTCCTCGCTCGGAACGACATACAGTAGGTGGCCCAACAGAGTTCGTGAGCGCCCGGCGTAAAGGCTACTGAGAGTGGTTTGATTATTGTTTGCGATGACCGTGTAACTGCAAGTTTGTAGAACGTAACGAATGGTCGTTGACGAGTGTGTAACGTAACTGGTTGCAAACATCATGGTGCTCGATTCATCCCGCGCCGCGAAGCATGCACCGCAAGAAATCAAGCATTGCATAAAACGGCTGTGGTATACAAGATGATGGATGCCAAACCAGTCGTGCATAATCGACAGGAAAACGGTCCTCGTACTGAGCCTAAGCTGCCTCTGGAACTGGCATCACTTCCACGAATTTGGCCAGCTCAGCCACCCACGGATTAGCAACGCCGTCGGCGAGATACGCATCGAGAAAGACCATTTTGAGTGGACAACGTCCCTTGGCGCGGATCTCAACCAGGTTCCGTAAGCGTCGCCCTACATGATACTCGGCCAAGCGTCGATGGTATGCGACGTCCGAACCTTCCCATGTCACGTTGTATAATGCGTTGCGGAGAACCAGTGTCTCCAGCTTCGGGAAGAGGACAAGGCGCGATTCGGGCGGATTCACGCCATCCCGTGGCGTATGCTCGGGGTGCGGTGCCGGGCTCCATTCAAGGAGTCTCTCGGTGAGAAATATGGCCGAGTTGCCCATCGCGTCGACGGAGGTAACGTCGGGAGACTGGGAAAACAGTGCTGACCACTGGTCCACCACCAGTGCGGAATATTCCTTGTCGTCGGAAACGCGGAGCGTTCGCATGGAATCGAGCGTGAGGACGAGCGGGGCGACTTCCATGTTCCGGTACCAGCCGTAGTGCCCGCGATGCATGTCCACGCTGAACGCGAAATCGGGAGCGCCCGTGTCCGAGGAGCGATCCTGCGTCCAGACGGAGACTTCGTCGGCAAATCGGTGGTCGGGGGGTCTCCTTCGAGGTGCAACGCGTACGACGTGGTTGTCCCGCAACCTGGTGTCGACTTGGGGGAGATGTGCCTTGAAGTGGGCGAACGCCGCTCTGACCGTCGGCCTCTGGCGCGGTATTTTCATGCGCGACGGCATCCAACCGGACCATTCGTGGCAGGGCCCCAACGAACGAATGGCACGAAGGCAGAAAGCTCGCGGATGGGCCCTCCGAGCGAGAGCTTCGCAAGCCGAGGCATCGACACGGGCTCGTGAAAGGGAATATGAGCCGGTTGTCCATCGGTTATGGGTCTGGAGGGCAATGGCCCTTGGATCTCGAGCACCTCAAGGCTCTGCATCTGTCGGAGCGCCTCGATGATTTCGCTGAGGGAAGGGAGGGGAAGGGAGCTGAGAGGCGAGAAATAGAAAGAGTGATGGATGGACAAGGAAGTGAGGTTGCGCGCGATCGATGGCATCTGCCGCCACGGGATATCGCGGACACCATAGAGTGAAAGTATCTGAAGGGGGAGCGTCTCCTCGGAGATGCGAGACGGCCTCCACTGAAAGTCTTCCAAGGTGCTGTGGATGCGGAAGGTGTGGAGGAGGGGGGCAGGACTTGAGAAAGGGTGAAAATCGTCAAGCGACGAGCGGTAGGAGATGACGTGGATGGTGTGAATCCGATGGACATTGTCTTCGATCATTCGGGGTGCGAGCCAGGGAGACAGGTCGTCGGGGTCCCAATAGTCGATAAGGACGGGAGCCTGCTTGCTCCTCTGGAGGAATTCCTGCGCCCAATGGGGTCCGAGACTGAACGTGACGTTCGACCAGAGATGCGCGTGGGCCAGCGCGACCTCCCGCCAGTGGAAACACACGTGTGTGACGCGTATCCAGCCAAAACATGGCTGGAGTTCAAAGCTTTCGTCGCGGTAGGTGAAGCGTGGAAAGTCGGCGGGATCGGGGTAGAAATGCGGCTCCATGTCGGCAAGGAGGAGGAAGACGTGGGCGAGGACTTCGGGCGGGAGACGGGCGATGGGCCGGAACGCGTTCAGGCGGCGGCGGGCGGCAAGCATGGACTTTTCGGTGGCTTGGATTTCCAGTTCGACCGTGCGGTATGCCCGGTCGAAATGTTCGGGAGTGTACGCGGAGCGGTGACGGACGGCCAGTAAGCGTCTGCGCTGCAGGTTTGAAGGATGTTATGACGGTGATAAACAGGTTACTCATTTCGAGATAAACGCACGTAGTTTGGCCGTCGTCCACTGACGGTTCTTTATGAATCTCCTCCAGGACCTCGTCTGTTCTTCCCCCGACTTGGTCGTCTGATTCCATTGGATCTTGTTACCGTATGACTACCTGTGGAATGAGGCTTGAAGTATTAGTCTTCTATAGTCCTCAGGATCGGGACAATATGAATCTATGAGGGAGGATGCGGTGCAAATGTCAAGTGCGGAGTACGAGCGAGTGGTGGTCGAGTGAGAAAGTCGTCGCGAACGCGGCGCGCGCCCTTCCGCTCAATCCGATCCTAGTCTGCTTTTCTCCGCGACGCGCTTGTCGAGTGATAGGGGGAGCTCGCTGATTGGCTGAGAGGACTTATCGAGACAGGTTACCACAGAGAAATATTGTTTAGACTAACTGATCTGAGTTGACGACGAGACGCAAACCAAACGAGTTAATGGCAGTCGAGACATCGACGGCTACTGGTACATTTACCTCTTTATTGTCATTCAACATGTTCCCGCCTTAGCTTAGAAAGTTCAAACAGAGACCGCGCTTTCCACGCGCGATAAACAAAAGTCGCAGTGTTCTTCGAGTCCTGGGAGCTTTCTTGGAGCTACCCTGGCTCATGATAAAACGGTAGCACGAGGCGACGCAAGGTGCGTATGCATATCCTACACAGCATCCTTTCGAGTAAAAAAGGCCAATCGAGTTGTGGATGCCTCGCTACTCGTGGTTGACTCGAAGGCCCACCGACGCTACAGGTGTCAGCAGGCCTTCGAGATCCCTATACTTTCTCCACTGGATCCGCAGCGGATACACTGGCACTTCGTACCATGTCCCAAGGTCTCAACCCTCATCCACAACTTACAAAATACATGAAGCCTTTGGAAGAAGAATGATGGAGGAGCTGCCGAGGCCCGAGTCGGGAATACCATAGGTACATTTTCATCTTGTTGACTTGAGAGATTCAGCCTCTCGAGTCCGAGAATATGCCGACATACTTACATCGGAAGGCGTGGTGTACTACTGGACCCTACTCAGTAACTCAACTTGAGCTTGATCATGGTTCACTGGTTTATATTAGTGCTCCATTTTTATTTAAACTTCAAGCCTTGTGCTCCTCCCACATATGAGTTCTTTTCCATAATGAATCAGATTGGACTTGGAAGAAACCAACGTATTGTGCTCGGAGGGTGTTCAGCTCGACGCTTGTTGGACATTAGACAGATTCTGCTTTCCAGTGCACGTGACATGCCGAAGCTCGGCAATCACAATTCCCTCGCGCACTCGGTAACACCCACCGTAATGAAAGCAGACGCCAGATAAGAGGATCCTGAGCCTGAGAAGTGTTGACGAAATATCTCGTCTGCCTTGGGGAGACTATCCGATCCCCTCTCTGTTCCTTTTTCGAATTTTTCGACGACACCAAAAAGACACCCTCTGACTAGTAGCAACTGTTCGGCATTAGGGACACGTTTATCTCGCAATTGCAAAGATATGGAGGATGATGAGCGTGTCAGAGCTCCGGGAGTTTCGCTTAGGTGCATTAGATAGCTCAACATTGTTTCCCTCACTTTATGCAGTACGTATCGATAGTACAGGCCATACACGCAAAAAAAACCGGCTCCCGCTTTAAGCTAGCATCGGCAGCACCTATACGAGTTTTTGCGGTTTATCAATTACCAGCGTCTCCTCGTCGTTCACGTCCACGATCGTTCCATTGAGAAAGAGGGTTTTGAGGGGACGGTGGCCTCTTGCGCGGACTGCGAGCAGAGCTTGCAATTTGATCCATTTATTGAGTCTGACGACGGACGCGGCTGATTCTCGTCGGACCTGGGATGCCAATGGGGACCATGGAGAGACCGAGTCTCCAGATCCGGGAAGAGCAACGAAGTCGGGGCCGATGGATCCTGGCCATCGTGACCGCCATCCGTGTTCCGGAGGAGGGCCTCGAGAAGTACACACACGGCACCGTCGTGCGCGTCGACGTGGACGACGCGTCGGGAGTCCGAAAACGTGCTGCGCCATCGCGACGGCGGGACGGCTCTGAATGTCGGATACGGAGAGATGAACAGACGACGGACGGACGCGAGGGGAAGCGTGCGGAACGCGACGTTTGCGCCCTTGTGCCGCAAACCATAGACGGGATTGTGGACGCACAGTCCGAACGCGAAATCGGGGTCGTCCTTCGGGGTCGTCAGCTGGTCCGTCCACGCTCTCCAGACGGCGACCCTGTTGGTAACCCGCCCCCGCGGATCGGTGTCGGAGGTGACGCGCATGTCGTGGACGTCGTGCAGATGCGTGTCGTCCTCCGCCAGGCGCACGCGGAGCGCGGCGATCGCGTCCTCTACGTCCGTTTCCGAGGGGCCTTCATCCATATGAGCGCCCTCGAGTACGACCTTCGTTGTGGGGTTCCAGCTCATGTGAGACGCGAGGACGGCGAGGGACAGAAGGGGCCCCAAGGGCGCGCATGTGGCGGAGTACGTCGACGATGGTGGCCATGCTGGGAAGTGTAGGGGGTTCGTCGTCTTTTATGTCGGAGCGCCGCGGACAATGAAGAGGCGGGTGAGGTTGCCCATGAGGCGCACGTTCCAAGGGATGTTGTCGAGCTCGCGGAGGGCGGCCGCTCCGGCCAGGAGAGACGGCTCCCACGGATAGTCCCCCATTCCCCGGCCGCCGTCGATGCGGACGATGCGGAGAAGCAGGGCGGGGCCGGAGAAGGACGGCAGGTCGCCCTCGCGGGCTTCCGCTGAGTGGATTTCGGAAATCAGATGGAGAGTGTGGGTTCTGTGGAGGGTTTTCCGGGCGATTTCTCAGAGGAGCTCGCCGGAGTACGTGTAGGGCTCCCAGTAGTCGATGAGGATGGGCACCTGCTTGCTCCTGCTGAGGAGCTCCTGCGCTCAGTCGGGGCCGAGGCTGAAGGTGACGTTCGACCACAGACGCGGATGCGCGAGCGCGACGCCCCGCCAGCGCTGGCAGACGTGCGTCGCGCGGATCCATCCGAGACGGGGTTCGAGTGGGATATGGCGGGTTCCGGAATCGTATATGCTGCAGAGGGAGGGAAAGTGGGCGGGGTCTGGGTAGAAGTGGGGCTCGATGTCTGCGAGGAAGAGAAAGATGTAGGCGAGGACTTCGGGGGGGAGACGCGCGATGGGCCGGAGCGAGTTCAGACGGCGACGGGTGGCGGCCAGTGATTTCTCGATGGCTTGAATCTCGGTTTCGACCGCGAAGAAGGCGCGTTGGGAGTGCTCTGCGGTGTATGGCTGGACGTATGGGCTGTCAAGGAGTTGGAGACGGGGAGCAGTGACCCCCATCCAGTAGGCATCCACGCTGCAGAACGTGGAGGATGTCAGACCGACGAACTGTGAGCATACTGCCAGAGACACGCACGCATTTCGGTAGGACTTCCTTGGGATATCTTCCTCGATGATCCCAGATACCATGTCGGTCCCTCCATCTCCTGACAGGTCATCCGGCTTCATTGCATGCGAGCTTCGACTCTCCCCCGGATGGTACGCCATGTGGACATCATGTGGACGAACTCGTATTGCGGAAGGCCCCGGCCTTATTGGTGACGCTAGAAGAGGGGTCAAAACATGAGGTGGTTCAAGGTAGTTTAGCTCTCCCTGTTTTTCAATCATCGCTTTATTCTTGGTCCCAACGCCTTCTACCAGAGGCCGCGCGGTACCACGGATTCGATTCATCGATTGAAAAGATATGGTATAACGGTGAATCGCATCCGCACATATGGAGACTTCAGCTTCATCCAGCGTTCAACGTTCACCTATGAAGCGCGATACGCGTCTTCTCCCGCGTAAGCGCGCAACTGGGTGATCCGGAATGGAACGACTGCTGTTAGTTTTACGATCCTCTAGAACTTCTATACATTCATGAAACACGACTGTGAAGAGGACTCCTTCGTGGCACAAAGAACTCGCACCTAAGTACTTCCTCGACACGTTGGGATAAGTTCCAACCTTATGCACTATGCACCTGCGTTCGCCCGTACGGGTCGCGGCGGAGATTGAATTTCCAGCGCGCTCCGGGTACGACTCGCGGGCACTTTGGGACCCATTTCGACAGCTCACTGGCAGCCACACAACCCCGTCAGAATATTTAAACTGGCTTACGTTGGGTATGGTATAAGTATATAGGAGACGAGGGATCCATAATTTCACGAAGGCAAACGAAGAATTGAAGCCGTTGCGCGGGAAATGAATAAGTAGTACCAGACGTGAATCAGTGATCCCTTTATGTAAGGAACTGTCAGGTTCTAGTATGGTGCGGCAGGGTGGGGTGCAGTAATACGAAGCTTCTTTCGTTAATTCAACCGTCCACTTTCCCTAGGATTGAACGGACATTACTCGGTAGTCGCCAAACTTGCTGCGGTGGACCCGTCTGCTGACTTGTGTGGAGTGCTGTGAGAATCTGAGCACCTACGGCATGTCAGAGTTGTTATCGGAAAGGGTACCATTAGCTATACAATGGGCTTTTGAATGGGACGATCCACACATAGCCCAATATCTTGTGACTTCGCCTGTCTAATTTCTACGACAGGAGGGTGACAAGATACGCCCGGATCCCGGGTCCCAGCTCCGGGCCGGGTCATGCCGCGCTCTGCTTAGTGCCTCTCTCCGCTGCTCCGCCGCTTCGCCAGTCCCACTCGCTTAGGCGTTCCCACAGCGCTAGGGTACTTACATGTATAGCGATTCTCGGCAGAATTCCTCACTCCAAGATCATCCAGTAGTACACTTGCCACCCGCTGCTCTTCCCCCGCTTTCAGAACGCCGACTCGTTTCTGACTGGCAGGCGTCCCACCCTAGCTCCGCCCTGAGCGACACGAAAAGGGTACAAGAGTACGCTTACCACTGGCACCAGCGGCTCTTCGGGCTTCAAGTTTCCGCGCTCACGTCACGGACTGCTCACATATCCTTCTCGCCGTCCTGTTCAAAAACATCCAGACTCTTGCAGTGCCGTCGAAAACGTAGAGTGGCCGGGATTATACGTGAGTCTCCTCCTCGCGCTCACGTTCGAGCCACCAATCTTTTCTTCAGTACCCCCATGATATCATTGAATGGCATAGTATGGCTCTTGCGTGGACCGTTTGTAGCCGCAAGACGCATCTGCGTATGGACTTTTGGTGGAAGCCCGCCTGCAGTGCGAGAAGGTCAAGGTCGGACCGAAGGGAAAACTGAGACAGACCTTTCCTCCGTTCACGCCCTTTCGGAGAGCCGGTGCGTCCTCAACCATTTTTTTCGACTTTTCTTCGATATACTTACATTCTCGTAAGGCCACGCCTGCATGCGCTCATCATCGGTATCGACCAGTACGAGTGTTTTGAGATTCCTCCTCTTCGAGGCGCCGTCGCAGACGGGATCGCCGTCAAAACATACGTCGAGGATTTCAAAAACGAATGCACTGCGGGATCTGTAATACATACCCTCTTCGACAATGAAGCCACATACGATTCCATCGTAACCTCCCTCAACAGATTCTGCACCGAGGAGCAAATAAATCGCGATGACCCAATTGTCGTATACTTCGCCGGTTACGGAAGTACGATGCCGTCTGTCGGAGAGAAAATCCTCCTCGCGTACGACTCACACAGGAGCCAGAAAGGCGACTTTGTCCATGTCATGACGGACAGGCTCCTCGGAGCTTTGTTGGCGGACATTGCCGAAGCGAAGGGCGATAACATTGTAAGTGGTACTGACTGTACTTCATTTCATTCGCTTATCCGCGGTGTGTAGACTGTGATCCTCGATTGCTGTCACTCGGTGCCTAGTACGTGCGGAAATGGCCCGATACGGGGGATTCTGTTCAAGGGCGGTCAAGATCTTCCGGGGGTAGCATCGTCCGCCCCAGTGACGCCGAAGATGTCGAAGCACAAAAGCTTTCGTTCACATGTACGCCTTTCCGCTTGCGCCACCACAGAGTTTGCGCGGGAGAAGGGCGGACGAGGCGTGTTCACGTTGGCGCTCCTGAATGCATTGCAAAGTCTTCGCAACAGCAATGAAAAGGTCTCGTACTCCGAGCTCATTGATACTCGAATTCAGAAGCTAGAATGGTAAGGCGTCGGGAACCGTATCTTTCTCTAGACGAAACGCTGATTACCGATTGAATTATATAGGCAAACACCCCGATGTGACGGGCAACATAGCGATAGACTGCTATTCGAACCATCTTCCGCGGCACACCAGAGAAATGCAGAGCCTGTCGAAACCAACCCTCCCGCCGTCCGAAAAAGCCACTCCGCGTCTCACCAGGAGAATATATCTCTGCGTGTGTATGTGCCCGACCACACTTGGTTGAGGGACGCTCTTCAGAAGGAAATAGATGCAGCCGCCCCAGGAAAACCTTCGGGAGCATTTAGCTGGGACCTCTCATTTGTGGACAAAGCCACCGCGCAGATGACGGTCGCGAGCGACGGCGACAGCGTCGTCTTCAAACACCTCGAAAACGGGATTCCTTCCACTGGACCCTCCTCTCTCGGCCTAGATCATATCTCTCACAGGCTCACTGAAGCACGAGCATCGGACGTGATCGATATCCTCTACAGGGCGGCGCATTTTTTCTCCTACGTTTGTCGCTCGTCTGAGACAGACGTGCTCTCTGGACTATGCGTATATATGGTCACGCTACACAGCACAAATCGTCTCGACAAACATTTCTCCCGGATTCTAGAGCCAGACCCCAACGCAATCGACTGCATGCGATGCAATACTTTGGACATAGAAGCGGATAACAAGACGCTTTACGGTATTCACATCACGAACACATCGTCCAAAACACTCTACGTATCCGTATTCGTCTTCAATGCGAGCAACCTCGAGATCGGTATGTGATCATATTTCAGACGTCCTCCTTCACCGGACTTACTTCGGGTTTTGAGAATTATGGTACCAATCCTGCGCTCGTGGAAACTCTGCGCCCTTGCGTCCTCATGAAGAACTCACGATTGGATATGGCACGGGAGGTACTGCACCGTACAAGTGGTATCTTCCTCCGGGACAAGACCACGACATCAGCTTCATCAAGTTATTCTTTTCAGGCGAACCGATGGATTTGTCCGATATCCAGCAAGCCTCGCCATTCAGTGGTACACGAGCTAGGATGGCGATGCCTCAGCGTGCACGAGGGGTATGGGATACTGTCACGATCGGCGTAAAACAGAGTGCTCCAGGATCGGCGGCACGGGTATAAACAGTAGGGAATATCATGATTTGCGCTTCAGCTCGATAGCATGAAGCAAAACGTCGGCGAAGAGTAATAAGGGCGACTAGCTAAGCGGAGTTCAATGAGTCACGCGGCGCTGCGACTCCGACTCGGAGGCAACGCTGCTCGGCGGGTGGTGGCACTTATTCTTGGATTTTCCCGTCAAGCTGACCGTCGATTGTAGGCTCTGGGAAAAGCGTCTATTCAGTGCCCAGTGACACAGGCTCGGAGTGAGCGCGCAAACTTCCTTAGTTGGTAAGTACCTTTTCTGACTACTCACCCTTTCTCAAGCTCTTTCTCCCCGGCGCCGGGGACTCTCGCAGGTTGCGTCTTTATGCCGAGTAAATCTCGTTCTCTCATTCTGCTGCCTGTGTCTAAACTGAACTGGCGCGTCTGTCGTTTTCAATAGCAGTGGCTTCGCGATCATGACCAACATGGCGTTTTCCGTCACGATAGCGCTCCTACACCCAAGCTTTGAAGTCACCCGTGGTTGTGGGGAACGCGAAGTACCCACCATGGTTGTTTGAGGGAGAAAATTCAGTTTTTACAGTAACTAAACATACAACTGACAGAAACGCTAACGTCGACGTCTTCATCCATAGTTTCCAAGTTGATGAACTGATTGTGCTTCTCCCTATCATGCGCCGACGGCGTGCCTCGTGTAGTACGTTCTCTTAGGTCCTGTCATTCATTTCTCGGAACTTACACGGAACAGCAAATAGTAGCTGACCGTCTCCCGAAAGGATGGCCGGCGATCATCGATCATCTCGAGGGCTCCTTGTTACGTTTGAGTATATAGATGACTTCACCTCACGTTGCTATACCGTGCTCCGCCTGCCAGTATCAGTAGCACTCTGAAACTGGGAGAAGAGTACTGAATCGCGGCTCTAGTCCCATACTAGCCTGGTATCGTCTCCCCCGCCACCCCCTTCTGTCGGTTCCGTAGAATGGCATCTGATCTTCCCTCGAACTCCTCAGTGATCAGGTGTGTGTCCAGTTTTTTTGTAGTTTATGGTTGATTTATGGCCCTGACAAGCATTTTTATAAGGCCGAAATTCCATGCGCTCACCATTGGCATCGATAAATATGAATGCTCCGCCATTCCTCCTCTGAGTGGCGCCGTCAAGGATGCTGTCGCCGTCAAGGATCACTTCGGAGAGCTCACGGTTACGGCACCCATCTGTCTAACCAACGAGAGCGCTACCTACCACCGCATCATATCCGAATTCAAGAAACTGGCTACCAACGACCAAATACACCGGGATGACCCTAATCATCATATACTTCGCTGGGCATGGGAGTACGATGCCGGCCTCGGCGCGCAGTGAAGGCGCGCCGTCGAAAAACATTCAACTTATCCTCGCCCACGACTCGAATAAAAATCAGCAGAACGAGTATGTCAATGTCATCAAGGACACGGATCTCGGGGATTTGTTAACGGAACTCGCCAGCGCGAAGGGCAACAACATTGCAAGTGTTATTGACTGCCATACTTACTTCCATTTACTTACTCGCGGAGTTTAGACCGTGATCCTGGATTGCTGTCACTCAGCATCCGGCACGCGTTTGGGAGATGGCATGATACGGGGATTCCTATTCGACTCGGGGGATGGCTGCCTCGCGCCCGGGTCGCCAATGGACAGATCTACTAGGGCACCGATGGTACCGATGGACTGGACTCACAAAGGCCTTTCTTCGCACGTACTCCTTGCCGCGTGCGCCCCTGAAGAGTTCGCGCGCGAGAAGAACGAGCGAGGCGTGTTCACTGTGGCGCTCCTGAAAGCCTTAGAGGACGTCCGGGCCGACAGCAATATCACATACTCCCAACTCATTGCGACGGGGGTCGAGGAAATAGACGGGTAAGTGTCTGGCGTTGCTGCTCTGTGGAACGCACGAAATACTTACTCACTGTCTCCAATTGGATGCAGACAGACGCCTCATTGTGAAGGACTCTATATGCATAGGCTACTCTTCAAACCAGTCCTCCGCGGAGGACGGAAGATACGGGCCCCTCTCCAACATCAATCAGCGTTTACCGACTAGTGGCAGGCTTGAAGACAACGAGTCGAACAATTTCGTACCTCCGAAACCGTTCGGCGTCTTTGTCCTATCTGACGCGGAGCTAAAGTGCGACCTTCAAAAGCACTTGCACGAAGAACAGCGCATAGGTTCACTGGGCTTGGAAATACTCGAAGATCAGGACCAAAATCAAGCACAGATGACGGTCATTCGCAAGGGAGACGACATCGTGCTCGTCCACAAAGAGCACAGACTAACCTCCTTGGGACTTGGTCGTCTTCCCAACGTCATCGCCGCCAATAGTACACAGGACGTAATCAACGCACTCCGCAAGGCCGCACACTTCTACACCTACCTGTTTCGATCGCCGGACGAAGGGAGCCGCGCAATCACGGGCACTGGCGGAATATGTGCTCGGATGGTCAAGCTATCTCAAACAAACAGGTTGGGTCCTAACTTCACAAGGGTGTTAGAGCCAGCGACTGGCGAAGACGGATACGTCGGTGGAGAAGATGTGCTTGACATCCCAGCCGACGACAAGACATTGTATGGCTTGTCCATCAAGAATGGGACGGAAACCCCGATCTATGTTTGGGCTTTTATCTTCAACGCGAGCGACCTCGGCATCGGTATGCACCGTCAGGTTTGACGCTTTGCACACTAACTGAATCTTTGTTTCAGATTTATGGTACCATCCATCCATGTCTCGTTTTGATCCGAAGACACAGAACGCGTCCGTGCTTCCGAATGGCGAACTCACCATTGGATATGGCGATGGGGGTGCTCGACCGTACAAATGGTGCCTTCCTAAGGGACAAGACAGAGACGCTAGCTTCGTCAAGCTGTTCTTCTCTAACCAATATATAGAGCTTCATGGTATTGAACAGCAGTCGCCCTTTCATGGAGGGGACCGCCTAGGAATACAGGTGCCAAATCCTGTGGTGCAGGTCTGGGATAGTATTACAATCACCGTAAAAAACCACCATCCATACCCTCTAGCTTCGTCATGCAAATGAACAGATGTACCTTGCGCTTGCAACCGCCCATGGTTTATGAAGTGCTCCCACGTCCAATGCGACCTCTCAAACCTCAACGTGAGACGAATCTCAACTTGATCTCGTCATCGAAGAGTCGCACCCCACCCGTCCGTCTATACACCCCCATCACTAGCACGCGCCCAAGCCGCTCGAACCGCACCTCCATGGCCGCATCGAGCTTCCGCCGTTCGCTGCCGACATGGCGATCCCATACGGCGATGAACATCCCGGACCCGCGGTACGCGCCGTGAGAGCGAGAAGCGCTTGGTGTGGTGTTTCCTTGCCGACGCGGATGATCTTGAGAGATGGGGTTGAAGGTGTTTGGGAGGATGCGCCAGGCGGCGAGGCAGGATGTAGTGAGGTGGAATGAGAGGGAGATGCCGGCGGGGAGGGCGACGGTTCGAGGTTCAGGTCTACGAGCAGTTCGGCGAGGTCGAACGGCGTCGAGCCCCGTCGGGACGCGGGCTGGTGGGGCTCGACGACGCCGACTTTGGGGATGCAGGCGTCGACCTTGAACCGCACGACCATACTGAAGCCGAAGAAACCCTGCTCAATGCGGTCAATAGAGGTCCTCCTCCAAAGGTAAGAAAGCGCTTACATATCGAACGATGCGATAGCCGTCTTCTCCCACCGATGCATCACCACCGTCTGCGCGCCCTCCAGCTCGAGGTCGATCCTGAACTCGTCTTCCTTCGCCGCGTCGAGCCAGCCCATCAATCGGGCAGACAGCTGCAGACAGTCACCCGAGGCCAGTCGACGGCGTCAGCGAGCGCTCGATGCCCGCGAAGGCCGGCGCGAAGGGCGCATGGCATCGAGCGCGTTATGGCGACGTATTTGGGCGGAGGGTGGCGACGTAACGAACCAGAGCCAGCTACGGCGGGCGCCTGCAAGAACGCACGTCAGCGACGAGCATTCGGAGAAAGGAGAGGGGGGTCGAACGTCGGGACTGTGGTGGGCGTGAGTCCGGCGGTTGATCCAATGGTAGGAGCCGAGGTAATCGACGGCGCCGGGCTCGCGGCAGACATCGGGATGGAGCGATTCGCGGATGTCGAGTGGTTTGGAGATGGATGAAAGGCCTGGCCATGATGGCACCGGTGGACAACGAAGATGGGAGGACGGTACGACGCCTGCTTTGGTCGAAAACCAAGCAAACTTTGGGGAAAGGCGGGAGTCGTTGCGAAGGTCTTGGTTGGCGGACGCGCCAGTTTGAAGAGTCTCTTCGGGATTTGGGTACTGAGACAGGTGGTGGTACCGGAGGTCGTCCTTGAGTTCGTGTGGATGTGAGTGCCGACGCGTGCTTGAACGGATGAACGTTGCCCGACTCGAGGAGAGCCTGGAGAGACGAGTTTGGGGTTGCTTCAGTCGAGCGAGGGGTTTCCGCACTTGGAATGGCCAAAGGACGGATGGCAGAAACGGCCGCAGGTTGGGATGGGCGAATGGCAGACGAAGAGAAAGCGCGGTCCGAAGGAGGAGAAGCGAACGCGGGAGGGGTAGCGTTGGTAGAGGGATAGACGGAGGGTTGTAAAGAGTGTTTGGACGGGAGGGCGCGCCGGCTTGAAGGGTTACCTCGGGATACGTCCGATGGTGGATTGGTCGAGTCCGTCAGGTTTAGTACGGGGGAAGTAACGTGCTTGGATGCCAAGATAGATCCTGGTGTCGGAGGTCGCGTCTGCATAGATGCGGGCGCGGGTACATGGGCAGTTGAACGCTGAACGCTGACAAGTAGAAGGAGATGAGGACGGAGTGGGAGTGCATTTGGTCGAGCGGAGAATTCCGGAGTGTGGGATGGTCGAAAGAGGGGTTTCAGCGGTCGTGGGCAAAGACGGACGCGGGGACGAAGGGGACGCGGCTGGAAGGAAGAGCAGCTGTGGACGATGGAGGCGCAGGAGACTTTGGTGACGGTTTTGATTGGCGAGTGTGTCCCTCTGCGTCCTTTCGAGCGTTTCCCGGGACGTACAGGGCGTACTTGACCCTGGGGTCATCGCAGACTGGGATGCAGACTGGGCGGAGGGAGGCGGCGATATGGACACTGGCACTGGTATGGATGCTGGCGCAGATGGATGTGTTGATGTTGATGTAGGTGCGGGTGCGGGATGCGGGGCAGGGCGTAGTAGCAGCAGTTTACGTTGGCTTCGATAAGGGTACAGAGCCTTCTCCGCGACGACGACGCTTCAAAGTTTGGTGTGGACATGATGCGGGGTGATTTTCTCTTCTCTGGGGGAGTGCGGACGTCGTGGAGGGAGTGATATGGACGATGCCAGCCGGCTGTGTATGAAGTGTATCGAATGCGTGTTCGAGCGCAGCTTCAAAGCACTGTGGGCCCGAAATCGTCACCGAAAACGCTTCGCAGGAGTGGAGCGTCTCGTACCTCTATAAGACCTCGTGGGGACTGCGTCCACGGTTACGAGAAAGTCCATGTCTTGGATGCGCAGAGAGCGGTAGAGCTGGTTTCCGTGGCCTTTGAGGATGTTTCGATGTGAGGGGACGACTCCGAGAGAGGTGATGGAACCAGGCGGAACTGTGAAAACGCTCCCGCGCTTGGGCTAGGGAGGATACCGCGCATGGGTGCCGTACGGGTCAATTCCTCGAGGAGGACAATTCGTGAATCGAGATCCTAGGACGATGCGGAGAGTTGGGGGCATATCTACGTAGGCTATGTCAGAAGAATCGACATGGAAAAGAAGCGTTGGTGACGTACCGTCGACGAGAACGCCTCCGCTCATTGATACTCACATTGCAAGATGAGTCTCTGAACCGATACGACGAGAACTGGGTTTGAGCGGCGAGTTTGACGACAAATCTAGATAAAAGAGAATTCGAACTAAAGGATATCATGCTTGAGGAGGTGCGAAGCTGGTCAGCCCTGTTGGGAGACATCAAACAAGAAGAGTCGTTGTCTTTGACTCTTTGAGCGTCGGACTGAGACGTGATCTTTGTGTGTTCGTGTTAGGATCGAAGGCTATAGGCTTGGTGCCTGGACTCGGAAACGTGTCTCGCCACTCTTTGATGACGTCTTACTCTCCCTCCGTCGCTCTACCACCTTACATACGTCCCCTACCGACCTCGAGTCCCCTCAAACTGCTCTCGTTTCAATGGGAACATTGCTTACTCCCCAAACAACCCAAATCATCTCCCCGTGTCTTCATGGAATGCGGTCAGTGCATAACTATCTTCAGGACTCGATCACCGTTGTTAATTCTTCCCAAAAAGCCCTGACCATATTTTCACCCCGCCCAGACCGTTTGTCTCCACGACACCGCTCCAAACGAACAGACGTGCAAGTTCGACCACCGCGCGGCCGTGCTCGACATTGCCTTTTCGGGTCCGGCGCACGCATATAGTGGAGGATTGGATGCATCGGTTCGAGAGTGCGTGGTCCGGTTCAGTTCTGCGCTTGCCAACCCATTGACTGCTCATTGGTTTTTTTTAGTTTGAGCATGGAAACCGAGCAAATCCAGAACCACGGGCGGCGTACCAACTCAATAATATCGAGCGCGACCTGGTCCCAAAATGCCAGTGCGCCCTCCCACCGCCCAGACGTCGTCTGATAGACGGATCTAAACAGGTGCGCAGGTCACCGACTCCTGATTGACGACGTTTGCCGACGCGGGTTCGTATCCTCTTCCAAGTTCTTAGCGTGGCCTCCTTCGAACCTCTCCCATCTCGTCTCTTGCAACGACGCGTTCGAGTTTTCTTGTCAAACTCGACGCTCAATTAAAGTGGAGAACGGCCTCCGCATTCGTTCCAATATCGCGCAGACCTTGCAGTGTGAATAACAAGCGGCAGTTTTCCCGTCGAGGGTGCGTCACCAACGCTTCTTTTCCATGTCGTTTCTTCTGACATGACTACGCAGATGGCCCCAAAATACCTGCATCATCCCAGGATCTCGACCCACAATGACCCGCTCGAAGAGTTAACCACGTGCGGCGCCTATACGCGCGGTATTTCCCCTGCTCAAGTGCGGGAGCGTCTTCTTAGTTCCGCTTCGTTCCATCACCTTCCTCGGAAGTCATCTCCTCCCACCACAACCATCCCGAAATCCACGCAAACCAGGTCTACCCCTCTCTGCGCACTCATTCCTCGTGATCTTGGACGCAGTTCCCACGAGGCCTTATCGAGGTGCGAGACGCTCGACTCCCGATGCGTTTTTGGTGACGATATTGGGCCCACAAGTGCTTCGAACGCTGCGCTCGAACACGCATTCAACAGACGCCAGATGCGCAGTCGGCTGCCATCGTCCATATAACCCCGTCCACGACGTCCGTACCCTCCAGCAGAGAGCGAATCGCCCCGCATCATGTCTGCCCCCGCTCAAACAACGAAGCGCCGTCGTCGTGGGAGGGGTCCGGCTCCTGCGCCTGCACCGAAACCAACGACAACCGTTGCCACTCCGCCCGCCCCTGGACCTGGACCTACAACTACGTCAACCCATGCATCTGCATCGGCGTCTCCGCCTGCATCCACACCAGCGCCAGCGCCCACATCGCTGCCTCCCGCCGCCCAGCCCGCGTCCCAACCTGCGACGAGCCCGGCGTCAAGCCCGCCTCATACCACCCGAAGCCCGCCCGGATATCAGAAACGTTCGAAGGGACGCGCTCGCCAATCAAAGCCACCCCCTCCGCCTCCTGCGCCTCCCTCCACCACAGCCTCCATTCCATCCCCCTCGTCCCCGCCTCCGCCTTTGCCCACGGCCGCCGCAACCCCGCTCTCGACCATCACCAACTCGGGAACAGACACGACCAAGGCACCATCGGGCGCGTCCCGACGTAAGCCCCCGAGCCGGGGCCCGTCCAAACCTTCTTCGCAACCCTCCGCATCTCCTTCGACCGCCACAGCTGCCCCTCCCGCCGTCACTTCTCCCCTTTCCGACGGCGCTGCCTCCTCGTCTGCCATCAGCTCATCCCAACCTGTGGCCGCGACCCATCCTTCAACCACTGCAAACGCGGGCGCTCCACGCCCGACTGAAGCACCTCCCAACGCATCGGCCGTGCAAGCACCCTCGTCGACCCCCGCATCTGCGCCAACGTCCACGCCACGTCCGGTACACGCACACGCACCTATCCCGGTTCCCATGACCCCGCCAAGCTCACCACCTACACAACCCCGAAGCGATTCGTCCAATTGGCGCATCCGCCAACCCAGGCCTTCGCAATGGCCTTCCACTCGTCCCACAGTTACGCCTTCAGCTTCAGCCGCGGCGTCTCCATCCTCGACCTCGGCTACCCGACCACCTCTGTCCGCGGCCGTCGTCGTCCCGCCTTCGACCAGCCCGCCAGCCCAAAGGAAGTCCCCGCATGCATCCACACAAAACGCATCTCAGCCCGCGATGACCCAACGCGCCTCATCCGACGCATCGACCGCGTCCCAGCATGCCGCGTCCTCGACTCGGCAGCCCACGCCTCCCAGCGTTCCCCCATCTCCACCTCCCCCTCCCGTCGCCGACCTATTAACGTCTTCGGTCGTTCCTCTTGTCGCCCTTCCGTCGACCACGACAACGTTCGCGGATCCGGGGACGACGAACGCACCCCCCGCTCCGTCCTTCCCTCCCCGTATCATGATGGCAGGCCTCTCGCCCCTCATCCAAACCCTCGACGTCCCCAAATCGCCCCACCCGGAGCTCTCCGCCGCCCGCATCGGCGCCGTCGAGTACCTCGGCTCCTACAACTGGCTCGACCGCCCGACCGCGAACCCGACCATCGTCGTCCCCGGCACGCGCTCTCTCCCTTCGCCTCATCCATCCTCGCCGCTGACCCTGCCATCCTTCAGGCTCCCCGCCGGTGTGGAAAGCCGGGCTCCTGGTCCCGTTCACCCTCGCCCCGGACGCGCGCCCGCACTACGTCGACCAGAACGCGCACCGGATGCCCGCCGCGCCCCTCGCGCCGCTCTTCGCGGCCGTGGACGCGCTCGCGACGCCCGTGGACTGGCCCGCGGTCGACTTCGTGCTCGACCTCGGCTGTCTGCGCCGGTTGATGGGCTGGCTCGACGCGGCGGCGGACGCGCCGGCGAAGGACGACGAGTTCAGGGTCGATCTCGAGCTCGTGGGCGCGGAGACGGTGGTGATGCAGCGGTGGGAGGCGGCGACGACGGCCGCGCCGCGGCGGGGCAGTTACGGCCACAGCTTCGAAGAGAAGACGACGTGCGATGGGAAAGGGTGCAGGGGCAGCACGGGCCACTATCGCATCGTCCGATATGTATGCGTGTTCTCGCCTTGGGCAAGGCGCCCGATTGACTGACCTCGTTGAGCAGGACTTCTTCGGCTTCAGCATGGTCGTGCGGTTCCAGGTCGACGCCTGCATCCCCAAAGTCGGCGTCGTCGAGCCCCACCAGCCCGCGTCCCGCCGCGGCTCGACGCCGTTCGACCTCGACGAACTCCTCGCGGAATTGAACCTCGACCCGTCGCCCTGCCCGCCCGCATCTCCCTCCCCCTCCCCTTCCGAATCCCCCCCCGCTTCCTCCTCACCTCCGTCCGGCCCTCTGCCTCCCTCCCCCGCAGCGTCGACGCCCGCCCTGCAGGTCGTCCGCGCCGGCAAGCCAATCCCGCACCGCGCCCTCCTCGCGCTCACGACGCGCACGCGCGCGGGCGCGCACACGCTCGACTGGGCGGACGTCCTCCCGCCGCTGTACCTCTCCGCCGTCCCGATGCTCTACGTCGGCGTGCACGACCCCCGGTCCGGCACGTTCACCGCCGTGCACGACCGCCCCGTCGGGCCCGAGCGGCGCAGGCTCGGCGCGGCGTTGGAGGCGCGGCTCGAACGGCTCGGGCGCGCGCTGGAGGGCGTGCAGGAGGTGGTCCGGGAACGGGGGAAGGGGGGCGGCTTGAGTTTGGTTTGGAGGAGGGGCGTGATGGGGGTGTATAGGCGGGTGGGCGGGGCGCGGTTGGTGGGGGAGGACGTGAGGGCGAGGTTCGTTGCGCGATGAATCGAGGAGGTTTGACGCTTGAAGCTTGAAGCTTGAAGTTTCGGATGTGCATGTACTATTCGAGCTTGGGTTCGTGAAGAGGTTGAGTACGTGTTTCATTAGGATAATTCTCTATGTTACGCAGTATGTATTATGATGTTGTTCTGCTCTGGGGGGAGCCAGACATTTGTTCAGATGAGAGTAAGTACGCATAAATTGAAATTGGATTGCTCGAATGACGCACAAGATGGATGAGTCGTTGGACGCGAGGTCGGAAACAGAACTTGACATAAGTAAGGCCGCGACTTGGTCGAGCGTTTGTCGAGCTTGGTCGAGTGTCTTGAACTTTATTAACTTGGCTAGATATCATCCTTGTGTATATAAGAGGCTCTGTAGAGAAGCGAGAGAGAGAGAGAGAGAGAGAGAGAGAGAGAGAGCAGGCTGTGGTCATCGTCTTCCAAATGGTGATGTCGGAGACTCGGAAATGACGAAAGCGTTTGTTTGTCTGTGTTAGGATCGGAGGCTATCGGCCTGGTGCCTGAACACGCGTCCTTCAACGCACTCGAACTTCCCCTCTCAACGAGTCTACAACGGCCCGATACACCCACGGTACACTCCATCTGACTCCTGTCGACAGGAGAACAACCCGCCACCACGAACCATGTCCTCCTCTCAACGGGAACATCGCGCACGACCAGACGCAGTAGAAAAAGAACTTTCGTCTCCGCCCTTCGACAGCATCTCCACCGTTCGCTACTCCCCAACCAACCCGGACCATCTCCTCGTTTCTTCATGGGACACGGTCTGTGCATACTTTCTCGTGTCCTTCTCGGTCGCCGTTGTTCATTCTTTTCTGAAAGCCCTGACCATCTATTCGCCCCGCCCAGACCGTTCGCCTCTACGACACCGCTACAAACGAACAGAAGTGCAAGTTTGACCACCGCGCGGCCGTGCTCGACATTGCATTTTCGGATTCGACACACGCGTATAGTGGAGGATTGGATGCATCGGTTCGAGAGTGCGTGGTCCAACTCAGTTTTGCGTCTGTACTCTCATTGACTGTTCACCTCTGTTCACTGTTTTTCTAGGTTGAACTTGGAGACTGAACAGATCCAAAACTATGGACAGCATACCGACTCGATATCGAGCACGACATGGTCCAAAAACGCCAGTGCGTCCTCCCATTTTTCCCCCCTTGACCTCGTCTGACAGACGGGACCCAACACAGATGCGCTTGTCACCGGCTCCTGGGATCGTACCATTCGCTTTTGGGACCCGCGTGCGGCGACGCGCCAGCAATCGAAGCACGACCTCCCCGAGCGCGTCTACTTCCTCGACAGCGTCAACAACCAAGTCGTCGTCGCCATGGCCAGCCGCCTCTTCCACATCTACGACATCCGCAACATGGACAAACCGGAGCAGCAGCGCGAGAGCAGTCTCAAGTACATGACGCGTGCGCTGGCATGCATGGGCGACGGCCAAGGTGCGTTGGCGGGTTTACGGCTGGTTGTGTTGGATAGCGGCTGACGGTTGGGCCGGGGCAGGGTACGCGACGGGTTCGGTCGAGGGTCGCATTGCGGTGGAGTACTTCGATCCCGCGCCGGAGGTCCAGGACAAGAAATACGCGTTCAGGTGTCACCGCCAGACGATTGAAGACGTCGACCACGTTTGGCCGGTCAACTCCCTCGCATTCCATCCAACGTACGTCCACCATTCCTTCTTCCTTCTTCCCACTCTTTCCCTCTTTCCGGTGCTGGCCTTCTTAGCACTCTCTTTCCTTTTCGCTTGTTGCACCTGCCCTATCACATTGCTAAAACTACTGTTTGCTCTACAGCTACAACACCTTTGCTTCGGCGGGCTCGGACGGCACCGTTTCCATTTGGGATCACAAGGTCAAGAAGCGCCTGCGCCTGTACCCCAAGTTCCGCACCTCAATCCCATCCATCGCGTTCAACTGCGACGGCACCAAGCTCGCGATCGGCCTCAGCTACACCTGGGACAACGGCGAGGCGGGAGCGAAGACGGCGGAGCGGCCGGGGATCGTTATCAAAACACTTGGAGAGGAGGTCAAGGTGCGTTTCCTGTGGTGTCTCTTTTGGGTGATGTTTTTTGACGGTGAGCTGTGTCTTCTTTCTAGCCGAAGGGGTGGAGTGGAGCTTAACGCTCGGAGGGCGGCCGCCCATGCTGCTCTATCGCTGTATACGTTTCTGTCCAATACAAGTCCATATGTGTGCATCAGTCGCTGCTTTCACGACCCAGTATCGATGTTTCGGCGCCTAAGTACGGGAACCCATTGGAGCTGCTGGTTTTGAAGATGCCGGTGCGAATCCTTACAACAAACACTCATCGTTCATATGTACAGCCCCTCGCTCTCGTTCGGTCACATATGATTGTTCGTACTGGAACTGGAATTATCAAAGGGTTACACGAGTGTGTACTATCGGCTGCCAGCGAATAATCACCAGAACTAGCTTTTGGAGACGAATGAGGCAGAGAACGGCCGCAGAATGAGACCAGGGCAGCGTGACGTCGTCAAGGTCGGCCTTCGCCTATTGGCACGTGTACACCTTTAGGTTTGTACGGAACGCACTTTGAAGAGGGTGAGGGGAAAAAATAACAGGGGAGAGCGACGAAAGATGGATAGACGCACAAGTCCTCAATGAGCCTCGAAGTTGGTAATGACCGGCGTTCATGGGATATAAAGGCGAAGTTTAGACGTTACATAGTGAGAATTCGATGACGGTGGGACCGCGTGCCGTATGGGAAGGTCTAAACATTTGCGACCGACAACGAAGACGATCATCATCGTGCACGTTCGCGGACTTGACTCCAGGATAGAAGCCGGGTGCCAACGGGTCTGATAGCCACGTTCAGCGGGAGTTGTCGTGGCTCAAGGTTGCTCGCCGAGGGTACAAGGGACAATCCGGACCTGTATGGATCTCGTTAGTTAAGAAGCGAGGTAAACGTGGGGTTCAACGCACCTGATTGGGATGACCAGTCGGCGACGTCGATGGATCCAGCAAGTCTTTCTCCATCGCACGTTGTCGTGACTCATTTCGGCCACAAAAACGGAGGCCATGGTTGGAAACATAAGGCATACCCTCCGGTTCAAGTTTGAAGGTAGGCGCCGTCCGCAGGTGGTACAGACCTGTACAGACTCCACGTCGCGGAGGGGGGGAGTACAGAGCGAATTCGAACAGGCGAAACCCACATATCTTGATTCTTTGCAAGTCGGTCGGTTGCACCGACCAGAACAGTTGCGGCGTTGGCTGAATGAAATTGGAGGGTTAAGCACTGGATACTGAATAGGAGAGCAGACGTGTGGTTGCGGTCGTGGTTGATGGCGAAGGGGGTTCGGGAACATCCGATCTCATCATCTCATCCGTTCGTTCCTCCCAACTACTTTATCCAGCGACTCTGATGCCAGCCGCTTTCAAGCAGGGCTTCAGGGAGCTTCATGGACTCAGGTGTGCTAATTAATACGATTGCCGTACCTGGCAAGTGAATTGGTGTATATGCAGGTTTCCGATATCAGCCTACTAGCGGGGCCGGTGGCTTTGGGCATCGTCCCGATGGTACGCAAGGTAAGCTCTTCGGTCACATTTGGTACATTCGAAAAAGATCGCATCTTTTACCCGTATCATGTAGAGACAATGTATAACGATCCTAGGGACAAATTCTGGTCCATGTATCTCACAGATGCCGACAAAAACGACGCGGCGATGACCGAAAGCTTGAAGGGCGATGCAGATGGCGTGTTGATTTTCGTACGTGCACCATTCTGGGGGAAGATACTCAGCTGATGTGTGTCTCACAGACGGGTCTTTTTGCTGCGATCGTCGCGGCCTTCATCATTGAAGTTTACAAACAACTCATTCCCGATTCTGGCGACGCCACCGTCGACCTCCTCGCCGAAATATCCACACAAATCGCCTTCCTCTCCAACGGCACACGGGCCCTCTCCACCCCTCCACGATCATTCAGTGTCCCTGTATATGCGGTCCGAATCAACACCCTGTGGTTCATCAGCCTCGGCCTCAGCCTTTTCGTCGCGCTCGCGGCGACGCTCATGCAACAATGGTCCCGGCGCTATCTTCGTGCCGCACGCCGTCGCGGATCTCCTCATAAACGTGGCCCGGTACACATCCATCTCTATAATGGCATGAAGCGCTTTCGAATCGAGGAGGCGGTCTATATTATCATTGGGCTCCTCCACCTGTCTGTGTTTCTGTTCATCGCAGGTCTCGTCGACTTCCTGTTCGCAATTAGCCCCGCCGTCGCGCGTGCATTTATTCCCTTCATCGGATGCGGTGCATGCATCTACATCGCACTGACCGTTCTCCCTCTTTTCTCCCCGACGTCACCCTACGACACGCCCCTCACCCCGCTCGCCCGCGCCCTCTCCTTGATCTGTTTGGCGATTTTATGGCAAATACTCGATCGGGGCGTCTTGGTATGGGGAATTTGGAGGCCGAGCGTTTTCCTCAGGAGCGTTCGGGATAGCTTCAAACGTACCCTCCGAAACCTGGGCCGTACACGCAAGGCGGCGCTGGAATCTATGTCCAAAGCGCCCTCCGCCCAGATGGCCGAACACACGCTTCATTTCACGCTCAAGACGCTGGATGAGCCCTGGGAGGTAGAAGAGTTCCTCGCAGGACTTCCGGCCTTTCTCAGCAGCAAATTCGTAGGGCAACATGCGCCCGACGTCGTCCTCCGCTATACCCGTAGAGAAAATTCCCTACTCCTGGGAAACATACGTGCTCTCCTGCAGACGTGTCACAGGAGCGACCCCCCTCTCACGACCACACGGACGATTCGTCGCCTCCAAATTTCCATGAACGCGCTTCAAGATGTCCTGGCGCACCTCATGCTGCCGTCGGAAGCGCTTTTGAGCCTGGAAAATCGATCTAGACACCCTCGGGTCCTCGACTATGTTTCAGGCTTGCCCACTTGGGAAGCTCAGGCTTACGGTCTTTGTTATCACCCGGATGCCTCCGTCGCGGCAGCGGCAGCGTGCTCCCTTGGTCGACTCCGAAATTTCGTGATGGAGAGCCTCATGCGAGGCGTCGAAAGCGGACGGATTCGGAAGAGCCCTCCCGAGTCATCCCGCCATGCCTCCATACGCAGGATCATAGAGGAGACTAGATACACCAAGCGCGCCTCAGGCTTCTCCCCCATCAACTTAGAGGACTTGTCCTTCCAAGGACCATCCGCAGATACCGAGATCGTCCCATTGGACCGGGAGAATCCACTGCAGTATCTTGTGCGTCAAGTACAGCGCGCGGCGTACTTGGACAACCTCAACTGCTACATCCGATCCGTCTGGCTTATATTATCTCGCCCATCCTCCATGCCCTGAAGAGCACCACAACCGCATCATCGAGACCGTAGGCATGCTTTCCGCCTCCTTCCGTGACGCATACGTACGCGAACGCGGGATTCTGTGGAAGGACGGCATAGATGATTTTGCGCGCTTTTGGGAAGACATCAGACGGTGTCACGAGTTTCCTTCTAAAGAGACCAACGAAGAAACGGGCAACGATCTTCCTGCGAGGCTTTTCGAGGAGCTGCAGCCCATCGCCGCGCTCATACTTCCCAGCGTCCCGACGCTCGACCGCGCAATCGCTTACCCCCTCCCGGAGGAAGGATTTTTTATACCTAGATATTTCGTCTTTCCGGACGACGATGACAGCCTCATGTCGTCCAGTCTAGCACCCGATTTTGCGGCATATCCGGAGGGCTATTCTATGCCGGCATCCCCATCTGGGTTGGACGGTTAGTGTCGATGACTCTTTGCTTTCAATCTCGTTGTAGCTGATATACAGTGCGCAATACAGAGGATCAAAGTCAAGCTATCTATACGATGGGCGAACGTATCGAAGTTGTGGTGTTACCAGGCGTGATGGGGGAGGGCGATGAAGCTGGCCCCGCCAAGCACGACGTTCAGCCTCTGAACGAGGCACAAGGTGGACACGGCTTCGATGCATTCCGGGAGACAGCTTCGAAATTACCGGGCACGTTGGCGCACGGCGCCGGAGAAATCGGACGGCATAGCTTTGACGGAAAAGAAGGTAAGTGTATCGACGTAGTCCCCCAACGCAGTCGCTGACCTTCCCATGTAAATTCGATGGGTTCCAGGCAGCGGGAACATAGAGTCTCGCGAGGCTTCACCGGCCACCTCCAGCTGGGATATCCAAGGGCACGCTTCGACAAAGAACGGTGCTGCGGGGATTTTGGATCTCGATCATTGAGCCGACCGCACGAAATGTCCAGAAATCTCCCATGCTCTCGCATTCTTCTGATATACGGTAGTAAGTGAGTACTACTAGGTAGTTCAACTCCTCGCCTACCTCCATACTTGTATCTCACTGATCCGTTCGCACGACGTGTGTCCAGATTGCTCGATCCATCTCTTACACACACTCCCGCCCTCGCCCCGCATTTTACCCTCTTCCAGTTGCTCATTTTCTTATATCAAGCATTCTTACCCACGCGATCCGTTCCTCGACCTGCCCACCCCTAAAGGGACTTTTCAAATATATCCATACCGCCACGTACCCATCACGCCCACCGGCAATCCAACGCAAAGCGGATTCCCCACGCCCCCAATGTTACAAGAGTGGACTAGGAAACGCCGCAACGCCCGCCAGCTGGCTGAGCGTCTCCAACCGCGCGTCGCCGACGCCTGTGGTTGGAAGCCTGCTGCGCCTCGACGGTGGCGCGGGCGGGGGCGCAGCCACCAGCATCTCGCGCCGCTGGGCGAGGATGAAAACCGCTGAGACGACGCAGAGGTCGCGCAGTTCCTGCACACGCGCCTCGTCGTGCTCGCGCACCCACATCGTCAACACCGCCTGGTCCAACCTCAGCCTCCCGCCATCGCTGCCCTCCCCCTCCCCTCCCACCCGTCCCCCCACCGGCTCCGGCTCCGGCTCGTCCTCGCGCGGCATGAACACGAGCAGCGCGAGGTCTTGCCTGCGCGCGCGGCGTGCGGACGCGTCTACATACGTGAGCTGCACCAGGGCGGATATTTAGAGAGGCGGGTTTGGAACGCACGGGAAGGCTGGCTACGCTGACCTTGAGCGCGTACTCGCCCGCTAGCACCCCTCTCCTGCCCCTTCCACCCCCTTCCCCTTCTCCTCGGACTCCGTCTTCGTCGTCGGCGTCTTCGTGCCACACGAAGCGGCGACCGCGGGTATCCTGAACGAAGACCCTCCTGTGGTGCACCCCCCGTGTAAGGACGGCGTCTCTCAGCGGTGCGCGGAGGACAACCATTCGTACCGTTTTCGCCGTCTCCGCCATCCGCCGCCTATCCACTGCATCACGCTCTCTCTCTCCACCCGCGCCCTTCCGCGCGCCCACGCCCCAAGCACGACCCTCGGCTCGCGCAACGGACGCCACTCGATGGTCGCCACGGGCTCCTCGACCGGCTGTCCGTCCCTCAGAATCCACGTCTGTCCTCGTCGCGACATCCACCCTTGGCCCGTCGGTCCCGCGCGGGACGCGACGACGTATGCGGGCGGTGGAGACGCGGGCGGTCGGTCGGAGGGGGAGGACCACGTTGAGGGGACCGGCGTGTGAGCGAGAGAAGGGGTATGAGTAGGTGGGAGGGAAGAGGGAGGCGATAGGGGCGGCGTCGGCCCGCCGTTCCCCGCGAAGACGCCCGACGAGCTGCTGCTGCCTGGACGGGAGGAGTGCACCGAGCGAAAGCGGAGGGAGGGCGAGGGCGGGCCGGCGTCGACGAGGGAGGTGTGCGTTGGGTCGAGGGTGGTGAAGCGCAGACGGATGGGCTCCGTCCAGGGAAACGACGTCATTTTATCTTTAGGACGCCGTTCGACGGCCGGGGTTGTCGGCGTCAGTATTGGGAGACTGCTGGGTTCAGGAGTTGGGTTGTTTCGTTTTTAGGGCGGGGGGGATTCGAAAGACACGAGGAGCACGCGGGGCTGGGCGTCTTATAGAATTTCTTCTCCACGCACCGCGTCCCCCTTTCCCTCTCTGCGCCATCCAACACAATGTAACGCTGTCGTTGCCCGTTTCACCGCGTATAGATCAGATCATGCCGTTCCGGAGACTTAGAGTGTGTCCGGAGGGAGGGATGTGCTCGGGGCCTGGTAGTGCGGCTCGAATGGGCGGCGGACGTTGCCGGGCATCACAGCCGTTTAGGGCGGTGACTGGCGGAGATGTTTTGATGATACCTTGAGGGACTCGGGATGGAGAGAAGAGGAAGTGAGAGATCATATGCCAGTTGCGATCTGTCATTGAACGAGAACTGTGTCTTCGAAGCTCGTAGAAATGAACGTGTATTCCTGTATTGTTCGACGCGGCATGTAACTGTGTGCACATCGTCAGTCCAGGCGCGACGGGTTTCGGATAGAGATTTGAGGTACAGTCAACTGTCCAGCCTGCAGGGAGAAAACAAACCTGATGCACAACAAGTCCTACAGCTGCCGATCGAAAACGCCAAAAAAGCTCCACTCCCAACCGTGTTGGATGCCCAGGACCGGTCAAAGTTGCATTCATCTGTGTTTCCGACGCGTCGCGTGCGTACGTGGGTACTGGAGTTGGAACAACGGAAACAGACGACAATCTGATAGGCTTGATAGGGTTCACTACTGCTTAGGCCCTGATCCTTGGGATTGCGACGGGACCGACTCGACTCGAGTCCAGCCACGGCGGCAGTGGAAGTGAAAGCTGTGATGAGATCATCGCCGTCCACGCCTCTCGCAGCCGCGTCGCGTCGCGCGTGTACCGGGATGCGGAGCGTCCGACGCAGCGCGCCCCGATCGAGAAGAAAGACACCTGGTGCTGCTCGGACATGTCGGGGGAAGAAAATATCCAGAATAGGAGACATCCTGCCGCGCGAGGAGAGCAGTTGCTCGGGTGGCGGCCAGGTAAGGAGCGTACAGCCGACGTGCTCGATATGAACGGCGTTCTTGTTGTCTACCGGGCGTAATGCAGCCTCTGCGAAAGGGAACTTCGCAGGTATTGAGTTCGACTCGCCGTGGGTTCTTGCGGGTCCTGACCCCGGTGGAAAAAGAAGCTAGGGCACACGATGGAGTAGACGCATCCGGGAGGGGCGTTGCGATACGCGTCGATGGCATCCAGGAGGTTTGGACAAGGAGACCGAGCGTCACCGAGCGGGGGAGTGGCGTCGACGGAGGTAAGCAGTACGCGCACGTGATTTTGATCTTCGAGTCCGCGGGGTTAAGAGCGACCGGGCGGAAAACGCGAGGCAGAGAGAACAAAGGAGAGATCGTGTAAGGGGGCGTATGTCATGAAAGGGAGTAGGGGACAAAGGGAGGGCAGAGGGTATATCTCGCGCACGCGGGAGGAGGAAGGGTCATTCTGCTCCTTTTTTCTTACCCCGACCATGTCCATCCGCTACACCACCGCCCAGAGCCATAGTCTCAGTCTCGAAGGCTGGAAAGATATAGATTTGCTCAACTCCGTCCAGTCCTCGGAGCTGTACAACGTATCGCGAATGGGAATCGCCGGGCTCCTCGCGCTAGGTCGTGACAACCTTCTGTACCGTGCGCGCCGTTAAATGGTGCTACACACGGTTCACTTCTTCGTGAGTACATTGCACGTGCGCGCTGATGATGGGTGAGCTCACCGTGGGGGAACCTGGACAGGAATAAGACGGAGTCCGTCGAGCCACCGGCACCCGTCCGCGAGGTGCCCTCCCCGCGTATCTTGATCTCGCCGCGTCACATGCGCGACACGAAGGGCGTGGCAAAACCAGCCTCCACCCACCGCGTCAAACAAGGCGTCCATAAGACGGAAGGGACTGAAAGCACAGGAGCTGAACGCGCTCGACGGGCGGGACAAACCACTGCGGCGGAGGAAGGCGATGCAAGCCACGCCACTCAACCCGGCGGCGCGCAGTTTACCGCTGCCGAGCCCGCCCCCCTCGACTCGGCGAATTCCAGCTGGAGCGACTGGCAGCCTCTACGCACGGTGAACCGTATCGTGCGCGATTTCTCCTTCTCGTCTTTGAAGCCGGAGGAGAAGGCGGAGTTTTCGGCGTGGGAGGCTCGGGGGGTAGACGTGCGGATCACGCGTGGCGAATCGGAGGTCAAGCAAGAGGTGAGCGTCGTTATCAGTTCGCTGAGGGTAAATGAGAGTTGACTCACGCTAACTGACGTCTCTTCACTCGACAGACCGACGTATAGAAGGCCGCAGACGCTTGACGCTCGACAGTCTGAAGGCGTAGCGGTGGCCGGGACCATATGTACGACCTCATCGGCCCTGCATCTTTGCCTATCCACATTGCCCCCTCCTTTCCCGTGTGATCCATATACTTACTACCCCATTGTATTCCTCGATACCGTATTTGTTTCATCGTCTAATCATACAGTTCCCCGATGTCGACCTTTCTGACCACACCGGTCTCTCCGAACACCACAAGAGAAGAGAAGTGGCAGACTACTCCGTCCGGAACCCGTAACAGTCTCGCTGGACGTTCGACGTACAAACCTCAAGCTTCAAGCTTCGCGTGCCTTCCTAAACCTCGCGTGGCAACACCACAACTTCGATATCTCGGACCAGCATCGCGTCGATGGCTTCACCTCGTTCATCTTCGCCATCTGGATTGCGCACTGAAATATCAGTTACGACGATAGCATTGAAAGAAGACACAGAGACTAACGTTTCAATCCCGATGGGGATGGAGTAGAAGAGAGCTCTGGATAGAGCGCAAGATCGGGTACAGGAGGACTGGACTTGGACGGTGTAGGCGGGTTACCTTCGTTCGGGGTGTCGTGATTATTTAGGCGAATGAGTTCGAAAAGTGTCTGTTTGGGGAGGGGGTAGGCGAGTGCGCGGTCAAGCGTCGGGACATCGGGAAGAACGAGCGCTGCGACAGGCCACAGCACCTCAAACAGCCTCGCAGAAAGTGCGTTGTCCGTATCTTCGTTGGGTTTCATGAGAGAGTACGATTCCCGGATGTCTGCCCAAAGGGCCACAAAGTCATCTACGCCGTCCTTCCACAGGACTCCCCGCTCGTGGGCACTATGCTGCGCGGAAGGAGACAGAAAGTATCTCCGCGGTCTCGACGATGCGATTGTGGTGCTCTTTAGGGACGGAGGATGATATATTCCAGATGTGTCGAATGTAACAAGTGATGTTGTCTAAGTACGCCGCGCGCCGCACTTGGTGTACAAGAGAGTGTAGTGGATCCTCCTGGTCCAGTGGGAGGAGTTTAGCATCCGAGTCCGCGGATGAACCCCGGAAGGACAAGTCGTCAAAGTTAATGGTAGGGAGGTGGGGGCGTTGGGCGTCATAGCTGGTCGCCTCCACGACCTTTCGAACGCAGGCGGAAATAGGGCGGGATTGCTCAAATGGAATCTTCCATCCGCCATCGACACCACTCATGAGGTCGTTCATCATGACATTTCGCAGTCGACCAAGTGTGGATGCTGCGACCACCGCGACGGAGGGATCAGGATGATAGCAAAGGACTTCCGCCTCGCGGGTGTTCTCGGCGACGTAATAATCGAAAGCAAGGTTTTCGGAATGATCCTCCAGGCCCAAAAGTGCTTCCGGCGACCGCATGAGGTGATCCAGGACACTTTGAAACGCGTTCATGGAGACTTGAAGACGGCGAATTGTCCGCGTGGATGGGAGGGGGTAGTCGCTACCGTAACGGGTCAACAGGAGAACGTTTATGTTTCCCAGGAGTCGGCACTCGTCTCCACGGGTATAGCGGAGAACAACGTCGGGCGCGTTTTGGCCGACAAACTTGCTGTCGAGGAAGGCAGGAAGCCCCGCGAGAAATTCCTCCACCTCCCAGGGCTCATCCAGCAATTCGAGGGTGAAACGGAGAGCGTGTTCTGCCATCTCGGCGGAGGGCGACTTGGACATGGATTCCAGCGCCGCTTTGCGTGTACGGCCCAACTTCCGGAGGGTGCGTTTGAAGCTATCCTGAGCGACGAAGAAGATATACGGCATCCTGAAGCGGTATAACGAGAGGGTCCGATCGAAAATTTGGGATACAATGGCAGAACAGATCAAGGGTAAGGCACGGGCCAGCGGCGTGAGGGGCGTATCGTAGGGCGATGTCGGGGAGAAAAGCGGGAGGACGGTCAACGCCATGTAGATGCATGCGCCGCATCCGACGAAGGGAAGGAACGCGCGCGCGACGGTGGGGCTGATCACGAACAAGAAATCGACGAGACCGGCGAGGAAGAAAAAGACAGATAGGTGGAGGAGCCCGATGATGACTTCGACGGCTTCCTCGATCCGAAAACGCTTCATGCCGTCATAGAGATGGATGTGTACCGGACCACGCTTATTTGGGGGTCCACGACAGCGTGCGGCACGAAGATAGCGTCGGGACCATTGTTGCATGAGCGTCGCGGTGAGCGCGACGAACAGGCTGAGGCCAAGACTGATGAACCACAGGGTGTTGATTCGAACCGCGTACGTGGGGACGTTGAAAGGTTTCGGAGAGGCGGAGGGAACCCGCGTCCCATTGGAGAGCGAGGCAACTTGGGTGGATATTCCAGTGAGGAGGTCGACGGCGGTATCGCCGGAATCAGGAAGGAGTTGCTTGTAAACTTCGATGATGAAGGCAGAAACGGTTGCAGCAAAAAGACCGGTCTGTAAGGCCAGTATTAGCTGAAGAACGTCATCGAGAACGGCACACGCACGAAAATCAACACGCCGTCTGCGTCGCCCTTCAAGCTCTCGATCATCGCTGCGTCATTCTTGTCGGCGTCCGTGAGGTACATGGACCAGAATTTGTCGGTAGGATCGTTATAAGTCGTCTCTGCACATTAAGGGGATAATGAGAGCTGTTGAAGGCGACGATTACGACTGACAATGTTACCTTGCGTACCGTCAGGACGATGCCGTGCATCGCCGGCGTTTTGATGTCGTAGTGGAAGACCTGCATGCACACCAATTCACTTGGGGGTTCCGAGAGTCGTATTTGACCAACATTCCTGAATCCATGGAGTTCCTCGAAGACGTTTGAGTGCTAAGAACTCGAGGGCGGTAGTACAGAGCAAGTACTAGTGCCAGTGGGGACGCGCAACGCCGCCAAAGGCATCGTGGGCGTCACGTGACACCTCCTCGCCAAATTCCACGCGATGGCGAATGCCCGTCGAGCCCGTTCCCTCCGCCGGTTAGCCGCGAGATTTTATTTGGTATATTATATGCATTATAGACATAATAAATCAGATAAACAGGCTGAAGTTTTAAAGTATGTAAGAGTATCAGTACTATGAGTGCGTGGGATGAGTCCTCAAGTTCTCGGGAGTCGGCGCACAGCTGCCAATTTCTGAACGTTTGAGAGCGATCTCAGCCACGCTCAGCCCGCCTTCTAGTTCATCGACTTCCAAGCCATCGCTTGCCCGACCTGGATTGCATGGGAAGATCGGGGACTGCAATGGGAGGGATTGCGACGAACTTACCTTCTTTTCCGTCCAGGGTACTCCGTCCGCTCCCTCCGGCGTCTCGTGCCAGCATGTCCGGTGGTTTGGTAGCTGTCCCCCGAGTTTGCGCGCTGTCCAAGCGGTCCACGTCATGTCTCGTGCGACCGTTTACACCTTCCCCAATCTCGCGGGGTAGCACCACAACATCGATATGTTCCATTGTCTCTCCGTTGACCTGGATTGCGTACTGAAATATCAGCCACGAAGATACTGAGGGAAGATAAATGGACGCCAGACCAACCTTCAATGCCGATGAGAAATGCGTAGAATAACCCTCTGGATATGGCGCGAGGTCGAACGGTACGATGTATCTAGCGTCGCCCATCATTTGGAAGAAGAAGATTTCTACATGTGTGACGTCTGGGAGAGGGTAGGCGAGTGCACGGTCAAGGATCGAAAATCCGGGAAGAACGAGCACTGCGATGGGCCTTATTATCTCGAAAAGCCTCGCGGGAAGCTCGTAGTCCGCTTCTTCGTTAGTCTCTTTGAGAGAACGTGATTCTTGGCGCCGTTTGATCTCTGCCCAGAGGCCCGCAAAGTCATCTACGCCGTCCTTCCACAGAACCCCCCGTTCGCAGACGTATGCTGCGCGAAAGGAGTCGGAAATTATCTCCGCGGTCTCGAAGATGCGATCGTGGTGCTCTTTCGGGATGGAGGACGGGCGGGATGATATACGCCAGATGAATCGAAGGAAGCAGGTGATGTTGTCCAAGTACGCCACGCGCCATACTTGATGCACACGATATTGCAGTTGATCCTCCTGGTCCAGCGGGATGATCTCGGTATCTGCGGATGGAGCTTGGAAGGACAAGTTCTCGAAGTTGATGGTAAAGAGGTTTGAGTGTCGAGCGGTGTAACTAGTCTTCTCTACGATCTTGAGAGCGGGGGTAAGACGGGATGACGCGGACGGGTTTCTCTGCAGTCTAGTCTCGTTCCCAGACGTCAGAGAGGAGGGTTGTGCAGGGGAGATATGAGGATGGGACCGAGGGATAGGCTATCGGAAGGAACCGAGCGGAGATTAAAGTCGGAGGCAAAAAGACGCGACAAAACCCCTGCACAACCTAGGTTCGGAACAAGCCGCCTTCTTTCAAAGTCAATTCCGGCTCCGCCGCCCTTTGTCAGAAGGGGCTTGCTTCAAGATGCGCGATACTAGTGACTTGCCGTCGAGAGTATACAGCTCGTCCTCTCGACTTTACGGTCCATGCCATATCACGGAACTTGTTTTTTGTATGTATCCCGAGGCTTTGTGCTCTTCAATAATATATTTTCTGCCCTGTAAATCAAACTATAGCTCTACCAAGAGACCCTTATGTGCAGGTGAACTTTGTCCCTCTGTTATTCAGTATTCAAGGATCGGGTTGGTATCCAACTTGGTTCACAATACGCGCATACATGCATAGAACGGTTCACGAATTTTTCGATGTGTATTAGTGCAGGTGGGAGGAGTATACACGTCGGTGTGTATGGGTTCCTGTCGAAATCACGTACATACGCCGTCACGTGACTCTCTGATTGAGGACGAGCCGTGTCCGCGCGCGGCGCGATAGGAGAGGGAGAATTTGCGCTCGCCCTCCTAAGCTCCTACCTCCACCATGTCGAACCAAGGAACTTCCAATGGTGCCAGAATATCCTCCCAAAGGCCACGAACCCCCTTGCCCACGCCAAAGGGATGTCGGCCGATTTCGCGTGCGCACGACTTGATGATGGTGTTGTGCAGGTGAGGACGGCTTCGAGGCCACCGTGTATGCCAGGCGGCGTAGAGACGCGAGGGGCAGAAAACCCATCCCGCACGGTGCGCCATGAATTCTCCAGCGAGAGTTTTGATCTTCGTGATTGGGGTCTCGAATAAGAAACAAACAAACTCGCGAAGCGAGAGGTGAAGGAAAAGGATGAGAGAAGCCACGAGATGGCATTGGGCAATGAGGTCGGTCTTGATATTTACATCGGCGGGGATTTTGAGGGCATCTGATGCGAACACAGTATCCCATGACGGCGTGAAGAGGAGGCCGTTCGCGGTGGGAGCCACCATTGTCGACGATGTCATACTCCGAGCTCGGTCGCGTACGCGTCGTCACAGTGTCACTGGTCTGTGATCCCGTTACAGTCCTGTCACCGGCTCGACATCTACGAGCTCAGCGCCGTAGAATTTTACGGGTGCGTCAAAATTGCATGGATAGGCTACATGACAGTGAGATTGATATGATAGGTGGATTTTGTACGAATGGAGGGCTCCCGATTCTACAGCGAGTCCGATGTAGGGGTTTGGACTGTGATGCCGCTGGGAAGGAAGGCTATGCAGTTCCGAGTTGTCCCTTGAGGTTGGAAAGTGTCTGAAAGGCTAGGTATGATTATTATTAAGATAAATTTACAGGTTCTCGAGTGAATCCATGCATGTGGGGAGGAACGGAGGAAGGAGGATCAAGTCTATGTCCGACGCGCATCTTGAAGCAAGCCCCTCTGCAGAGGTGCCCGCGGAGCGCGGCCCGGAGCAAGGGCTTGCTCCGAACCTATGCACAACCCTCCTCTCTGACGTCTGGGGCAGTTCGTTGCGGATTCCGACGTGCTGTCACAGCGTGATAAAAGCGTTACGAGCATGTGATCTCGGAACATGTGACCCTCACCCCCATGCACTGATCTCCTCTTTCCCTCTCTTCAGAGAAGGGAAAAGCATCGGAAATACCATACTATTGAGATCCACGATGCCTTAGGACATATGTGTAAGGTTTCCCAGTCTCGCTGCCGTTGATTTGAGGAGTCTATGGCAAAAGTAAACCATGATAGCTGACAATGACTTGGAGACTCCCAGAGTTGAAGCAACCGGGGTCGCAAGTTTTCAGAATGAAGGGGATAAATCAGTGCTTAAGTTGCCTTCTTTCTAGTAGTGATTTGGAGTGAAGGGCTCCAAGGCAAGTAACCTACAAGTGAATCATCCACTGGCAAGCTTGGACTGCAGAGGCTCATGTAACATGTACAATCATAGCGAGATTTTCAAGTTAACATGAGTAATCTGTAGCTTAAGTACCATGCAAGGTAATCCACGTTGGTGTGCTCGTACAACAGTGCATGCAACCACTCAGTAGCAGTGAAAGACCGGCAATGAGTAGATTTTCATGACTCTCGAGGTCCAAACTGCTCTGTATTACCTCTCATCACCTCAGAGACCTTCAGAGCTCATAATAGTACAAGATATCTAATCTCGAACGACTACAATCCGGCCAACGATACGTCAAACATCAGAAGAACGGCCGTGCTGAGGACGCGTACGCGACGCGCCGGATCACATTTTGTGCTTAGTCAGATCACAATTTGTGACTGATGGCATCATTGTGACAGCACGTCGGAAATCGCGACGAAATGCCCCAGACGTTGCACGAGTCCTCGCGGAGCCGGTTCGAGTGCGAAAACGTCTGGAGCCGAGACTATCTGCAGTCCACTGCCATGGACAACTCTCGCAAAACTTTCTATCACGAAATACCGCAATCGGCCAAGGGAACATGCTGCCGCCACTGCAATGGAGGCATCCGGGTGATGACAAAGGGATACAACCTCATCAATGCCTTCGGCGACGTAGAGATAAGCCAAAGCCTCAAGGCTCTGAGATTGATTTTCCAGGCTTGAACGGGCTTCCGATGACCACATAAGGTAGGCCAGTATGTCTTGAAGCACGTTCACGCAAACATCAAGGCGACGAATTGTCCATGTGGTTGTGAGAAGCTGGTCGCTGCTGTGACACGTCCGTAGGACAACAGTTACGTGTTTAAGGAGTCGGCAATTGTCTCCGCGCATACAGCGGAGGACGGTGTTGGGCGCATTTTTACCAACAAAATTGCTCCTGAGAAAGGCTGGAAGTCCCGCGAGAAATTCTTCTACCTCTAAGGGCTCATCCAGCATTTTTAGGATAAAATGGAGAGCGTGTTCGGCCATTTTGGCGGAGGGAGATCTGGACATAGAATCCAGCGCCGCCTTGCGTGTACGGCCCAAGTTCCGGAGGGTGCGTTTGGGGCTATCCCAAGCAACGAAAACGGAGACAACATGCAGCGTCCTAAAGCTTCGGCATACCAATTGGACTCCATCAAGTATTTTGCATAAAATCGTGAAACAAGTCAAGGAGAAGGCACGGGCGAGCGGGGTGAGGGGCGTGTCATAGGGCGATGTCGTGAAGATGAGCGGGAGCACGGTCAACGCCATGTAGATGCCTGCGCCACACCCGACGAAGGGAAGAAAAGCACGCGCGACAGCGGGGCTGATCACGAACAAGAAGTCGATAAGGCCGGCGATGAACAAAAAGACAGATAGGTGGAGGAGTCCGATGATGACTTCTACGGCCCCCTCGATCCTGAAGTGCTTCATACCATCATAGAGATGGATGTGTACCGGTCCGTGTTTATGAGGAGGTCCGCGGCGGCGTGCTGCATGAAGATAGCGTCGGGACCATTGTTGCATGAGCGTCGCGGCAAGCGCGACGAACAGGCTGAGGCCGAGACTGACGAACCACAGGGTATTAATCCGGATCGCATGAGTGGGAACATTGAATGGCCGTGGAGAAACATAGGGGGCCTGCGTGCCATTGGAGAGGAAGGCGATCTGTGTGGATATTCCGGCGAGGAGGTCCACGGTGGCATCGCCGGAATCGGGAAGGAGTTGCTTGTAAACTTCGACGATGAAGGCCGCAACGGTGGCAGCGAAAAGACCCGTCTTTAATGCCGATATCAGCTGAGTAGAATCCCCCAAAGGCCTAGGGTACACGCACGAAGATCAACACCCCATCTGCATCGCCCTTCAAGCTTTCGGTTACTGCTGCATCAACCTTGTCTGCGTCCGTGAGGTACCTAGACCAGAATATGTCCTCAGGGTCGTTAAATGTTGTCTCTGCATAGTAGGGGACGATGAGGACCTTTGTCAGAAACGCAGTTTATGAGACCGATGAACCGCCTAAGTCGCGACGATGGGAGGAGCGAGAAGAGAATAGATTCGAGAGTGCCGGGGTCTAGGGTAGTGCAACGTGCGTTACAGTACCGTATGACGAGATGGACAGTCTGAGGAAAAAGGGAAAAGGGATACTGTCCTTATATACAAGTGGGAACGATGGTGCGATGCGATGCAATAGTGGTGCGAGTGGGGGGAACAATAAGAAAGGAGTCATGGGGAGGAGGACAGAGGTCCGGAGCAATGATGTCATAGATAAGGATACGGAACGCCGTTCGGAAGTCCGGGCAATGACGTCGTTGGAGCATGTGATGCGAAGGAAAGTCATGTGCCGTGATGCGTCGCGTGTACAAGGTCTGCAAACGAAGAAAGAAATGGAGCGATCCGTGACATTACCCCCCCTTTAAGACGCGCTTTCGCCTGGAGCGCGATGTCATCTGCAAGGGTGGATGCGAGAAAATCGTCAAAGGAGATGCCGAGGGAACGCACAGGGCGGGGCGCATTTGGATGGCGCTTGTGGAAAGCGTCAATCATGTCGGTAACCTTTGAGAGCGACGAACGCGGGAGCCAGGTGTTTTCGGAGTCGGGATAGCCGGCCCACTTGACGAGGTACTGAATACCTTTCTTGTTACGAGTTGGTTTAGAGTCGACAATGTCTTCAACGTCGTATTCTTCTTCATCGTCGATGAGGTCTGGTGGCGGCTGTTCATAATTTGGCCCGTGAGCGGCTGTCTCCTTGTACGCGGTGAGCAGCGAGGCATGGAAGACTGGATGGATTCGCCACGTCTTCGGCAGCTTCAAGCGGTAGTTGACTGGGCTGATGACGTCAATGATTTCGAAGGGTCCAAATCGTTTGGCAGCAAGCTTAGCTTTCGGTCTCGTCGTCTTCAGGTTTTTGCCTTCTAGCCATACTTTGTCTCCGACGGCAAACTGCGTTGATTCGCTGACCGTGTCGCCATTGTAGTGCTTCATCAAGTCTGATGCGAGGGCAAGGCTGGCCTTGATCTCCTGTCGGACTTCTTCAAGTTGACGGAGGCGTTCTTCAACTGCGGGGACCTTTGAGGACGGGTTTACGGATGGGTACATTTTCGGGAGGAAGCTGTAGAGGACTTCAAAGGGAGCCTTTCCAGTAGCTGCATGGGTGCGAGAGTTGTGAGAAAACTCGAAGAAGGGCAACCACTTCACCCAGTCGTCTTGACGGTAGTTGCAGAATACTCGCAGGAACTGCTCGAGGTTCTGGTTCTCGCGTTCGGTTTGGCCGTCTGTCTGTGGGTGATACGCTGTGCTGAGGGCGGACTTGATCCCGAGCTTCTCGTTGAGTGTACGCATCACCTGTCCAGCAAATTGGGGTCCACGATCCGAGATGATCTTGTCTGCTAAGCCGTAGTGTCGGTATACCTTGTCAAAGAGAATGTCGGCCGTGCCATCACTGGTGATCTTCGTTGTACATGGGGTGGTAACCACCATCTTGGTGAGGCGATCGACCACGACATTGACGGCGTTATAGCCTTCGCAGTCAGGGAGTTCAACGATAAAGTCGGTGGAGATGACGCCAAATGGTCGATCGGGTACTTCGTTTGGGATCATGTCGACGTGGGGTCGGCTGCTCTGTGTCTTCGTCGACTGGCAGGTTGCGCATCCTGCTACAAAGTCGCGGACAAAGACAGACATGCCAGGCCACCAATATTCACGACTCACAAGCTCGTAAGTCTTGAAGCGACCGGGGTGTCCAGCCAGGGGCGATTCATGGTACATTTTGACAATGTCGCGTCGCAACTCGTCATCCGCAGGGACATATACCTTTCCTCTAAACAGGACCAGGCCTTCTTCGTAGTTCCACTCTTGAAGGTTCTTGACGAGTGTACGTGGTCCGTTTCGTAAGATGGCGTCCAGGGCTTGAACGACCTCGATGTCCTTGGTTTTGCAGTCGCGGATACGTCGTCGGAGTTCGACATCACCGAGGGAGGTTACTGCTCCTGGCCTTGTTGCGCGTACTTGGAAGTACTTGGGGTCAAGCAAGACGCGCTCCTTGTTGTCGTTTTCAACACCATCCTTGTGATCGGGTCGTCGAGACATTGGATCCGGGCGGTGGGAAATTCCTGGTTTATGAACGAGCGAGAAGTCAAATCGAGTGAGGAATAGAGCCCAACGTGCCTGTCGGCGGCTCAGCTTCTGTGCCGTCTTGAAGTGCTCCAGGTTCTTGTGATCTGTCCAGATTTCGACGGTGTCGGGGGCGCCTTCGAGGTAGTGGCGCCAGGCTTCAAGCGCACGGATGATCGCAAGTAGCTCCTTGTCGTAGATGTCGTAGTTCCGTTCCGGTTCCGATAGGGCCTTGGACAGATACGCCACTGGATGCCAGTGACCGTCGTCGCCTTTCTGCGAGAGTATACCTCCAGTAGCAAAGTCCGAGGCATCGACTTCAACGAGGTAAGGCTTCTTTGGGTCAGGCATGACCAAGACGGGGGAGGAAGTAAACACAGCTTTCAGTGCGTCAAACACAGTTTGGCAGTCCGTCGACCAGTCCCATGTGCAGTCCTTCTTTGTCAGGTCAAATAGAGGTCGTGCAACCTTGGAGAAGTCCTTGATGAAACGTCGGTAGAAGTTGCCAAAGCCGAGGAAGGATTGCACATCTTTGACCGTTCGTGGTATCGGCCAGTCCTGAATACCTGCTACCTTGACGGGGTCCATAGCGATCTTGTCGTGCGAGATGATGAGTCCGAGGTATTCGACAGAGTCTTGCTCAAAGACGCATTTCTCCGGTTTGAGGAAGAGGTCGTTGTCTTGCAAACGCTGCAGAACCTGCCGCACTATGGCACGGTGTTCGTTCATGGTGCGAGTGAACACCAAGATGTCGTCCATGTAGATGATGACCTTGCCCGAGTCGATGAGATCCTTGAACAGTTCATTCATCATTGCCTGAAATGTCGCAGGGGAGTTCATAAGCCCGAAAAACATCACCGTAGGTTCGAAGAGACCGCGATTCGTCTTGAACGCAGCCTTCCACTCGTCGCCTTCCTTGATGCGGACATTGTTGTAGCCCCAGCGGACATCCATCTTGGAGAAGATCTTTGCACCTTTGAGACGGTCGACAATTTCAGAGATCAGTGGCAAGGGGTATTCGTTCTTGACAGTGCCCTTGTTTAGTTCTCGATAGTCCTGTACGGGACGCAGCTTTCCATCCTTTTTCTTCACAAAGAAGAACGGACTCGCCTGAGGTGACTTCGATGGGCGGATATAGCCCTTCTTCAGGTGGTCGTCGAGGAAGGTGTCGAGTTCGATCTGCTCGGAAGGTGAGAGGGGGTAGATTTTGCACGGTTTGGGTTCAAAGCCGTCTTTCATGTCGATAGCATGGTCCCATGGCCGTCGGTCAGGAAGTTGCTCGGAGGTTTTTTTGTCGAATACAGGCGCGAAGTCGCGGTACGGCGGGGGGACTAAGTCTTCAAAGGTTTGCGGGCGTGCGTTCTCTTTTGAATGCTCTGCAAGCTCCTGTGCTTTTGTAAAGCCCGCGCGGATAGGTACTGCATCTGGATTAGGACCGCCGGTTTCAGGGAGGATTCCGGCGTGGCGTAGTCCATTGATCTCCCAGTCTCGGAATACCATGGGCCGCTCGTCGTCGTCTTCAGTGAAGAGTTGTGCGGGTAGAGGGGAGCGATGGACCGTGCGGACGCGAACACCTTTGACTCTGCGTGCAGGAATAACATAAGTGGGGACTGGGGTCCAGGACACATATGTCGGCTCTGGGAAGGGATCGTCCAAAACGAGAGGTGTCCTCGGGGTTTTACCTGCTTCAACCTTACGCTGTGATTGGACCGATGATGGTTTCCGTGGCTTGGTCGCGAGGTTTGTCACAGGAGGTTTGGACAGAGTGCATGAGGGGGGGCAGCGGAGCATGTCAACACGGTCTCGTTGCCAGTCTATGGTGGGATTGTGCTCATCGAGCCAGTCTGTCCCAAGGATCATGTCATGATCGCCGATGTCGGTGATGAAGAACTCAGCTTCTTCCTCATGGTACGCCTTCGAATCTTGCGAGTATATCCGGATCCGCTGGGTCGTTGTGTCGCGTACCCAGCCCATGATGTTCTCGGTGCCGTCCACATTACGCACGGGGAACGGGTTTTCTAGTTTTCTTGTGGTAAGCTTCTTGCGTTCAACGAAGCTTCGGTTCAGGATAATTCCTTCTGCGCCGCTATCAAGCAGCGCGTCTGCGTCGATTTCTCTTTTGGTAACTCGTCCGATCAGCTTGACTTTGAGCGTGATCGATGGTGTTTGCCTGTTCTTGGTGACAGTAGACAGATACAAACACGGGGGATACGATTGCTCACAGGTATGCATGGATGATAATACAGCGAAACGATTCGACGATGATACCAAAAGTCCCTTGCCTCCACCAGACGACGCGACTGGGGGGCGTTTCAAAAATCCTGCGATTCCAGGATGTCCTTCAACAGTGCCACTGCCTGCTCCTTGCCTTCCGCGTCCAGATCCTTCAGCTGGCGAGTGATCGCCGCGATGGTTTTGGATGGGTCGGGAGCTGCTTTCGCAGTGGACGGAGCCGTGTTCGTCGGCAGGGGAGGGGCCTTGGACCCAGTCTCTACTGCGCCCACCCGTCGCGCGCTCGAATCGCGGTTGGGGCAGTCGCGAGAGACGTGACCGGCTTGTCGACACATGAAGCACTTGCCTTCGCGCATCATCTTTGCGCGCTCGTCGTCCGTCAGCTTTGCAGGGCGGGTCGAGGTGTTGGTGAAGGCGCCAACTCGGCGCGACGAGGAGTCGTTGGTCGAACCGTTTGAGGTGAGCGCGACAGCCCCCTTGGACTGACTGCTCTTCCTCTCCGGGTTCTCTTCGAGCCACTGGTGGTTGATGCGGCGGGCGCGCTCCTTCCACTCCGCGAGCTTGGTGGGGAACGGGTACGACCGGGCCACCTGCTTGCCAAGGTCACGCTGAAGTCCCTTCTTGAAAAAGTGGATTAGCGCCTCGTCGTCGTATGCTGACATGGTTGCCAGCATCTCAAACTCGGTGATAAAGTCAGTGACGTCCCGGGTGGTCATTGCGAGCTCGTTGATCTTACGCTGAGCCTCTATCTTCGGATCGACGGGCACGAAGTCTTTGCCAAACCTCTCGAAGAGCTCTTTGTAGGAGTTGTAGTGGAGTGTTGGGGGCGTGGGGTCGAGGGTGTCGGCGTCTTCCTTCTCGTCTTCGTCGGCGAAGAGTTCCATGCGGCGATGCGTGGCCCAGGCTTTCGCCGTGTCGTCCTCCATCAGGCTGAGGAGGAGCATCATCTTGGCGTCATCTGTGGCATAAACATCTTTGTTAACGCGCAGGAACATGCGGAGCTCGAGGGAGAACCGGAGGGTGTCGCGTCTATCGCCTTTGAATGGCTTTGGCTTGGGGCCGATCTCCCGCTTGGAGACGGCAGGTTTGGATTCGGCATCGGACATCTTGTCGAAGGGGAGGGGGACAGTGAGGGATTGGGCGAGTTCTTGATCAAGGCGGCGTAGGGTTTCTCGTCGGCGTTCTTCTGCTTCTTCAACTTCGTCCTCAACTTGTTTTGCGACAAGGAAGTCGGCGGGGGTGAGGAATTGCTGGTTATGATGCCATGACCAGTGATCTTGGACGGGACTGAACGAAGTGGGCTGCCACTCAACTACTGATCGTCCTGGGGTTCCGTTCTTGTTCCGTCTATAGGCGTACCACTTCCCAGTTGTGTCGTTGTGGTTGATCCCTTCTGGGACTTCGATTACAGTACGTCGACGGGGTGGGGGCGAGTTGGTCGGAGGGGGGTTCAGGAAGCGCTGTAGAACGTCCGCAGCGGTGGCAAAATCCGATTCTTCGACGTAGGGTTGTTCGTCACGGTCGTCGAAGTACCAGTCTCGACGTTGCCGGTTTGGTTCGTCGTGCAGCCAACGTACGGATTCCTTAGTCTGCTGTGAGGTGAGGATATAGTATTCTTCGGGACAGTAGTCTCGAAAAACGCCTGGGGGGAGGTTCGGAGTGGGGGGACGAGGGGCTGTGGAGGACGTGATGATGGTCTAGAAGAAGTCCACCGCGATGGGGCGACGGCCGAGGAGTTTCTTGGTGAGGTAGCCGGCTTTTACTGCCTGGCGGATCTTATGTTCGCGGTGGCGGCGACGAAGGGTCTTACCCTTGATGGTGGGACGGAGGACTGGTGGTGGGGTGGATTCGGGGGTCCGGCGGTTAAACTGGGAGACGGAGGTGAAACTGGTTTGGAGGATCGGGTTGGGGGCATCCTGGATGAGGTATGTGTGGTAGGTAGGGGCGTGGAGGGTGAATTCAAGGCGTTCGAGATCTACGTTGATGCACGTAGTGATCCGGACGTATAGGGCGAGGACGACAGTACCGTGATCCTTGTGCCACCTCCACTCGAAGATGCGGAAGTTGAGGCCGTGCGCGGTCCAGGGATCTTTCTTGCAGAGGTTCTGTACGGGGACGAGGCAGTTGACGGTGACGGCGTCGGACCAAGGGTAGGGGAGTGGTGCGTCGTCGCGGGGGGTGATCGGCTTTCCGTTGAACGGGAGGAAAACCGGTGCGTTCGGGAGGTCCGTGGTGGGAGTTTTTAACGTCGTAGAGACGGCAGAGGTAGATGGAGAGAGGGGTGCGAGGTAGGCGTAGGGGTAGACTGTCCAGGTGTCAGAAACGCAGTTTATGAGACCGATGAACCGCCTAAGTCGCGACGATGGGAGGAGCGAGAAGAGAATAGATTCGAGAGTGCCGGGGTCTAGGGTAGTGCAACGTGCGTTACAGTACCGTATGACGAGATGGACAGTCTGAGGAAAAAGGGAAAAGGGATACTGTCCTTATATACAAGTGGGAACGATGGTGCGATGCGATGCAATAGTGGTGCGAGTGGGGGGAACAATAAGAAAGGAGTCATGGGGAGGAGGACAGAGGTCCGGAGCAATGATGTCATAGATAAGGATACGGAACGCCGTTCGGAAGTCCGGGCAATGACGTCGTTGGAGCATGTGATGCGAAGGAAAGTCATGTGCCGTGATGCGTCGCGTGTACAAGGTCTGCAAACGAAGAAAGAAATGGAGCGATCCGTGACAACCTTCGAAGGCGACGAATGACTGACAATCTTACCTTGTGCACCGTCAGGACGATGACCAGGGCCACCGCCGGCGTTCTGATGAGGTCGTAGTGGGAAAGAATCTGCATGCCCACCAGTTCATTTGTCAATGATCCCAAATGCGTGCTCAATCGACATACCTGAATCCATGGAGCTCCTCTCAGACTTCTGAGTGGTAAAATGCAGGGAGGAAAGTTGGATGTAGTTGGGAGGGAAACGGGGTCGGGTCACAGCCCTTCACTGTCAACGACAAGCGCCTCGTCGTGCCCAAACAGGTGTGTTTTCCACCAGCGCTTGTCCCCTTCTTGGATAAAAAGATTCATCACGTTTGAATGTGTCGTGTCGAATTTACCCCACTGCAGCTGCAGTACGTCCAGCTGGACGTAGCAAACACCATCGGCACGCAACTTTTGTCCTACAGCGGCGAGCCTGACAGCAATTTGCAGAACCTTGTAGCGGTCCCATTTCAAATACATTTGTGGGAGTTTGATCACCGACGGGATGCCGATCGATGCCGAGGTGGGTCGCCCCGTCTGGGTATCACGTGACTTGCCGACGCTGATGACCCCGCCACGTCCCCGCCCTCCGCTCACCGATGACCGCGTTGCCCATCGCTCGCTCCCGCCACTCCATCCCCGCTCCCCTCAATTGTATTTCATGTCGGAGAGAAGGCACGTACACTCTGCTGACGCTCAATACAGAAGTTTGCGCTGAGGACGAGATTGGTGTGCCGTCGACGTCGAGGATGACGATGCCGCGGCGGTGCGCTGCCGCCCAAGTCGGGCGAGACGTCGGGCGGGGGGGCCCCGGCGGCGACAGCCCCTGGAACTCTTTTCGGCATCACCCGGTCGGATCATGAAACCCGTGCCCTCGAGTTCGAATCACGGCCGCTACAAGGTTCTGCAAATTGCTGGAAGGTGACCGGAACTAGCCGGAACTCCGCGGAACGCCAAAGGGTTTGTTTGCTCGTGCTAGGATCAGACTAGTCTCCCGGCCGTCGCAGACCTCACCAGAAGACAGTCGTTCTGGAGTGGCAGGATCAGACTCGTCTTGGTGCCTGTCACCGGAATCGCGCCGCCGCATCTCTCTTGCGCGCTCCCAACGCGCTCCCTTCCTGCCTACGCTCAGTGCTCAACACATCCCCCCAGAAATGTGACATATACGACCTGTACATTCCATTTGGGATGAACATAAGCACGGTACGGAGAACTCCTCAGTCTTCGTTGCCGGCGATAAGTAATATCGGCCCAGATCCTCGCAAGAACTCATCGACCCCGCCCAATACTACCATCCTCTCGTTCGCGACGAACCTATGGGCGACGGAGCTTCTGGCGTACAAAACCTGTTCAGGGGAGTATCAAAGACGGAAATCACACGGACGCCCGTCGAGTCGGGCGCAACGATGTACAGGCTGGTGACGAGCATATCTCACCCAACTCATCGTGCGTATATCCTACGACTCCTGTCTCGAAACTCCCTAACCGGCTCTTCGACAGTCTGTGACCGCATCCTCACAGTCGAAGGACACAGTACCGCGCGCCTTTCTCCCCGCAGAAGTCTTTCGTTGCGGCGTGTCACGGTCAGTTTTCTGTTGGCGCCCGCGCGTTGCGCTCGTCTCGCCGTATGGTCAACTGACCGTTTCATTGCAGCATTTCCGCACCTCCGCACGCGCCCAAACTGCAAGTTTTGGCCGCATTCGCATCGACGGCGCCCGGTGGCACAACAACCTGACTATCCCTCGCGGCGCTGAAGCGGCGGTTCCAACTCCCAACTTCCAGCCTGTCCCGGGCCGAACCCACGGCTGACTTGTGTCGTTCAGGATCGTCAACCCGCTCCGTGAAATAGTACGCCTGGCTCTCCTCCGCGTGCAGATTCAGTCATGGTATGTGCACTATACACCGACGTTAGGCCCGCGCGGCTGCAGACGCCATCGATTGTGGTGTCCCCGAACGACCGCCCGCCCGTTCAATCGTAGCCCTCCTACTGTATGCCATGACATACTACGCGCCTTCCTCTCTCCATAGAATCTGAAGGCTCTACACCGTACGGCGTGGTTTATACGGTGACGGATGTGAAGATCCTTACCTGGTGACCGTTGATTGCGTGCGGAGCGCGTTAGGTGTTGAACGTGATCTCATCCAATCTATTGACTCTGCACATTCCATTCAAGTTGTTGCGCCCTTTGCGTGCGTCTTTCTCCACCTTGCCTGATTTTGAATCCTCATTTCGTACGCAGGCTTCCGTTCTCGTTGAAGTGGGCGCGTCGCCGGCGTCTACTACATATCTATTCCCTCGCCAAAACACCGCATGCAATGGGCAGAAATTGAAAGGAAGAATCGACCAAACGCCCACCTCGTTCAAGAATCAAGAAATGCGCTTTCCAGACCCGACTTCGGGCGAGTTGGACTGAATGGGTGGCGTGAGCAGCAGTGCGCTGAACCGTAAATCGGACGCGCACTTGTGCGGTACCGCGGGTACACGAATACATTACTTACACCGTTACCTCGCTCCTGCCAAAAATTCTCTGCGTGAAAATTCTCTGCGTGGTGGTCAATACATAACGTACTTTGGCCATGGGATTTGATCTCGAGTAGTCGATCGAGCGGGGCACTGAGCAGTGAGCAGAGGTCGTGCCGAAACGCGATCACGTTTTATGAAAGCGTGGGAGATAACTCCCCCGATACGTCTTCCGCGGCTTCAATGTAAACCACCTCTGACTCTGAGCCGGCCGTTCGTCCTCCTTTACGATGTACACAATTTATTTCCCTCTTCTTTCCATAACTTTTCACAAGCACTCCCTCGATGGCCCTGCTCACCCGATGGTGCGCCTTCTTCGCGCGGTCGATGGCGCACGATCCAAGCTAAAATTTTCCTATCCTCGGCACCGCCGATTTAGGCTCTTCGTGACGGCCGTAAGCACTGGACCCGACAGGCCAAGGACCGATCCGTTTGAATTGCAGATCTAGGCGTCGGGCGCCAACGGCAAAAGATACGAACTGGCGGGGTTGGAACTTGGAATGGGTCGGAAAGTTGAACAGGAGGAGGCGGGGCGGTGCGATCGTTCCTACTTACCAACGAGCCCCTAAGGTGGAGTTGGACCTCCTTTCTTCAGTTTATGAGCCAAGGTTCCCCACTTACTTACAAACAACCCGGCCCCTAAGGTAGGGCAGGATCGTTTATAAGGCCCCGACGTGCGCCTTCCTCCTTTGTCTCCTCCCTTCCCCCATCTCATCCTCTGCTCCCCGTTTTTCAGCCAGAGCCAACCACCCCAATGTCCCCTCCGGCCCCGCCTTTCTCCCGCCTTCCCCCCGAGCTCATCGAATCCGTCTTCGAAGCTCTCCCGACCCACGAAGCCCTCCTCGCCTTCGCCCACACCTGCTCTACCTTCCACGACATCGCCTCCCGAGGCACGCACATCGCCTACGGACGCCTCACCCTCTCGCTCGACCACCACAAACCCGTCTGGGAACTCCTCGCCGCACTCCCGCCGCTCGCCCGACGCGTGCGCGTCCTCGTCCTCATCGACGACCCCGAGCTGGCGGACGGACCCACGCCCTGCACACCCCTCTCTCACCACGCGCCGCGCCACGAACTCGTCGATATGGACAGCGCGGACGCCGCGTCCGAGGATACGATAGTCGCGGCGTGTAGGAACATGGACAGAGTGGCGAGGGTCGAAGTGCGCTACGCGCGCAAAGAGGCATGCAGACGCACCCTGGACGCCCTCTCGATCGTCTGCGAGGAGTTTCCGCACGTACAGGACGTGGCATTGCGAGGGCGAGGCATCGCGTGCGACCGCGAAGACGACGTGACGCGTCTCGCCGCCCACCCGGTGAGTAACCATCGTACGTCCAACGCGTCCTCGAGAACGCCCCTCTCACGCAATCTTTTTTCCCCTGCAGATCTGGGAGTCGAGCGCGGTCAAAGCGTTCACCATGGACTTCGTCAGCGCGAACATGTGGCTCATCATACCCGCCATGCTGCACCCTGTCCTCCGCCCTCGAAGTCAGTCTTCCTCCCCTTCATTCATCTCCGCGCCCTGCGGCCCCCGACCCCTCCTCTTCACGTCACGTCGCACGCATCTCACATCCCGTTCATCTCCGCATTTAGGAGCTCAAGCTCCCCGCGGGCATCCTCGCCGACGACTACACCGCCGTCGCGCTCTTCAACTGCCGCCTGCCCCACCTCAAACGCCTCCACGTCGGCCTCCTGCACAGCTGGCAAAAACCCCACCTCGTGCGCTTCCTCGACGCCCACCCGACGCTCGAGTCCCTCACATGGGACGCCCACTGCCTGCGCTCCACGCGCACGCCCCCACCCATCGCACTCCCCGTCTCCCGCGCGCGTCTCTCGCCCGACGCCCTCCCGAACCTCACCCGCCTCGCCACCCTCAACGGCCGTTTCCTCGAGCGCGTCCTGCACCGCAAACCGCCCGGCAGCGTTCGCCTGACCCACCTCTCCGTCGTCCCGCTCACCCCGCGCTTTCCTCCGCCTCCTCGCCGCCCTCGACCCCGCCGCCCTCACCCACATCCGTCTCGCCGCCGCCTCGGACCCCGCGCTCCTGCCCGCGCTCGCGTCCCGCTTCCCCAACCTCGCTTACCTCGAGCTCGGCGCGTTCGAATGGCGTGCGGACCTCGGGACGATGGTGCGCGAGGCCGTCGCCCACGCCGTGGGGCACGTCCTCTTGCGCGGGCGCTCGCCGTACGAGCGCATGGAGGGGCTGTCGCTGGAGGAGGTTGTCCGGTGGTTTCCGCGGCTGGAGGGGGTGAAGGGGGTGGAGGAGTTGGTGGGGGGCGCGGAGGAGATGGGCCAGATTAGAGAGAGATACCCGCGGTTGGTGAGGGTGAATCAGCTCTGGGTGAGGTGACGTGGGTAGGGTTATTTGTGTGGTCGAGTGCTGCTGCTCCTGACTTTCTTTCGCGATCGATACCACTTACATTATCATAGACACTTCTGGCTGATGTTCGCAATCCTCTTACTCGCTCTCATGCATTACTTAAAACAGGACTGATCTTATTTGACACAACACGTATGCGAGTACATCCCAATGAAAACCCAGGTAAAAACGAAAACAGAACAGGAGGCAGACGAGAAGATGCGAGTGAAACACGAAAGCAAGGAAAACTGCATTGCGAGCGAGGCAGGAGAGGATGGTTAGGCACCGATGAAGGTGTTGTATGCGGGACAAAGGTCTTGCCAGCCCTCTGTGGAGACAGAAAGTTGGTCAGTACGAGGAAAAGAGGTGGGGCAGAGGAAGAGGTACGCACGAGTGGGCGACTCGGTGACCTCAGTAGGAGCCTCAGCGAAGACCACAGCAAGGCCACTACATGGCGAATACGAGGTCAGTGATACGGCCGGTGAGGAAGGCGCGACGGGATACTCACGCGATGAGATGCCAGTCGATGTGGCAGTGGAGGAACCAAGGGCCGGGGTTGTCCGTGGTGAAGCGGAAGGTGACCAGGTCGCCGGTCGCGCCGGTGCTGACGACGTCGCGCTTGATCGGGTTGTCCCAGTTGTACGTCGAGTTGCCCGCGCTACGCACCACCCAGAAGTTGTGTCCGTGCAGATGGAACCTGCGACACGGGAGACGGTCAGTCGGGTCTGCGGTACGGCGAAGAACGAGGTTGCTTACGGGTGAGGGGCACCGACGGCACCACCGGGGATGGACACTTCGACGACCTTGTTCCGCTCGAGGGTGTAGACGCTGCCGTTGGGCATGAGCGACGCGGCGTCGGTGGCGCCGCTGAGGATCTGGAGGAGGACAGGAACGGCCGGGTCCGCGAAGCCGACGTCGTTCACCGAGAAGGCGCCAGCGTTCTGCACGGGAAGGGAATGGTCAGCCTTTGTGGACCGACGAGGACGACAATCACATACGAATCCGATGTTGAGAGTCAGGTTGATGTCGGCCTCGCCCGCGGTGTGCGTGCCGGGCACAGGCGAGTCCTCCAGAGGCTGTCATTCGTTACGGTCAGATAGGAATGACACAGGAGGACGAGGAGGGACTCACGTGGAGGTCGGTCTCGACCATGGGCGCCGTGCTGGACATCGAGGTCGTGGGGTCCGCCGTGGCCGCGCCGGAGTACCGCAGGATGGCCGAGTTCATGCCGCCGTCGAACGACGACTGAACCGGGTTGTTGGGCAGCGCCCGCACCCAGTAGTTGTCCACCGCTTGGTCGGCGGACAGCTAAGCGAAATGTGAGCTCGCGAGCAACGCCGACCGTGGAATAGGTACTCACGACGAAGGAGTAACGCTGGCCGGCGAAGATCTGGATGGAGTCGACCACGAGCGGCTGCGAGTTGACGCTGTCGACCTCGATGATGGTGAACGTGTGCCCGTCGATCGAGAACGCGTAGTTCGGGTCGCATGCCAGCGACACCAGGCGGAAACGGTAGCTGGTGAAGAGTATGAGTCGGGCATGCGATGGGGAAAATTGGAAGTGCGTACCGTTTGCCAGCCTCGACGCTGATGACCGCGAGGTCGCTGGATGGACCGCCGCTGTAGCGGCCCAGCCCGTTGATGAGCGTCGCGCTCGGGTTCGGGACGGCCGGAGCGTTGGGGCTCAGGTAGTGGTACCAATCGGACAGCGTGATGACCGTCGTCGCTGCATAGGACATGTCAGTAGGGTATGGCTGCTGGTGGAGACCGACTGACCATCGTCGACGTCGTAGAGGGACGCGTGGGGATCGTTGGGGTCGTACACGACGAACGGACCACGGAGACCGTCGCAGTATTGGGCTGCCTGGTGGGAGTGATACCTGGGGCGGGATGAGCCGAATTTTCCACAGGGTGAGGTGCAAATTTGCCTACCAGAAAGTCCCACTTTGACTGGGGGTGGTGAAGTCGTAAAGGAACGAGCTGCCCGGGATGATGGGGCACTGGTTGACGAACGACGCGCCGTCCATCTCGTTCGTGCCAGCCTGGAAGAATCCGTGCCAATGCTGCTACAGCGTCAGGAGCAGAACGAATATACGAAAACGCGGATAGCTTACGATGGAGGTGGCGAGCGGCATGCTGGAGTCCGTCAACGTGTCCGTCACGTTGAGCTGGAACCTGTCGCCAGTGTTCCCGGAAATGAGAGGGCCGGGGAAGACACCGTTGGCGAGGACGGTCCTAGTAATGGATGAGCATGGCTGGTTAACATTGAAAGACAAAGACAACTTACGAACGAGAGAAGCCATCGGGGGCCAAATCCACGTTGGAGATGACGAGGTTCTGTGACACCGTAGCGGCGTAAACCTTGGCCACGAGAGAGACGAGAAGGACAGCGAAGGACTGGGAGAGACGCATGGTTGGCGAATGCAAGACTAGACTGGGAGACCGGTGGGTAGAGCTCAGAGAGAAAACTGGGCTGCTGAGGATGGACAGTGAGAACCGCGACCACTTTATACGTCGCCGACGTTGTGTCAAGTCAAGAGCGTGATGCTTGAGTACGTCTTGACGAGCATCGCGACCCACCAAAAAATGCCTCAGTCGGTTTGGCCATAAAGTCGGCGCCAAAACAGCTCACCGTTCTACGGTACCAGGTGCCTGTCCTGTCGATCCGACCCTCGCTCTCCTCCCACGCTCCCGGGGCACCAGGGACGCTACTCGACTGTCGCGCGAATTCGGCGGGCTCTTGAAAGCAGGAACGTTCTCTGTACGTATCATCTCCAGACTTGGAGACAGTGCAGTTGTAGAGCTGCGAGGAAGGTTAGGTTTCAGCTCCTCAAATCAGCGTTAAAGCCTACAGAATGGTTGAGGAATGCCTTCTTGCTTGAAGAAGAGGTAAGGTGATGATGCAGCCAACGCTACACCGCGATCGAATCTAGGGGTCTTCCGGGGTTAGCTAGCGTCAACGCCGGCCGACGTCGAGGACATTCGAGATAGGTCCAAGGATCATCGATCATCGACGGACAGACAGGTAAAGGCACAAGATGGGGGTAAGAGGATGTACGACCGTCGACCGTGGACTCCGGAGGGAAAAGAGAGTTTGTATAAGCTGCGGACCCCTTGTCCCTTCATATTATGTCAGCGATAACCCTCCATCTCAGAAATGACTTGCACTCTACTTTCCGCATTCTGAATCTCTATACAACCCGATGGGCGCTCTTGCTCCACGAAATGGTGCAAGGAATGCGATCTTTCTTCTCGTTCCTAGGCTAGATATCTTCAACTTCGAACCACTTCCCTCAACTTTCTCCAATGCGGGCCCCCTGCTGTGCTTGCGTCCTTCTCCTTCTCCGTCCGCGCGCTCTCTCGGAAACACGCTCTCCACAAATACATATTGCACCAGGAGACTCCCGGAGACTAGACTCCAACGAAGGACGTTTGGCCACCACTATGCTGACGAGAACCGTCACAGGACTCAGATACCGAACCTCGAAAGACGTCTGTCCCCGCAACCCGCGATGTGGGCAGTCCGAATTGAAGTATACATACGCCGCAGGAAACCTATGTCATGTAAGTTCGTTTCTCGGGCTCGGCCGCTAGGTCCTAGTTCGCTGACGTGGGGCCAAGGACCGGGATGACGCTCCAGAGCTGATCTTGGCATTCCCACTGACGGATGGGTTCAATCGTCAGCATTGTCCGAGCCTAGGTACAGCATCGATTCCTCTGACAATTCGCTTCAATATCGGGTCGGCGGGCAAAACGGCGGTGAGCGACGTTCCGGCAAGTTCCTCCACGTCGCATCAAGGACTGAAATGTTCTCCCCGCTAACCCTGCAAGAGTGCCTTTCACTGGTAAAGGCCATTTTGGAGCTTCGTTAATTTAGAGACCGTTCCTTGGTGCACCTGCGACGGACGCTTAACGCCTCAAAGCCCCCGGAGTTGAATGGTATCAAGGGAATGATACTCATATGCGTACGTACCGCTAGTCCTAACCATCCGATGTCGGTACACTTACAGCTCTTATGCACAGTATACGTCTCCAGTGCACTTATGTGGGAAGAAGGCTTCCTCTCTCCCGAATCTCGCCTTGTATTTTTTTAATCTCATCAGAATATTCGGGGACCTAGCTCAGCGACACTGAAATTCCATGAACGTCCAGGTTTCGGCAGGCCCTGCACTCCGTTAGCCCCTCTCGGTCGTTCAACAATCCCGAATTCCGACGATCGGAGCTTGTCAGACAGCGAGTCGCCGCCAGAGGCGGGAATGAGACGGCTGTTCATTTCGATGATGAACTCCGCGACGGTGGCAGCAAGAGACCCGTCTAACGAGCAGAATGCCCAACAAAAGTGCACAAACTGGGACGCCCACGCACGAAGGTGGGTACTGCATCCACATCGCTCGCAGTCGCCTCTCAGCCTGTCCCGACTGTCTGTCATCGCGACGCTGTTCCGCGTCGGACATCTCCCTTATCTTGTCCCAGGAGTCGTCATAAGCCCTACACACAAGGCCTTTAGATGGTCGATAAGTCGCGTGTCATCTAGACTGTGCGCCCTTATCGGCGGCCATTTCTGCGCATTTCCCATCTCCCTTTTTCTCGACCAGGGGATTTTGCTGCTGAGCTGAATACGAGGTGGCACGGATGATCTTAGACCATAAAGGAGGGACATAGACGCGAGGGGTTCTCCTGAAGGTATGTTCCCTTTTGGCGACTCAGGCATCATCGTGTTCGACTCACAGGCAGCTGCGACTGGGTGGTATATTTCTCCATGGAGTCGGAGGAATGATGAACGGTTCGATCCATGACTTCTTTCCCTCAAGTTCCCCTCGCACGCGTCCAATATTGAGTCATCCGCTCTCTGCCGTAGCAAGCGTCGGCGCTCTCGGATCCTGGTTCGATACTTGTCTATCATTAAGTTCTGATGTGCATACCTACTACATCGATTTTAGTCGTTGTAATACTTACATCGCACGCACTGTTCTCGACAACTCGCCGATTGCCGCGAGAGCTCAGTTGTATAGGGGATGTCGGACTGGAGCATCATTTTAGCAATTCCTTGTACATGTATTGAAGCGGTTCAAGACATCTTTGTTGGTGCTTCAGCGGGACAGATAGAACGAGCGATGGGGAAAAGGTTTCCAGGAAAGGCTCAACTCGCGTGGCATTTGTTTGCTTGTGTTAGGATCAGAGGCCATCGCCTTCGTTCCTGAGTACGTAACGCTGCATGGCTTGGTGTGTCCAACCTTGGTCAAACCGACGAAGCAGCCAGACTCGCCACGACATGAAAGAGCATTCAAACAGCTTATATCACACACATATTGCGTTGAATCGAAGAAAGATCACTACGACTATTGTAATACACACCGTACAGCTATCGTACACGCATGTAGTCATACCGTACCTTTGACTGTGCTTCATCCGAAAGGTACGATCACATGGCAACCTTCATTCAACTAGTACCGTCCCTCCTTCTTCATCGGCCTCTCCGTCTTGGGCGGGACAGAGCGCGAGCCAGGCTTCCCGATGGGAATAACGAGGCATAAGTCCGCGTAGTTGTACACCATCTGCGCCTCGTTCCCGAACGTCAAGCTCGTGCTCTTGTGGCGCGTCTGCGACGCATACGGCGTCACCCAGTGGACGTCGTTCTCGGGACTGTACCGCTTCGCATCGGGAGGGCGGACGAAGATCGCGCCGTCGAGCTCGATGAAGTCCCCCGCGACCTCGTTGCCTTCCAACGCGTCGTCCTCGGGCACCGTCGGGACCAGGACCAGCACGTCATACTCATCCCACTGTTTGTATTTGGACGGAAGGTTGTCGAGTTCGGGGCGTGGGCCAAACTTGTACTGGTCACGATCTTCCTCCCATAGGCTCTCGTATACGAGGTACAGACGCGACGGCAGCGACAGTGCGCGGGCAGCACGGTGGATGATCGCGTCGCTGCCCTTGAGGAGGCCGTAGACGTGGTCGAACCCGCCTCTTTTCTGCACGGGATACACGTGCCGAAGGCCGAATCCCAGGTGTCCTCCGGACGGCATGAACTTGGGGTTGTCGAGAAGCGGACGGAGAACGGATTCGAACAAGGCTTCGTTCGAGATGGGAGCGGGCGCGGGCGCGAGAAGGGCGCGAGGAACAGCTGGAGTGGCGGGGACGTCGTTGTAGTACAAGTTGTAGGTGAGCGTGACCCTGTGCCCGGACTCGACGACGGCAACCTCGTGTTCGACGTCGCTGAAAAAGGCGATGAACCCGAACGACGGGAGGGTCTGGGACGCGACCGCCTGGGCGGAGTCGAATGTCCACTCTTCGTCGCGATTGCGGAGAATGAGCGCGCCGCCGGTGTGGTTGGTGGGATAGACGACAACCAAGGAGCCGAACATGCTGGTGCCGCGCGGCGTGTCCTGGTGGGCCTTGAAGAACGAGCCTTCTCCTGAATGCAAGCATGAGTAAAGATCACGGGCAGGAGCGACGGCATGCACGCACCATACACATTGAGCTTGTAAAGTTCGGCGCTGATGGGCCGCGCATGTTCCGGTCCTTCGAGGAGCTCGTCGCGGATCAGGTCGATGAGCGTGGTGCGCTCGGGTACAAAGGGCGTGGAAAAGAACGTGTTGTCAAGCTTGCCCGCCTTGCGATAGGTCTCGTCCAGCACGTCTTCGTTGCCACGCCCAAAAGACGCAGGGTCGCATTCGTCCGCGAGACTGAGGAGCTGGTCGACGGTGGCACTGGCGACGTTGATGCGGCTGGAGGACGGATGGTAAGCCATAGTGAAGTACAGACGAGGCGGGGGGTAGCATACTGCGCGCTCTCCTGTTTTCCGAAGAAGAGATTGAATGAATCCAGCGGCTGGGCGAGTGTGCCACTTATGAACGGCTGCTTGTTGACGATCGCCTTTCGAAGTCGGTCGAGGTCTTTCGGAGACACGGATGGTTGGTGCGACGGACGAGAGGCGTGTTTCTGCTGCTGTTTCCGTTTCATGACTGGTGAAGGAGCGATTCGAGTCTGGATATCTGCGTTCTGCGCAGGTGGAGAAGAACGGGAGGGAACCCGAACAAGTTTATATACTTGAGTGAGTGGCGTGAGCATGATGGAGCAAAGACAAAGGCTGAAGGGGGACTCACACGAGTCAGAATCGATAGAGCCTGGCCGTCTTCGATATGCTGTGTCTTGGTGCTCGTCATTTCGTGAAAGGGGACTGGGCTGAATGGGCGTCGGGGAATACACCTGAACGTTAAAACTGGGTATACAGTTGCCGAGTAACAGTTTGCGTACGACGTACCCATTCTAGATCGTACTGCTCTAGGCCGCCTGGATATTCCGCCTCGATGCCGCAATCGCAGAGGGCTTGAAAGCATCATGATGAGAGCTATGGAAACGTTAACGCGCACACTAGGTCATCGCACTGCGTATGTAACTCACCTGAACGGCGACCTCAGCGGCCAGAGCGTGCGGAACTGCCTAGTCGTTGGTACTAGCAAGCTGTCATCGCGTGAATCTGGTTGGACCAAATTGAAGTTTTGAGAGACAGAGGTGGAATATGGACAAGGTGGCCGTGGCCCGTGGCGGTCTGGTGGAGGGGAGAAGGAAGAGGTGCGCCTATGCGCAAGCGAGCATCGGTCTCTTCTCCTTCGCTTCTCCTCCTCTCCTCTTACGGGTTGCTCCTCATATAAATACATCATCCTCCCATCTCCGCCACATATACCTCTCCGTTATCTAACCTGTGATATTGGAGCTCTCCGGAAGAGGCGCGTTCTTTGCGGAGGAGTCCCCAAGACGAAATAACATGACAAGTCACCGTCAACTGCAAGCTATTCCCCGTCGCCTCCGAATCGTATGGCATAGCCATGAAGCCAGTTTCGGAGAGTATATGTGTGGTGGGCGATAAACAGTCGCATCCAATGCGGGCACTGCTAGTAGAAGGATGGTATGGATGGCGCATCGAGTGAGTGAACTCAATTCATAATGCCGACTTCTTGAATTTCGTCCACCCGTCCTTCATACAACACGAACGTGTCGAGGACATTGTCTTTTCGTGGCCTTTTGTCCGTCTCCCTTCTACACCGCACCACCCATGCCGTCCACGGTCCCATATACGCTCATATACGGAGAAACTCGTCGAGTCATCCAGGCATCGACAGCATACGAAGTCGATCATTTCTCGATGAAAAAGTGTGTGGAAGTCTGCTGCATATGAACACCCTCTCCGGCTGGCTCCTGGTACAACCGTATACAAGCTTCATCAGCTCTCGACGTACCTACAATTACTCTTACCACCTTTCACGGTTAACTTACTTATGACTTATGAGTCTGACACTGTCTGACATACGAGATTCATTCGCGATCCTTGACATTGATAATCAGATAACATTATGTAACAACATGGCGGTGCGGCTTCAGATAATAACAACGCCTTACCTCTCTTGCCACTGCCTCAACGCCACAACTGTCAACCATCGACTACCAATTGCAAGAACCTTACCCTGATACTCCTAAGGAGATTTGAACGTGCGTCGCTCATATTCTACTTGAATCAAGCAAGATCAAACCACGCATCCTAGGCGCAAGGCATGGATATAGATAGTCCTCCCGCATGCCGTCGTCTGCCACCCGAGATCCTCCTCAAGATATTCGTCTTTCTTCGAGGTCACACCGTCCCCGTTTCCACGCGCCATGACCACGCGGACTGCATGTATCCGATCGTCGTCACTCAGGTCTGTCGAGAGTGGCGCATGGTGGCGTTCGCCTGCGAACAACTCTGGACATGCGAAGCACTGTGTCATGGACGTGAGTGGACCATGCGTGCCCTAGAGCTCTCTGGGACGTCGCCTCTGTCTGTGTATGTCTTCCCCTCGAGCGATAAAGACAAGAAAGGCCACCACTTCGAGAAGACCATGGAAGGTGCAACGCTTCTCCTGGGCCAGCTCCATCGCATCGAGTTCCTTTCTGTCGACCTGACGTTATCAGGCATCTCAGAATCGGAAAGAGGCATTATCACGTCCCTTTTATGCGCACAAACGGCCCCGCGGATGAAGACTCTGGTCCTCGACTATGGATATCGCGAGTGGATAGAGGAACTTCCCCAGGACCCCGAGCTTTTCGCTGGTATTACGCCTCCGCATCTCGAGGAGCTGACCATATACCTTGCAATCATACCTCCCACCTTTCACTTGTTCAACGCTCCTCTCACATGCCTCATACTCGAGTCCTGCACGATATGGCGCGCCATGGATCCATTCCTCGACACGCTCTCGCGTCTTCCGACCCTCGAGACCTTCTCTTACATCATGGACCCCGTTGACAGAATCGGCATCGAGTCCAATACCGTTTCTCAAGCCCGCGCAGCCCGCTCTGTCGTAATGCCAAACATGCGACGCTTCAAGCTTGGCGACAACATCGTGTCTGTCGGGAACATAATGCCCTATCTTTCCCTTCCCTCGAACGCGTCCGTTACGATCATGGGTGCCTGCGAAGACCAACCTCTCTACCCCCAAAGCCCGTCCATCGAACAGTCGAGTTTTCGTGAATGCTTTATGCCATGGCTGCCGGATGCTTTCCCCGCGGACTGCGTCTTCGATACCATATCAATTCACGACAGTATGGGGGCGGTGTTCACGGCCCCATTGGTTCTCGTGGCCTCAAATCCGGTCTTCCTCAAACGACCTGAGTGCGACGTGCGACCAATCCCCCCTCCACGCTTCGAGTTTAAACCAATCGAAGTGCCGAAGAATCAGTATCCGAAGGTCATGGCTATGCTCCACTTTTTCCTGCGCCTTCCCATTTTCCAGTACCCGAAGAAAGTCAGTGTCGTACAGTGCTCGTTTTTCTTACAGGAAAGTGACTGGAACACGCTCGCCCCGATCTTCACCCGCCTCGACACACTCGAGGTCGGAGACGCCGCGGCGTACGGATACGTCAGAGCTCTGGCCGCGGCAACGACGGGGGCTCTTCTCCCGCGCACGACGCTGATATTCGCGTTCGTGAACTTCCACGAACTGTGCGGGTGCCCGAACCGTGACGGCAATTGGTGCATGGCTTCAAACGCCATCCGCCAGGCCCTCGGCTATCTGAGCAATTTGGGATATCCGACGCCTCGCGTGGTCCTCAAGGAATGCAGAATCACTGCCGAAGAAGTGAGGGTGCTCAAGTACACATTGGCCTTCATGCAAGCCGACGTCGAATGGGACGGTGTATGTAATGGGGAGAGGGAGCTACGCGTGAGAAGGGAATTTGGCATCGTGCCACGCAGTGCAACGTAGGGTACTATGCATCGTAGAGTCTTGCAATACAAATACATTGAACAGGTTTCTTCGTCGTTTGCGGGGAGTCCAAGGATGACAATAAAAGAACCGAAGGAACACCTCACACCGCGACGAACCGCTTCCGCAACTCATCGCTCAAGCAACTGGCCGCGCTTACGCGACTATATACCTTCAAGACGCCTTCCTGGCACACGAGACTCAACCTCCCCTCCTCCCCATGCTCCACGACCAGCTCCTGTATCCCCTCCAGCGTCCGCGCCAGCTTCAGGAAGCTCGCGGCCGCCGTCCGCTTGCGCTCCTCCATCTCCTTCCCGTCCAGCTCGTACTTCCGCACCTCGGAGAACGTCCCGCGGTTGTGCAGGCCGACGTAGAGGTGGGGCGTCGCCGAGAGGTAGAGCTGCGGGAGTGCCTCGGCCCAGTCGAACGTGTGGAACCAGCGCTCGCTGCGCGTGGTGAGCTCGACGATGGCGCTTTGGGGAACTTCGCTGCCTGCATTGACGATGTTCAAGGAGGGCGATGTGGAGTCCTTGGTCCCCGATGTCGCGGCATTTTTCGATTTCTGAGCGGCGGACGACCCGGCTACGTTCATGCTCGACAGAAGGTCCGAAAGATCGTCTGAAGTCGCCGCGGGTGAAGAGCTTGTCGCGGGAGGAGTCGAAGTCGGAAGGCATGCATCGACTTCGAAGCGTACGACCATTTTGAGGCCATAAAAGTCCTGGCGGTATCAAACAGTGTGAGCGTCCTGTTGCCCTGAACGGAAAACACGACGACTCGCGTATTTGATAATGCGATAGTGACCAGTGCTCGCACTGCAGCCCTGGGCCGCGTTCGTAGTCTCATCCTCGAACTTGAGTCCAAATGACTTGCCCTCCGATCCTTCTCGGTATCGTTTCTCCCACCGATTGAAGAGCACCGTATTCTCCCCCGCGAGCTCCAAGTCAATGCGAAAGTCCTTGGATGCGTTCCCGTCGATCCACCGCATGAGTTTTCTCAACCCGTTGCGGTCCGTGACGACGTCAGTGGAGGGCCACTCGACCTTCTTTTTCAATGCATCGACGGCGGCGAAGAGAGGGGCGAGGGTCGATGACGGTGACTTGTATCCGTTCTGATCGATGGTCTGAATCCCGGAGTCGGGCGAGAGCGTGAACGGAGGGCGACGGCCGTTCCAAACGGGGGGCGATCCTGGCGCAGGGGTGGATTTAGACAAGATTTATGATCAGAAGGAGAAACAAAGCGTGACGCGTGAATATGCTCACCGGGAACAATGATGGTCGTCTCCTTCGCATCTGTCCAGTTGTATGAGCCGATGTATTCGACGTTCTTGACCTCAGCCCCGGTTCCGGGGGCGAGAAGGGACGACGGCTTCTGGATGGTCTCGATGACTCGGGTCGTGTTGAGTCCTGCCATCATGTCGCGGTCTGGAGGGAGGTCGTAGGATGGTGTGGGGGAAGCGTAGTTTCGAGCAGAGTCATAGCCGCCACGGTAACCGCCAGAGGACCTGTATTGTCCACGAGAATACGACATCGTAAAATAACGCCGGTGGTCCTCCGACTGCGTGTTCTGTCCTTATACTTATACTTACCGTCGTCCTAGGATTCGGCGCGTATCCTAGGGTCCCAAGGACGTCGGGGTCTATAGGACAGTGCTGCGCAGCCATTCGAAAAGCTTCTATGCGGGATCTTGGTCGATTATCAGCCTGCAGGCGATGCCACTTCTCGAATGAGGTGTGCATGACGGAGCATGTGGACACCACGCACCAGGAATAGGGTTCAATCTTGACTCAAGTGTGGAGGTAGAATCTGACGACTGCGGTGACCGTGTAAGTATAGCACGATGGAGAATTGTATAGAACGCCACGTAAAGGCATATGTGCTGACAGGATAGAGAAACGACAGGCCGTAGTCTGCAATACAAGTCACTCTTTAGATTTCCAGCTCTCCCGTCGCTACATTGAAAAGGGAATCACCTATGCATCCGCGCTCTCCGCAATTCTCCTTCCCTCCTCCCTGAACTTCACCAGCGCACTCCATGCACTACCCGAAACAATCGCCTCCCGCGCAACCCGCACGCCGTCCACAAAATCCTCTGCCAAGCCCGCTACAACGAGCAATGCCGACGCGTTCAGGAGTACAAAGTCGAGCACAGGAAGGAGGTGCCCCGGAATCGTCTCTCCCGACGCCAGGAGGTGCTTGAAGGTTTCCGCGTTCTGAGCCGGGGTCCCACTCGCCGCGTCGGCCAAGGGATGCGTCGGCAGACCGAACATCGACGGGTGCAGCGTGCGCTCCGTGATCGACCCCTTCTTGAGCTCCCACGCATGCGTATCGCCCGCACAGCTGATCTCGTCCAGGCCCTCCGCCCCGCAGACGACCAAGGCGCGCACGACGCCAGCTTCACGCAGTGATTTGGCGAACGTCATCCCGAGCTCGCGCTCCGCGACACCGAGGACCATGCCGCGCGGGTTGGCAGGGTTGATGAGCGGGCCGAGGACGTTGAACATGGTGCGGAAGGGGAGCGACTTGCGGAGGGGCGCGATGAGGGCCAGGGAGGGGTGGTAGTGCGGGGCGAGGATGAACGTGAACGGGAGTTTGGGGATTGGCACGGCGGTGTCGGCTGAGGGCGGTGTGAAAAGGCAACCTAGAGCTTGAAGGAGGTCTGCGGAGCCGGAGGCGGATGTAGACGCAGCGCTTCCGTGCTGTGTGGTACGAATACCATCGTCTTCGTCAATAAACGGTGTATTCGCACACGTAGGGAACGCGACACACCTTGATCACCCGCGCCCCTGCCCCCGCTGCAACGACCGCGGCCGTCGTGCTCACATTGAACGTATTGTGACCGTCTCCGCCTGTGCCCACGATATCCACCACAAAGTCCGTGTCCCAGCCTTCGACGTCCGCCTTGAGTGCACGGACACGCAAGACTCCTGCGGCCACGGCGAGGATCTCGGGGCGGCGCTCGACGCGGAAGAGGTGCAGAGCTGTCAAGAACGCGCCAATTTGGGCGGGGAGTACGGCATTGGGGGTGAAGATGTGCTCGAGCGCGAGTCGGGCGTCCGCCGGGGTGAAGTACTCGGGGGTGTTGACGAGCTTGTGGAGGAGCGGTTTGAACGAGTTGTAGTCAAAGTTGGCCATGTTTACTGTAGTATGGGGGAAGATTGCGTGTTATGGGTAAGATCGAGCGGACGTAGGATAGGTGATTCATGGCAGGTCGAGTCAGGATTATGTAGGCTGAGTGTCGAGAATTTTGCACAAGGCCATCTGACGATAAGATTAGATCAAGTGCTGTCGCAAACACATCGCCCTGTCGACGTTGCACCCAGACTGAAACACGTAGGATTTTTGTCTCGCATACGTTGTATATCACCAAGATGGATGCTGTTCAACCATGAGAGCAACAAATTGGTCGACAATAAGTCCGGGATGTGGCAGGGGGTGCCGAGCATGCCGATAAGGCACGACGTCAATAGCCTCTGATCCTAACACAACCAAACATCATGATGTGCGACGCGTCGGCGTAGGTCGGCGTAGGTCGGCGTCCACATCTTCGACTGGCGTGGCTCGTAGCGCCGGAGTCGACTTTTATTCCAAGTGTACCTCTAAACGAAATCCTTCATGAGTACATTCTACCATCTGCGAGGATAGTATCGCGCGTCACGGCCAACGCTAATTTCACAGCAACTGACAGAATAAGTACAATGCCTCAGTGCCGCGGTAATGACCACGGATTCACGACGCGAATGATCTTTCAAGTTTTTAAGGGCTAGGGGTGGTATGTTCAAATCTACACCCGGAAAAGTACGATGTGACGTGGGTTTCTCTAAGCATTTCCCTTGACATCTTACCATGTAATTCGCCCGATGGCCGTTCTCGGCGAATTGCAACGGCTCGTTCCTTTCTCACTGTTGACGGCAGCAAGATGACAGATTAGCTCCTAGTATACTTAGTCGTATCAGGCCCGTATTAATCCGGAGGAAGAGTACTTACATACATACAACATGGTCCATTTCGACTCCGAAGGGTTCGTGCCGGATTGATGGATTGATTTTGGATTGATGGACCTTGAGCTCGAGCTTGGGGCCGACGTGCGCCCACCGAACTGACCCAAACCGTTTGTCGTGCCTTCTCTCGAGTTCCGAGTGATTGGCCATTGTGGGGAAGGTCGCCGTGTACATCCGCCGGTTTCCTGGCGTCGGCCTCCACGCCGGAGGTGCACTTTTTGAGGTCTCGGAGACCTCGGTCTACACCGAAAGCATCATCGTCGCTCCTCCTTTTCGCCCAAGTACCTTCGCACCTTGCACGTAAAACTTACGCAATAACACATCGATGCAGTGGAGAGCCAATTTTGCTTTTTCTCCCCTGGCGAGTCCCCAACATCTGTGGCCAGCGGACCTCCGGGAAAAACGCGTTGGGGGCATAGCTTGGGACTACTGCCAGTGCAATCCTCGACACTTTCGAGCGGGGATACTCAAGTCCCTGCAATGACGGGCCCGACAGGCCATTTCTGTGATGCCATTTAGTGTAGCGCACGGCGGACCGTTTCTGCGATGTCATTCAGTAGCGCAAGTTTCGACAATGTACATTTACCCACGATGTCGCGGTACTGGACATGCTCATCACCCCTTTAGTGGCGGTCTCTGGTCAGATTCCAGTCGACCATGGTTCCTCGAGGACAAGCACCTGAGCATTCCCATCGCTCCCCCCCCCGACATCTGGACAAAAGGGCGAGTATTCCGAGACGTCGAAACAACTCGGGAGAAGGTGGGTCATCTGCATATCAGAAAGTCATGGAGAACCCCTACCAGCCTTGCCCACGACGAACGGATCAAGAGGGACTTGTACAAGATGGCCCGGACGCGAAGTGCAAATTTTGAGGCAGGTGAGCCCTTAATGGTATTCACTTCTTGACGCTCTGCGCGCGAAATCCTCGAGGTGGGTCAAGGAACGCTTGGGGTGTTGGCAAAGAGAATTTGTAGATACGTACCGGGAGGTGGAATGAAGCACTTTTTCGGGGAGCCCCATAAAGGGTCACTTATGCGGACAAGAAGTGGCGTGTATATGTGTGAACGCCAAGGCCAGCTTTCGTAGCTTCATGGTGGCTTCGTGAGAGGAAATCGAGGAAAGGCGAGGGGAGGGGACGCCGACAAATCAAGATTAAACGGGGACCTGAAAAGCAAAGTACGCGATGCATTTCGGTCAGCAAGTGCCTTGAAAGTATCTTCTAGATCTGCAATTCTTCGTACGTACCATCGGTCTTCGACGTTGTGCGCAAGTCGTGCGAGCTGGATAGTCCAAGTCCGATGTAAGCGGCGGAAGCTGTCGTCCTTGCAGATCTCCCGGCCTCCTATGCCTTTGAGGTTGCCCATGTACGGCGTCCGTATATCCATAAATCGGAAGGCGAAAAAAGTCTCCCCAAGCGAGATTAAGTCCAGAGAACGCGACTCTGATTCAAATCAACAGCAGGCCCGTTGATTGGAGTAACTTACTCGCCATAGGGTAATTCACTTTAGTGAACGATCACCGCTAGGCGGGAAGATAGAGGCCATGCGAAGATGAGTTCTGGTCCGTCGTCTGAATCAACAGCACTTGGTGTAGGTGCGGCCCTGGCAGTCACAGACTCGAACCTGTTTTTCGAGAGAGTTTCGAACGTGGACGTTATCGCTACTATAAGGAGGGACAAGGGGCGTCCTACTGGAGCTACTAACGTCCTGACGACTCTGAGGTTGACAGCGTCTGCCTACTACCAAGTCTATACCACCTCCTACTTCGTTACCGTTCTGTTCGCCCATCACCGAACCTCAAACATATGGGGAAAACATAGCCCTTGCACCGTGCGCGGCACAGCATGGGGTTCTCCCCGAACGTCGCACGGTGCTGGAGTATGCTACAATCCCGCGTCGACCCTTGGGACTCGGATGTTCCAGAGTTGAGATCAATCCGATGGCCAGTTTCGTCTTCAGCGCCAGAGCAGTGCCGACAGCTGTAGGAGGCAATCTGATGCATCGTTCTCGAGCACGAGAGTCTACCGCGGAAACATAGGTAACTCGACCTGTTTGTGTCTGGAGGATATGGCTGTTGACCACAGCTCTGCAGCGACCCAGTTGTAGCACCATCCCCGAGCCTGGTCAATTCTCCATTCTTTATGCACCAGCTGAATTCGCGCGACAGTCGTGCCCCTGGTGCCCCGGGTGCGTGAGAGCGGAGCGAAGGTCGGATCGACAGGACAGGCACCTGGTACCGTAGAACGGTGAGCAGTTTTGGCGCCGGTTTCAAGATTGAACTGACTGAGACATTTTTCGGTCTGTCAAGATGCTCTTCAAGCATCATGGACTCGACTTGGCGGGAGGCCGTCGACGTATAAAAGGGTCGGGTCTCCGACGGTCCATCCCCAGCAGCCTCAGCTCTACCCACCGGTCTTCCCTTCAGACTCGTCTTGACCACCATGCGTCTCTCCCAGTCCTTCACTGTCCTTCTTGTCTCTCTCGTGGCTAAGGTTTATGCCGCTACGGTGTCACAGAACCTCGTCATCTCCAACGTGGATTTGGCCCCCGACGGCTTCTCTCGCTCGTAAGCTTCCAGCCGATTTCCAGCTTGACCAGCCATACTCATCGTTTCCTAGGACCGTCCTCGCCAACGGCGTCTTCCCTGGCCCTCTCATTTCCGGGAACACTGGCGACAGGTTCCAGCTCAACGTGACGGACACGTTGACGGACTCCAGCATGCCGCTCGCTACCTCCATCGTGAGCTATCCATGTATTCGTACATTTATTCGGCTGCTGACGCTGTCGCAGCATTGGCACGGATTCTTCCAGGCTGGCACGAACGAGATGGACGGCGCGTCGTTCGTCAACCAGTGCCCCATCATCCCGGGCAGCTCGTTCCTTTACGACTTCACCACCCCTGGTCAAAGTGGGACTTTCTGGTAAGCGATCATAACTTTGACGTAGCGAAAGACTTGACTCATCCCGCCCCAGGTATCACTCCCACCAGGCAGCCCAATACTGCGACGGTCTCCGTGGTCCGTTCGTTGTGTACGACCCCAACGACCCCCACGCGTCCCTCTACGACGTCGACGATGGTCAGTCGGTCTCCACCAGCAGTTTTATTTTCCTGACGCATCCTATGCAGCGACGACGGTCATCACGCTGTCTGACTGGTACCACTACCTGAGCCCCAACGCTCCGGCCGTCCCGAACCCGAGCGCGACGCTCATCAACGGGCTGGGCCGCTACAGCGGCGGTCCATCCAGCGACCTCGCCGTCATCAGCGTCGAGGCTGGCAAACGGTACGCACTTCCAATTTTCCCCATCGCATGCCCGACTCATACTCTTCACCAGCTACCGTTTCCGCCTGGTGTCGCTGGCATGCGACCCGAACTACGCGTTCTCGATCGACGGGCACACGTTCACCATCATCGAGGTCGACAGCGTCAACTCGCAGCCGCTCGTGGTCGACTCCATCCAGATCTTCGCCGGCCAGCGTTACTCCTTCGTCGTGAGTACCTCTCTCACTGTCGGCGACGATCGCGAGCTCACACTTCGCTTAGCTGTCTGCCGACCAAGCGGTGGACAACTACTGGGTGCGCGCCCTGCCGAATAACCCGGTTCAGTCGTCGTTCGACGGCGGCATGAACTCGGCCATCCTGCGGTACTCCGGCGCGGCCACGGCGGACCCCACGACCTCGATGTCCAGCACGGCGCCCATGGTCGAGACCGACCTCCACGTGAGTCCCTCGTCCTCCTGTGTCATTCCTATCTGACCGTAACGAATGACAGCCTCTGGAGGACTCGCCTGTGCCCGGCACGCACGTCGCGGGCGAGGCCGACATCAACCTCACCCTCAACATCGGATTCGTACGTGCACGTCATGCTTGCGGGTTCGTAAAGTCTAACCACCCCTTCCTGTGCAGAACGCCGGCGCCTTCTCCGTGCAACGACGTCGGCTTCGCGGACCCGGCTGTCCCTGTCCTCCTCCAGATCCTCAGCGGCGCCACCGACGCCGCGTCGCTCATGCCCAACGGCAGCGTCTACACCCTCGAGCGCAACAAGGTCGTCGAGGTGTCCATCCCCGGTGGTGCCGTCGGTGCCCCTCACCCGTAAGCAACCTCGTTCTTCGCCGTACCGCAGACCCGACTGACCGTCTTCCGCGTCGCAGGTTCCATCTGCACGGACACAACTTCTGGGTGGTGCGTAGCGCGGGCAACTCGACGTACAACTGGGACAACCCGATCAAGCGCGACGTCGTCAGCACCGGCGCGACCGGCGACCTGGTCACCTTCCGCTTCACCACGGACAACCCCGGCCCTTGGTTCCTCCACTGCCACATCGACTGGCATCTCATCGCGTGAGTATTCCGTCGCGTCTTCATGGCCGGCCGTATCACTGACCTCGTATCCGACATGTAGTGGCCTTGCTGTGGTCTTCGCTGAGGCTCCTACTGAGGTCACGGAGTCGCCCACTCGTGCGTACCCTTCCTCTGCCCCACCTCTTTTTTGTGCTGACCAACTTTTGTTTCCACAGAGGGCTGGCAAGACCTCTGTCCCGCTTACAATAACTTCATTGGTGCATAATCTACCTCAACATCTGCTTTTCCTATTCCGTTCTCTGTTCTCCGTCCTTTCTTTCCTGTCTTGCTACTTGCTTTCGTCCGCATGCTGTCTCGGTCTCCCCCCCGCATAGTCATTGTATTACCTGCCATTCTCGGTTTCGTCTTGAGGGCTTCGGGTTTCACGCTCGTTCGGCTTCTTCAGCTGGGTTATTCGGATGGTTTCGCTATGGTTTCGGGTCTTTACATCGTTGGTCAACTTGTACTATTATTTACCTCGTGGATTCGTGGTGCACATGCACATAAATTAATACGAAGGTTACGTGCATCGTTTGTTTTGGACCATGGTGATTCTAGTCTCATGGCAAGGTGGGGGAATGTATCAATTCAACGTTAGTAGCTGGCGAGATACTCGTTGGAGGAGGCGAAGGCAGTGGTATGATCTATAACATTAGACACGCCCGCCTTGTCGGGATAAACGTTAGGAAGACGAAGAGTATTGTGCAAGATCGAGGTAAATAACGGTAACGGTAATACACAGGGTACAGGGCCCGGAGTAGAGCAAAAGCAGAAAAAGATAAAGATACGTTCGTCATGGAGCGAGCTGGACGTCGATAGCAACGTCAAAGTCGATATTCATACTGACATCGGCCCTCTCCGCTTCCTCCTTGGTCGCCTTGCGCGCCGCCGCCTTCGCCTTGAGCTCCTCGAGCTCTGCCGCCAATTTCTCCTGCACATTAGCTGACCGTCAGAGACGATCGCGTACGAACAAAGAGAGAGGGAATGCACGCACCGCTTTCTCGTTGAGCTCCGACTCAGAGAAGATAGAGTAGGGAGAGACTGGCGTGATGGCGTTTTTCTCGCCAAAGGCGGCGTGCACGAAGATCTCGCTCATGAACTCGTGGTTGCGCCGGTAACGCGTCAGCGCGAGAGTCCGCGTGGAGATATGCTCAAGGTCCTCTGTCGCGAACACAGCTGTTACGATCTGGGACATTGGCAGGGCACAAAGCTACACACCTAGGTCGTCTTCCTCATCCACGCGTTGTGGAGGCGGCGGCGGAGCCTGGGCTTGTGCTGGAGGTCTCTACACGGGGGCGATATCAGAGCGCCTTCTCTAGGTAGAAGAAAGTGACTCGCCTGGTTCATGTTCGCGGCTCTGTCGCGCTGCGCCCGCCTCTCGAGCTCCTGCATCTCACGGTTTTGGTTGGCGAGCAGCGCCTGGGGATCGCGATGCGGAGCGACCTTTTGGCCAACCTTTTCGCCCATGACGAACACGGCGGGGTCGGAGAGGGGTCGGAGTGGGTACATGCGCACGGGCTGCGATTGGGTACCAGGCGCGATGGCTAAAGATAGAGGTGTGAGTTTAGGACTGAAAAAAAGTTGGCAGAAGAGGACGTACGCATGGCTTGGCCGCGAGTGTAATGGATGAGGCAAAGTTGGAGGTGTCCGCCTTTGGTGATACGGTAGCGTCGGCGGACGCGGGACGCGACGTTGTCTGCTCCTGGAACGTAGCCATAGCGCGTTTCGCCTACCTCCATCTCCTGCAGTCCAACAGCGTCAGCCCGAGCCAGACCGTACAGTGTAAGGCACGCACGCGTCCGCCAGGGAAGGATATCGGGTATCGTTGCTCCTGCTCCTGGAACCGAATGCCATCTTGCGGAAAGCCGTGCTGAGCGATGAGAAAAATGAGGTACATGCTGCCGTCTACGGCGAGCTTCGTCAATATTGCTGGTCGTCAGAGGAGAGGGTGCGTCACGCACCGTGAGGCCTGTCTATCCACCCCCACTGGAAAGGCATCTGCGTGGCGGCTTGTACAGCGCGAAGGAGCATGTTAAACGCGGTTTCATGTGTAAGGTGGGCTTGCGGAGCGAGATTTTCGGGGAAGCGGAGGCAAGGTGTATCGTTGGGGACCGCCATGGTGTGCGCTGCTGAATGGGCTCAGTCCGAGAGGATCGCGTAAAGGCCACTATATACGCACCTTAATCGTATTGTGGGCTGATTTAAGATGTTTTGTGTACGATCAAGCAAGGAGAGTGGGCTACGGGTGTGCTCTGTCCTGAATCCGCCGCGGCGATTGTGGTCTTGGATCTGTAGAAGAACGGGTGGATAAATTTGAATTAAAAGTCACGTTTACGATTTTATATATCATACCCTTCCCAAGAGACGCACGAAGGTGGGTAGAACGCGTTGATACGGAGGAGGGAATGGATTGGAAGATGGCGGAGGGGGTCAACAAGTTGTCTGCACGTGATAGCTGCCGCCGGGGACCATAGCCAAAAAATAAATTATTATCGTCAAATGATCCTGTCGAACTGTTGATGTCGGTCTTCTTGAGGCTCAAATTCCTCCTCAGAGCTTTCGTATTATTTAACGATCTTCAGTATGAGCTGGTACTTACTCCCCCCCTCGATGTATAGTACGAAGCTCAGACGGACCCTTCTTCCCTATTCAATCCATCAATTTGTGTTCCTCCAATAAGTAAGTACTTGGTACTACCACGTCTGGAACACCGATCGCGGTCTACATGCACGGAGCCAGTTGAGAGAAAATGTAGCCGCGTCGAGAGCCTGTACCAGGACAAGCCGGAGTGCTCTGGGAGCTATCCAGGTTCGGGGGCCGTGAGCGAACGCGAAGCATCGGAGAAATACCTTGTGAACGTCCTCATCGAGGGTCTCCCGGCCGACTCGGTCGTCAAGACTTTACCAGAGCGGTGGTGGTGAGAGTGGCGTATACACGCTCGACCTGCTCGCCACGCGGGCGCCATGGGAGTACTCGGCCATTTGAAGCGTGCGAGGCACTCGTTCATTTAACAAAATTAAGGTGGGCGTCGAGCACGCAACGCGCTAAGCTTGGTGCTCGCTTCGAAGAATGCAGAACTGCACCGCGATGCTGCCCCGACTGCCATTCACGGACGCGCTCTGTGATTTTAGGTCGGCGTGGGGATGTGCGTGGGTGCTGTACAGCGGTGTACCACAGTGAAGCCTCGATGGGGGATGCGGAGTTGACGGAGAAACTTCGTGGTATGCCGTACGCGCGCTTCGACTTCATGTCCATCGGCGCCAGGGAAGCAGCACGGAATTGCGCAGGTCTTGTCTTCGTCGTACTGTACCTGCACGTTATCTCGCCGGCGCATGAAGTCGGTGAGAAGATCGTCGTCGCAGCACACGGAGGAAGGGAGTCAGCTTGCTTGGCAGTCCTCGATGGTCTTGAGCTCCGTATGCAACAGGAGATGCTATTGACAATGGGCGAGGGAATGGCTTCGACGGAACCCGCCTGTTTCCGAAATCAATAGTATATCAAGTCAGGGCGTTTAGATGGGATGGTTCTCACCTCGACCGTCTTCCATTAAGGACCATCATCGGTCACGGACTGCAAGCCTCCTGTGGCACAATGCGCGCGATCTGACGTCGCGCATGCGATCGCCGCCTAATCCGCCTATCTATCTGGCGAGCAAGTGCGTCCGCGCACTTGACATCATCGTCGTATGCGTACTACGCGCGCGATGCAAAAGCCAGCGATGGACAAAGGCCAGACGCGTGCGTTCTCGACCTTGCCTCGGCTGCCTAAGTTCCTTCTGTTATCCGTCTTGCGTACGCAGTGACGGCCTGTGTGGACCGTACGCGCTCATCGGTGCCTCCCCTTCCGCTGGACAAGCCTCGGAGAATTATGTGTGATTAGCTCTGGGTGGCGCCCATGGGTGCACGAGCTTGTACGAGCCTCTTCGCAGCTTGGCGGCGAGGACTGGGGTGTGTTCTACACGACAACGCGCGCGTCCTTCGCGCATGCTTCACAACCTATCCGGTGCATGTGAGCATCGTCTATCCGCGTATATTCCGAGGAATAGTCAACGCACATGATCTCCGTACCCCTTGCGCGGGCGGGAGGCGGGGCGCTTGAGCGGCGCACGCTTTACGATTTGAGACTCGGCGGGTTCACAGCTTCGGGCAGGAAGAGTGCTGGGAGCGGGGAAGCGCCAGGCCGATGGCGACAGAGGACGAGAGGGGCTTATCGCGCGGATCCGAAGTGAACGAGGCCAAGACGCCGTGCGGGGTCGGTAGGGAGCAAAAATAAAGCATCGCGTTGGGCTTTCCCAGTAGGTATGCGGTCGGAAATAGGATCCCCGTAGCCGCCAGGTCCCAGGTTGATAGTCCTCGATCGTGTTGACTAGGAACGAGGGTATCTTGCTGGGTATAGGAGGGAGAAGTGAGCGCGTCGGGAACGAGGGCAACCCCGCGTGACTCTCCGCTTATACGACGAGGATGGGATATAGCACAGAAGTGTACGGCAGCTTGTATTGCGGCGGATATGAACGGATCAGAACCTGCTACCTGCGAAATGCCCCCTTGTACAGGATGCGAGCTTTGTGGCTACTTTGAAGATCTTGGGTTGGCTCCACGGTTCGATAAAGTGCGTAAGCAAGGATTCGACTCACGTCACAAAGCACCCATGACCGTCCCAAGTGGTAGCGAATCCCATGCTTGTTTGGAGGAAAGGTCCCTGGTGACTATCGAGGAACGCGCAGCCTAAGTATGGGTGAAGCGATTGCTAATTGAAGACACCCATCTCACGGGGACGATATTCACCGGCGTACTCCAGAAACGCGGATGCGTTGAACGCTGAAGCCATCGTACGCGCGCCACTCGTCAAATGATCCGCAACGAGCAAACGAGGGTCCTGTACGGGCTCCAATGAGTACAGACATCCCAACCTCATTGCAGAGATAAGAACACACGACCGGGCAAATGGCGTCACCGAAGACTAAGGTCGCAAGCAGTGCGCTCGAGCACGAAGAAGGCGAATGTGTACGGGCCTATACGGATACGTCCGCCCCTGCGGGGTAGCCGGAGGAAGCGGAAGACCAGCGGGATATCGAGATAACTATCGGATAGACTTGTGGGAGAAATCGGGTTGATCTGTGAGAGTAGAGGGGATGCTTTGGTCGACAGCTGCGCGCACGAGAGAGCAGGACAGCAGCGCACCATTCAGTCTCGTGGGAGGAGGTCGCTTGGACGAATTGACGCATGAGGTATGGGGTGGGCGAGAACGGCTGAACGGTGCTGCAGCCATGGGATAAACTTGACCTCGACAGTTTGGTTCGAATTTGGGGGTGGCGTAGGATGAACATATGCCGGCATCGCGTGCGTGAACGAGCACATGAGACTGCGGTAGTTGTTCTGTTTCGTTTTCAGCATCGTCAGTTACACCGAGAGTTTCTCTAAAAATCGCCACGCCCTCCACCTACTCCACGATTCCTTGAGGACAGAGCGCTCGGAAAAATGAGCAGAACGAATGGCAGTGTGTTCCGATTCGGATGAGGGTTTACTACGCCACGATGTGTCCATGGGTTGAAAGGCGGGACTTCCCCCGCGCAAAACGTTCCATTCCCTGTATCTAGAGGTTTTCCATCTTTGCTTCGGAGCGCGAGCGTACCCGCCCTCTCGTAATCGAGACCTGACTGTTCCGGAAAGGCAACGCGGGGAGGTCGAGGATGTTACCACGCACCACAAGTCGCGATTGAAGGGTCCCTGGCCCCCCTGTGCGAGCTTACGGAGCGCAGATAGGCCAGTGGGGCACTCGCGAATTGGAGAGAATAGTCTCCGAGAAGTCTCCGAGGGAGGTGGTCCCTTGCAGACAGAGGAGGCTGGTCGCTCGGAAGGGACCCGAGGACTTGTCTCGGAGAAATAACCACTTGACTTTCAAACTCCGACCCCTCAACGCGTTTCTCGACAAATGACGCGGCCTCCCATCTTGTGCCCTGCTATATTACCCCCCGCCCGGCGTCCTCCATCCTCTGTTCTCTTTCCCGTCGCCGCGCTCTACACCGCTTGTTTATCCCCGAATTCATCCGCTACTTTTCCACGACCATGCCCGGTACTCCTCACGGCGCCCACGGGCAACCCCAACAGCGCCAGTTCAACCCCTACTCGGAGAACGGCGGCACCATCCTCGCGATCGCAGGCGCAGACTTCACCGTCATCGCGGGCGACACCCGCCAAAGCGAAGGATACAGCATCCAAACGCGCTATGCGCCCAAAGTCTTCCGATTGTGCGTTCGCCGTTGTCTTTGCGGGCGGGATCACGCGCTTACGCGTACATGTGCGCCTACGCTAGGACGGATCGCGCGGTGCTCGCGGTGAACGGCTTCGCGGCCGATGGAAACATGTTCGTGAAGAAGGTCAAGCAGAGACTTGAGGTGAGCTCTTGGGCTGACATTTTTCGGATGGGACTCGGGCGATTGGGACGGTTTCGATGATGGGGGCGGAGGCGCGACGGTGAGGGCCGAGACGAGACTGTACCTTTCTTGCGTGTATCCTCGCGGGACGAGAACTGTGATGTGTCTGTGGTTCTGCGCGTTCTACGTCTGCCTGCATCTCGGAGGATGTCTCTTCGCTCTGCTCTCTTCGTCACATTCGCGTCGTTGCGCATTCCTATCCTACACGAGTTCCACATGCTCCCCGTCTTCTTTTTCTCGTGCGTCGAATGCACATCGGTACGGGGAAGCATAAGCGGATTACGCCCTTTGGGACCTGGGAGGCGGAGACGTTTCCTTCCTGCTCGATTTCGCCATCTCATCTCCGCGTTTTCCGTGCCTCCCGATACTGATTGCTCTCACCAGTGGTACCGTCACGCGCACGCAAAAGACATGCCGCTCCGTGCGATCGCGCGTCTCATTCAAACCATGTTGTATGCCCAGCGGTTCTTCCCCTACTACGTGAACAACATCCTCGGCGGAATCGAGGAAGACGGTTCGGGCGCCGTGTACTCCTTCGACCCCGTGGGGTCTTACGAGCGCGAGGCTTGCCGAGCCGCGGGCGCGGCGTCATCGCTCGTTCAGCCCTTCCTCGACAACCAGGTGCGTCGCGTGCGCGTCGGCATCCGAGTACATCCATTGACGGCGGCCCGATTTTTTCCCGCCTTTAGATCTACTTCAAGAACCAGGTGCCCGCACCAGGACGCGCGCATCCGACGCATTTGCCGCTGCCCGAGGTGTTGTCGATCGTCATTGACTCGTTCACAAGCGCGACCGAGCGTCACATCGAGGTCCGTTGGTCGGTTTGGCTAGGATTCGCGAGAGAACTGACTCCGTGTGTTGCAGGTGGGCGATGGGCTCGAGATGTATATTGTGCTGGCGAAGGGTCGGTCGCTGCAGGGGGTTGAGGGCTTGCGGGGTCTGAAGGAGGTCAGCACAAGGTTGGACGGTGAGCGGGTGTTTGTGTTGCAGCGCGAGTTGAAGAAGGATTAGGATGCTGAATGCTTTTACTGTACTTGATATCACCGCCGTGGACTTGCAATGGACAGCACGGTTTCCCTCGCATCACCTAGACAGAGTAGACGTCGGCGTCGACATGCATGTATTTTTCTGGCTATCTTGGTATGGCAGATATCTGGTTATTGGTCACTATTGTTCAATGATAGGTTTTTTTGTATTCGCCACGTGGCTCCCACGCGAGCGAGATCACTTTCTCTTCACCCTAAACTTTTGCGTGTCACTGTTCGTGTTCTGTCAGATACCTAACTACATAGTTCATGTAAATCAATGAAGAGCAGACGGCAGTCCCGAAATTTGTGCACAAATAAGGTCGGATTTGGGCGGGACTCGGGAGCTCGGGCCATGTGGAAACGTCCTGGGTGGAGACGGTGACAAACAAGGCCAAAGCCGTTTCTCTCACCGTCGCCGTCACCGTCAACGTCGCCCAGTGCGCTTTCTGCCCTTCCTCCCGCCCTTCTCTCCCTCTTCTCCCCGCCGCCACCGTCCTCGTCGCTCACACTCTCGCAGCACACGGTTTTGATCGTCATGCATTTTCGCCACCTTCTTTCCGCACTCTTTGTGGCCGCGGCATCCGTGATGGCCCAGGACATCGTCTACGACGCTGAACACAACGCAACAGTCATCGTCGGCTCGTGGGCCTCAGGCTCGAAGAATGTGAAGACGGGATCGGTGCGTGGCTATCGAGGCGGTCTGAAAGCGATTACTCACCGCTTCTCACAGGAGTTTGCCAACCCCGCGAACATGTCGTTCACATACCCCACCACTTCTGGTGTCGCCTACGCCTTGTATGCCGTCTAGTGCTCTTCTTACCTGCCATCTCTGATCCCCTTCCAGCTCTGCGGACGGATGGTACGAGATCTCGCGGTATCGGTTCAACTCCAACGGTACGTACCCCTCCGCGCCCGCTCCACGATTTTTTCGCCGGCTGACTCGCCCCTAGGCTCGCAACCCAACTGCATCACCGGCGTCCTCGGATGGGTACACGGCACCTACCAGCTCCTTGGAAACGGCTCGATCGTGATGACGCCCAACGGCGACGGCTACCAGCAGATCCAAGACGCCTGCGCCGCCGTGTCCAACTTCGTCGAGGTCTACAACTTCACCGAGCTCTACCAGTCCTGGCGAATCTTCACGGACCCGACGGACGGGTACAAGCTCCACCTGTTCCAGTTCGACGGCACGCCCGTCGCGCCGCTCTTCCAGGTGTCCACGCAGCCCATCATGCTTCCCACAACGAAGCTGCGCAACGATACACTCGCCGACCCCTCCTCGGGCACCGAGGTCCTCAACCAGAAACGCTCCCAGAACGCCGCGGTCGCAAATCGCTGGAGCAGCGCAGGAGCCGTGCTCTCGCTGGTGCTGGGCGCCGGCCTCCTCGCCATCGTGGCCTAAAGCTCCGCTGGTCGCCGCTGGCGCCCCCTCCGTAGTTTGGAGCCGACGGAGAGAGCATGCGTTGCGGACCTTTCGGTGTTTTTTTTACGGCTGCAGCGCCCTTCGTGCGGGGTTTTGGTTGGGATCGAGGATTGTTGCATCGATGGACTCAATAATATACGTGCGCACGAGACATTTTTACCTATATTCACCCACCCCTTTTCTTCCGTTTTCTCCTCAACCCCGCTATCCTCGTCCTCGTCGTCCGCCTGTTTGCTACTTTGATCTTTTCCGTTCTTTTTGTCGTTGCCCCGCCCGATAGATACCCCCTCAATCGATCGGTGAACAGACATCACGCTCGTTTGCTACGGTACCGTCATGGCTGATCTCATAGCGCTCGTCGGGAGGTTGAAATACGAGGGTAGACTGCACATGCGCAATTAGGTGGAAGACAGACTCTTGGTGTCTGATGAGAATACTTAGAACGGAGGAGTGTTCATTTTGCTGCGGGTGGCTGAAGGTGGCTGCGCATGTTGACTTCCGAAAACGGCATGCCGCCTTCCATTTTCGGACTGCTTCCCGGGTTAAAACTTGCTTTTACCCGCGTTGTTGCTCCTTGAGCTCGAGTGCTGAGCTTTTTGCTGGCTAGGATTACTCTGACCCTCAGAATGGGGCTTCGAGCAATTCCAGACAATTGCGCGATGTAGGGTGGGCAGTGTTATCCTCGGATATTGAATCATTGATACAGGAACAAACCCCTTCCACTTTGTACGGTCCCTGCACCACGCACGACCCTATAGCGTCGACGTAGGCGCTATAACGGAATTGAATCGCATCGAGGTGTTCTTTGGTGAGCTACTCATCTCTCACTCCTCGGACCGCCCACATGTTCCCATCTGGCGTCAGGTCACATACAAGATACAAACGACAGGCTGGCGAACACATGCGATGGCCTGCTGGGCCATACATCGTGGTACATCATGTGCTCTCAATTCCCTCTGTAACCTCGCAGATACTCGCGGTCCGGCGCCTGCAACGGGGCGAGAGCGTGGGTGACGAGGTCGGTGCTGTGGGCGGGTTGCGCGATGGTCGCACTCGAGTACTGAATGCGTAGCGTCACACGCGTCGTACAACCATACGACCATGTTGTATGAGGACGTGTTTCTCCTATCAAGCGCTTGGAACCGACCCGTCCGCGTTGGCTATCTAAGCATCTTTCAGCAAGGAGCCAAGCCGAACCTTCGTGGTCAGACCTCCACCCTGTCGCCGGTTGATTTTGCTCGAGGATGACATAGCGGCCATAGGACCCTCTTTCCAGGCCTAATATGTGGATGTTTGACGTCGTGGCACGGTCCGCTGGGCCTTCCGAGCTTGAGGTTAGTGCGCATCCATATTTTCGCCATATTTTCGCCGCTGACTCGGTTGTGCCACGGAAGCCCTCTGCCACCGACCCGCCCTTTACGGGCGTACCCTATATCTCGGCCGTCTAACGATTGTCCGACTCCAATGCTACCCGCGCTACGAATACACTCGATCGGTGTTTGCCTGCGTCTGACTCGGAGGGTTCATGTGCCTTCGTCAAGAGGAGCCGATGACTCCCCACCACATCCGAACGCCGTCTCCTGTCTCCACAGCCTATTTTATCTCGGAAGATTGTACAAGAAACATGTGACATGTGAGTCTTCGGTGTACCGTGTATGTGCCGTATGTGTGGCAGCCTATCTTCGCTTAGCCGTCATGTCGCTGAAAACCTCGCCAGTGTCTCCTCTGGAAGGAGGCCAACCATGCTTGTCCTCCGCTCGAATGCCCTGAGCGTCCCCTCCTTGCTGACAAGGGTAAGTTGCCGTCCCGCACGGGCTTGCTGGATAGCCAACTCTTGGATCTGAACGAGCATGAGGCCCAATTTCTGCAATCGGAGGTTTGTCTTCAAGTTGGCCTGGCCTTTCTGACGGGATGCCTCCGCGAGCTCTTCCTCGTGGTATTTTCGGACGGAGAGGAAGGTCCCTTGGTCGTGGATGGCGAAGTAGAGGTTTGGCGTGGCGGAGAGAACGAGCTGCGGGATGATGTGTCGCCACGGGATTTTTCGCATTGCAAGATCGGGACGGAGGGGGTGCGTGCGCGACGTCTTCAGCTCGAGAAGGGCGCTCTGGGGTACCTCCGATCCACCCTTGATAATTCTGAAAAATCCTGCGCGTGGGCGAGGGCACACCCAGGCGTGGGGATCAGGCAGATCCTGGATGAAGTCACGGGCTGGAAGCGCATCCGAGTTGGGGAGGTACGCGTCCACCTCGGAGCGGACGACCATCTCAGGCCACAGAAATCCTGTCAAACGATGCGAGGTGAGTTATCGCCGTACGCTCTTCCTAGCATGTGACAAAAGGTGACATACATAGGATATAATTCGATGGTATCCCGTGCTGTTTGCACAATCTCCCGCCAGCGTCGTGCTCGCCTTCTCGAAACTCGTCCCGTAATCATGTCCCGCCGGCATACTCCAATACGTCCGCTCGCATCGGCTGATCAGTACCGTTTTCTCCCCCGACAACGTCAGATCCATCCTGAAGCCGTCCGTGTTCTGCTTTGCGTCCGCGTCGATCCAATTGAGGAGGATCTTGAGGGCGTTGCGGCTCGCGACGACGTCGAGGGCGGGCCAGTCGACCTGGCTTTTGCATGGCGTCGGACGGCGGCGAAGAGGGGGGCGAGACTGAAGGCTCTAACGCGGTGTGGGTGTCCATCGTAGTACTCGGTCCCCGTATCAGGGGCGACGTAAAAAGGCGTGGGACGGTCGTTCCAGGCCGGTGGCGAGCCTTCAATGTTCGATGTTCAATGCCGAATGCGTACTTATTATTAGCGTGACGCGCGCTGTGCGAGTGGTTTGTTCGGTAAACGTACCGGGGACGATGATGGCGGGCTCGTCCGTCGAGTCTTCCGCCCAATTGTACGACCCGATATACGCTACGTTTCGCACGTCCGGGTCGGGGAATGTAGAAGGGAGGTACGGGCGTCCGAATTCGTGGATCGGGCTCGAGGGATCAATGCCTTCGGACGATATGGGCATGTCGACGGAGAGTTGGCTTATAGACGTGGTGGTCCTCGTCAACCCTGAGCTCGTCGATGGCGTCTAGGTATCCTAGGGTGCTTGACCGGTTTGGCAATGGCTACACCGTCGACGCTCACGCATGTCACATGACGATGCGTCGAAAGACCTTTTCCTCTGTTCAGAGCCATCCCGTAGGATAAATACCTCAAACACCGATATGAATAAACGTAGCCCACCGCTCCGGTCCCGCCCCAGCATCTCTGATCTGCCTCGCAGCGCGGTTCACCCCCTCCGCCGCTTTCTCCGCCCGGGCATCGCTATCCCGCTCCCCGCCCTCGCCAAATATCGCCCCATATACCGCGCCGGAAACAGCAGGCCCATCTACGTCCGCAATCTCCCACATGGAGCCGACGACGCCGCGGAAGCCGGCGCTGTGCAGCCCGAACGCGAGGTTGAGCGCATCGTCCGCGCCGGAGGTGCGCGACTGTGTCGCGGCGGTGTGGCACGCGAGCAGGCACGCGAGCTCCGCCGTTGGCGGCGTCGGGGATCGTCCAGCGAGTTCCGCGCCCGAATCAGATGGAGAACCAGGACCGGAGTCGGCGTGGGGGCGGAGGAGGCGCATGAGCTCGCTGAGCTCGAGCATGCCGTCGTGCAGCACGAACGCGCTGCTATACGCGAGGCGCGCGTCTTGCGTTGCGTGACACGCGAAATGAAGCCAACGTGGGCGACGGTTGGGGAGGGCCAGGTGCCCGCGCACGGCGGCGAGGGTGCCCGCGGGGCCCTCCAGGACGACGAGTTGGTCCGGAGGCACGGCGGCGCGGATACGCTGCATCTCTGCGCGGGCGTACGGTAGGGGTCGATGGCCAGGAGCATCGGGCTGTGAGATGGCGAGGAGGAGGGGCGGCGCGGGGACAGATGATGAAGGAGAGAAAGGGAGGGCGCTGGTGCGGTGGGCTTCGAGCTCGAGGAGAGTGGACAGCGTCGGGGTATAGGAGGAGATGACGAGGTCGAGGGCATCTGGGCCGCCGGAGGGCGGGCGCGCGGCGTGCAGGGGGAGACCGACGAATGCACCTGTGGGGCACCACCAGATTCGCGATCTGGTCGGGGGTGAAGACCTCGTGTCTAGGCCGAGTGCGCGTAGGACGGGGTACACGATGCCATTCCACAGGGTGGACAGCGCGTCGGGGGTGTGCGAGGACGCGACGGGCCGCGTCGCGCGTTTGAAGGTGTGCGAGCCCGAGGCGAGGGAACCCCGCTCGTGATATGAGCGGAGGGCATCTACAGAGATCCGGGGAAGAGGGACGTGCAGGATCTTATTTGAGGGAAGGGCGATCAATGCATCGCAGGACGAACTGGCCGCGTTTAAGACGACGGCGGGACCGCGCAGCGCGGCGAAATCAAGCGTGGGCGCGATGAACTGGGGCTCCTGCTCCGCGTTGGTTGAGTCGGAGTCGATCTGAGGATCGCCAGTGAAGAGCATGGCCTCCGCCACACTCCTTGGACGCGCCTCGTACCGCGCCCTATCCCACATATTACCCCGCGCATGCTCGAGAAATTGCACCGCGAGGCGCGCGTTTCCTGCGCGGAGCGCGCACGCAGCGGCGTCCGCGGCGATTTCCATGTCGCAGGCGAGGAGGAGGATGGGCCTGCGTGAGCTCGGTGCCGACGAGCGGGGTGCCGGCGAGAAGGCGGAGGGAGTGACGGTATGCGTCCAGAACGGACGGGTGCGTGTGCGCCTCGGCGAGCCGGACCCAGGTGCGCGCGGCGTTGTAGCGGGTGTGCAGAGAGCCTTTGGGAAGGAGCGCGACGGAGCGCCATGCAAGAAGCGAGGATTCAAATGCGTCTGGGTCTGCGGGGTGGTGTAGGGAGAGCGCGGTGAGCATCTGGGCGAGGGTGTCCATGGGACGGGAGATGTCGTGGTGGGTCGTGCGAAGGACAGGGATAATAATGGTGCGATAGAGGGAGATGGCTTCTGTGAGCAGGGATACGTCTTTGCTGATGCTATATTTGGCATCGAGGGCATCAGCGAGGTGGATATGGCATTGACATACGCTGACGGGGGCGGCTGTGGTGGGAACTTCGCGGATAGCGCCGCGGAAATGCTCTATGGCCTGCTCGAGGTCGGACGTATCGCGAGTGGTTCGGAAGCGCGCGCGTCGGCCCACGCCAAGGAGGTTGAGAATACGGAACGACAGGGCCGGAGCATCGTACACTTGCGACTCGGAGGAGATTGTGCGTGCTTCAGCGAGCAAGGCCAGCGCTTCGTCGACGTCTACGGTCGTCTTATTAAGCACACCGTCAGAAACCGTGTAAATAATGCATTCGGCAAGTCCGATTACGGTTTCTGTATACGATGGACCGCCATAGTCCTTGACCTGTCTTGAAGTTAAGAATGTATGCAAGCCAGAGAGAAGCAAGAAGGACAGTCGAACCTCACGAAAGAGCTTGACAGCTTCGTCTGCGTTGCCTGGGGATTTTTTCACCCTGTATCGCGAGGTCAAATCCTGAGCTAAAGGAAGTTTGATCTGGATTAGCAGAGGAGATCCGGCGGGCAGGGCTGCCAGTGTTGGAGATTCGAGGGCGTGACGGCGCAGGTAGATGGCATAGTCGAGGTCGTCTGTGACTTCAGTGAATCCTGAGAAACGGTATCGTCCTGCGTATAGATCCGCGAGTGCGTTGCATTCCCGAGTATAGTTCGGATGATCTTCTGGCATCGATGAAAGCGTGTTCGATCTCTCTTCCAACGAACTCGCCGCGCCCGTCGCAGGCGAGGAGATAGCAGTGTTCAGAAGATCAGGGAGGCCCTCCATCGCATGTCCAAGCGCTTTGAGCCTCCCATGAGCATTTGATTCCGGTTAGGAGAGACCCATAAGGTAGAACAGACTTACTGTGCGGCTGTTCGTTGAGAGTGGCTGACGCTGGCCAGGGCAAGCCCAAGGCCCGAACGTCACGCTGGTATCATTTATCGTGACGACGGTGACATTGTCCCGAACGACATCGAAGTCACAGCAATCTCGAATTCAAACCTTCCTCATTTCTCTTCTCCTACAATCTTTTCTTGTGGATAGTCCTACGGACAGAGAAGCGGAAGCCTCTGAAATATAATTTGTGAGTCGCCGTATAAGTAGAAGTCCTGCGCACCCGGCACTGCTGACTCGTGAGCTGTGACTGACTCGAACACTTCCAGTTCCGTTATATATTCCTTCCGAACGCGCGCATGTCTCCACCTCCCCGCTCACATTCTCATCCCTGAAATCAAAATCAAAGTCAAAGTCAGACACACATACTCGATGGCAACCATAGAACCACCCTTCTCCCCAGACGACTCGGATCTGATCGCCTCGCTGCACGTCTTGCACGCAAAACAGCCCAAGCTCGTCCGAAGCTCCGTCTACCCCGCGCCCGCGGACCCGCGAACGGAGATCGAGAGCTGGAAGATGAACGAGTTCAAGTACTACGTCGTGCCCTCGCCGTTCCCGACCCTCGCCCGCGGCCTGTTCAGCACCAAGCTCGCGAAGAAGGGGAAAAGCAGGGAGGACAGGTACAGGATCGTTGCGCGCGGATACGACAAGTTCTTCAACATCGGGGAGGTGCCATGGACCACGGTACGTCCTTTCGTTCATCTTGTTCTCAAACATGCACACTGCAAGCACGACACCATCCTTTCCGAGCAACAAGGGTGAACCTGATCCTTGACAATGCCCGGCTATCTCCCCGGAAACAACGACGGGGGAAGATGACGCTGGTTGCAGCATCTTCCCTTGTCTTTGTTCCCGAGGAAACAGGTCGGGGATTCACCAAGCTCGATCTCGCTCTTGTCGCCTCGTAAAGCAGGGGGCGGTGTTGGCAGTGCGCCTTCTGATCATCCCGATCGCAGTGGGAATCCCTCGAAGCGCAAACGGCCCCGCCCTACACCCTCACGCTCAAATCCAACGGATGCATCATCTTCATCGCGGCCCTCACCCCCGACAAACTCCTCATCACCTCCAAGCACTCCATTGGGCCGATCCAGGGCGTCGAGGAGAGCCACGCGCAGGTCGGCGAGCGCTGGCTGAAGCACCACCTCGAGATCGCGGGCAAGACGACGGAGGAGCTGGCGGCGAGGCTGTGGGCCGAGAACTGGACGGCCGTGGCAGAGGTACGTGTGCTCGGTCTACCCGTTCCGGGATGCACCCGCTCAACCCGTTCCCAGCTCTGCGACGACGAGTTCGAGGAGCACGTCCTGCCCTACGCGCGCGACAAGAGCGGGCTCCACCTGCACGGCCTCAACGCCTGCACGCGCGCGTTCGACACGATGCCGCCCGCCGTCGTGGACGCCTTTGCGCACGAATGGGGCTTCATCCGGACGGCGGCGCTCGAGCTGGGGTCCGTGGACGCCGTGCGCGCGTTCACGGAGGAGATCGGGCGGACGGGAAGGTGGAACGGCGAGGCGGTCGAGGGCTTCGTCGTGCGCACGCGCGTGTCCTCCACGGCGGCGGGGGCGCGGGCGCGGATGCCGTACGCGCCCGGCTCGTCCTTCTTCTTCAAAGTCAAGTTCGACGAGCCGTACATGATGTACCGCGACTGGCGCGAGCTCACGAAGATGCTGCTCTCGGCGAAACCGGACCCGGCGCACGCGGCGCTGCCGAAGAACAAACTGCGTCGTCCGGAGACACGGGCGTACGTGGACTGGGTGCGAGGGGAGATTGTTCGGGACAGGGGCGCGTTTGAGGGATATACGAAGGGGCGGGGGATTATCAGGACCAGGGAGAGGTTCTTGGAGTGGTTGGAGACGGGGGAGGCGAAGGCGAGGAAAGAGGGGAAGGACGGGGGAGAGGACGGGGGCGTGTTTGGGAAGACGGTGATCGTGCCGGTGGCCATCCCCGGCGTCGGTGCGTCTCTCTTTCTTTCTTTCGGTTGTCATTCACGCGTTCTTAACATCATTCGCCAGGCAAAACCTCGGTCGCGATCGCCCTCGCGCACATCTTCGGGTTCGGCCACACCCAGAGCGACGACGTGAGCGCGAAAAAAGCGGCGCCTGTGTTCTTGCAGAACGTGAAGAAGATGCTCGGGACGCACGAGGTGGTGATCGCGGACAAGTACGTCCATCCGTTTCCCCCGGTCGCCCCTCCTGATTTCTTTTTCAGAAACAACCACCTCCGCCTCCACCGCCAACAACTCCGCGATGCGGTCAAAGCCTTCTCCCCGCCCGTCCGCCTCCTCGCACTTGAACTGGGCGCTCACTCCGCCCCTGGCGACCTTGCACCGCATCTGCGCCGACCGGATCCTGTCCCGCGGCACGAACCACCAGTCGCTGCACGGGGACGCGGCGTCCAAGGCGCACGAGGACGTGCTGTGGAAATTTGTGAGCGACGCGCAGGAGCTGGAGGAGGGGGAGGTGGACGCGGTGGTGGAGATGGAGGTGGGGGAGACGCCGGAGGAGATGCTGGAAAGGGCGGTGGAGGGGTGCGCGCGGGTGTTGGGGCTGCCGAGGCCTGTGCGGGAGAAAATCGAAGAGGCGTTGGACGCGGCGAGGGGGTACGCGCCTGCGACGCGGGGGAAGAAGGCGAAGACGAGGGGGAAGGACAAGCCCCCGAAGCCGCGCTACTTTGGCCTCCTGGCGGAGATCGACCTCGTGGCCGGCGCTCGACGCGTCGTTCGCAGCGCCGGACGTCCCAACGGAGGCCCGCGGGTTCTGGGATCATCTCAAGAACGAACGGCGGGTCGCGAGTCGTCCGCATGTCACGATCGTGCACACCAAATCCCTCCCGGCGGAATCAGAGCTGTGGGAGCGGTGCGAGGAGGTGGTGGGGGAGGACGTGACGTTCACGTTCAAGCTCGAGAAGGTGCTGACGAATGGGCGGGTGGCGGCGGCCGTGGTGGAGGAGCTGGCCGTCGACGGGGCGGATGAAGGGCAGGTCGGGCGGGCTTTTGTGGAGGGGCTTGGGGCGGGCGGGCGCGGTGGACAGGGCTCCATGTCACGGTTGGGACGAGGCACTGGCAGCGTGCCAGCTGTGGAGGGTAAGGAGCTGGTTAGGAACGTGGAGAGCGGGGAGGAGGGAGGGTATCGAAGAGGTGAAGTTGGACGGGGTTGTGGTTAAGGGCAGGCTGAGGGGGCTTATGAGCTGAGCATACATTTCGTTCTTGTTAGATATTGCTTTGTCTGTCACTACTTCACCATCACTAGCACCACTCATTATCTCAGGCCTCGTCTCCTACACGATATTAAAATATTCAATACATTCATCCTGAGTCCTGATGCTAGAGAGCGGCCTATGAGTGTGCATTGAAACTATACGTGGCCATTGCCTTTACCGAAGTCGCATTTCACAATCGCCGTCGATGGAAGAATCGCAAGGTTCAAGGTGAGGGATGAATCCAAAAACAACACATTTCATGTTGATAATCCATACCGAAGTATAGACAGTGCGTACGTACAATCACTACTCTATACGCAGAAAGACCCACAAGAGCAATACATAAGCCAGGAGGACCGCGGACGACACGACACCCGAAAAAGAGAACCCTACGCAGTAAAAAGGAAGATAAAACCCCACCCGAAGCAGAGCCCCGAGAGATACCAAAAGAACGTAGAGCAGAAAGCCATGGCATGACGAAACCAGAGACGAGGATGGGAAAATGTCCACAATGCGAGAACGAGACAGTATGCAGTAAGTGGTAGAAATGAATGATAAGTAAGAGAGGAAAGTGTGAACGAGAGCGATAGCGAGAGACTGGATTGCGAGGTATTCTACAATTGAAATTTGCACGAAGGAGCGTGGGTTTAAGCACCAATAAAGGTGTTATATGCGGGACAGAGATCTTGCCAGCCCTCTGTGGAGACAAATGATATCATTAGCACGAGAAGGAGTAGGATAGGAGCAAGGCACGCACGAGTGGGCGACTCGGTGACCTCAGTAGGAGCCTCAGCGAAGACCACAGCAAGGCCACTACATGTCGAATACGAGGTCAGTGATACGGCCGGCCAGGAAGACGGGTCGGAATACTCACGCGATGAGATGCCAGTCGATGTGGCAGTGGAGGAACCAAGGGCCGGGGTTGTCCGTGGTGAAGCGGAAGGTGACCAGGTCGCCGGTCGCGCCGGTGCTGACGACGTCGCGCTTGATCGGGTTGTCCCAGTTGTACGTCGAGTTGCCCGCGCTACGCACCACCCAGAAGTTGTGTCCGTGCAGATGGAACCTGCGACACGGGAGACGGTCAGCTGGGTCTGCGGTACGGCGAAGAACGAGGTTGCTTACGGGTGAGGGGCACCGACGGCACCACCGGGGATGGACACTTCGACGACCTTGTTGCGTTCGAGGGTGTAGACGCTGCCGTTGGGCATGAGCGACGCGGCGTCGGTGGCGCCGCTGAGGATCTGGAGGAGGACAGGAACGGCCGGGTCCGCGAAGCCGACGTCGTTCACGGAGAAGGCGCCAGCGTTCTGCACGGGAAGGAATGGTTAGACCTTATGAACCCGCAAGTATGACGTGCACGTACGAATCCGATGTTGAGGGTCAGGTTGATGTCGGCCTCGCCCGCGGCGTGCGTGCCGGGCACAGGCGAGTCCTCCAGAGGCTGTCATTCGTTATGGTCAGGTAGGAAATGACACAGGAGGACGAGGAGGGACTCACGTGGAGGTCGGTCTCGACCATGGGCGCCGTGCTGGACATCGAGGTCGTGGGGTCCGCCGTGGCCGCGCCGGAGTACCGCAGGATGGCCGAGTTCATGCCGCCGTCGAACGACGACTGAACCGGGTTGTTGGGCAGCGCCCGCACCCAGTAGTTGTCCACCGCTTGGTCCGCAGACAGCTAAAGCGAATGTGAGCTCGCGAGCAACGCCGACCGTGGAAGGGAGACTCACGACGAAGGAGTAACGCTGGCCGGCAAAGATCTGGATGGAGTCGACCACGAGCGGCTGCGAGTTGACGCTGTCGACCTCGATGATGGTGAACGTGTGCCCGTCGATCGAGAACGCGTAGTTCGGGTCGCATGCCAGCGACACCAGGCGGAAACGGTAGCTGGAGAAGAGTATGAGTCGGGCAGGACGATAAGAGAAATGCGGAGTATGTACCGCTTGCCGGCCTCGACGCTGATGACGGCGAGGTCGCTGGATGGACCGCCGCTGTAGCGGCCCAGCCCGTTGATGAGCGTCGCGCTCGGGTTCGGGACGGCCGGAGCGTTGGGGCTCAGGTAGTGGTACCAATCGGACAGCGTGATGACCGTCGTCGCTGCATAGGACATGTCAGTAGGGTATGGCTGCTGGTGGAGACCGACTGACCATCGTCGACGTCGTAGAGGGACGCGTGGGGATCGTTGGGGTCGTACACAACGAACGGACCACGGAGACCGTCGCAGTATTGGGCTGCCTGGTGGGAGTGATACCTGGGGCGGGATGAGCCGATTCTTTCAGACGGTGATGTGCAAAATTAGCCTACCAGAAAGTCCCACTTTGACCGGGGGTAGGTGAAGTCGTAAAGGAACGAGCTGCCCGGGATGATGGGGCACTGGTTGACGAACGACGCGCCGTCCATCTCGTTCGTGCCAGGCCTGGAAGAATCCGTGCCAATGCTGCTACAGCGTCAGCAGAAGAACAAATGTACGAAAACGCGGATAGCTTACGATGGAGGTGGCGAGCGGCATGCTGGAGTCCGTCAACGTGTCCGTCACATTGAGCTGGAACCTGTCGCCAGTGTTCCCGGAAATGAGAGGGCCGGGGAAGACGCCGTTGGCGAGGACGGTCCTAGTAATGGATGAGCATGGCTGGTTAACCTTGAAAGACAAAGACAACTTACGAACGAGAGAAGCCGTCGGGGGCCAAGTCCACGTTTGAGATGACAAGGTTTTGGGACACCGTGGCGGCGTAGACCTTGGTCACGAGAGAGACGAGAAGGACAGTGAAGGACTGGGAGAGACGCATTACTGGCGAAGAAGGAACTCGAGAAGGGACCGGTGGGTAGAGCTCAGAGAGAACACTGGGCTGCTGGAGATGAATCGTCGGGAACCCGTACCTTTTATACGTCGACGGCCTTCTGTGAGTTGAAAGCCGTGATTCTTGACAGGCCAAAGATTAATCGTTAGTGGACTTAGCCACGAAATCTGCGCCCAATTTGCTCACCATCCCGTGGGACCAGGGACGTGTCCTGTCGATCCGAGCGTCGCTTCGTTCTCACGCTTGTGGGGCACCAGGGACGAAGATATATCGGAAATGATATGTCCGAGCTTCAGTCGAGACTGTCGGATGTGACATTGCAGGTATGCACGACTGCACGACTGCATGAGTGCAGAATAGGCAAAAATTCCCGCCCAGCTCCTCTTTTCAGAAAGACCACGATGCTTGGGGCGTATCTTCGTGCTTCAGCTTGAGGATGGAGGGAGGAAATGGAGAGTCGTAACGTAGCCAGCGCTACACTTTGAAATGCCTATCATAGCGAAGATTTGATCGCCACCTAAGGGGAAAGACGACTCGGGTTTTAGCTTGCGTCAAATCCGGGAGACCTCGACGGAGAACTATCAACTAACCTGTAAGGTTTTCCAGATACTCAGGAAGGCACGAGAGAGAGTCAACACGTCGACCTGACGACTCGGAGGCCTGCGGACCCCTTGTCCCTCGATATTAGGTAATCAATAACCCGCCTATCGCGCGACGCGTTCCAATTTTCCTTCGACTCAATCAGTGGATTATGGACCTGCTGTGCTTTTGCAGACTTCTTCAAGCTTCAAGACTCGAACAGTCGATCGGAGTCCCCACTGCGGAAAATTCATACCGAGGCTGGGAACGTTCAGGTAGTAAGAGAGTTGCATAATGGTGTCCACCAGACTCAGGCTTTCCAACGACGTCCGCGTGCACGATGATGAGCGGGACACGGGCAGATTTGGGGCAGATATACGTTCGACTGTCACCGTCGGATCGACACTTGTCGGCTCCGCGGTGGTCCGTGGCCAAAGAAAGGACCGTATCGTCAATTCGCGAGTCTCAAGACATCAACTTTCCCCATATCAAAGTTCCCCGCTAACCCTGCAAAAGTGCCTCGCTGCTCTCCCTGCAAAAGTGCCTCTTTACTTATCGAGCCGCCGAAGATCAACGTATTCATGTCATGTCTATATGCACCGTTTCAGCTCGCCGTGCTGTCGCGTCTGTCGTACCTCTTGATCCGTTCGTCGTGGGCAAGGCTGAGCGAAGCGTTACATAGAAGCACATCTTTTATTCCCGGTTTGTGATGTTCGCGAAACCCGGGGTCGGACTGAAGGGGATGTTCAAGGACGTTCAGGTGCTTGTTACTTATCAAGGAACGAAGTGTTTGGGTCGAAATTTGAAGCTGCCAAGGGCTGATGCGCACGTTCAAATGAGCACGTACACGTCCAGCACCGTGACATCGTGGCTACATGTACATTGTACAAACCTGCGCCGTCGTATATCTGTTGATTTGCTGTACGCTCGAGATTGCTTGGGACGTCATTACGGTGCATGCCATCGGAATCCAGATTACCGCGCTCTGGACCTACCAAATCCCACGTATCCGCAGCGCGTTTCGTTGCTGAGTCCGGCGACGGGTCAGAATTCGGATACAGACCAGGGGAAAAGGAGGCGAATCGGCGAATCGGATGACTACTGTTCGAAGGGTAAGCCAATAATGCAAAAGAAAAGGCGACCGCCAAAGGAAGTTGCCGTGTCACCGTAATCTCCAAAAGTATACCTTGGACTTGGAGGCGATGACCAGGAAACTGGCCGCCAGATTCTGTGCCCTTGAAAGCGGCGTTAGTGACTCCCGGCTGACCAGTGATCCGCTAATCGTACATGAAGGTTAGCAGTTCGGCACGGCGAGGAGAACTTGAAGGCACAGTGGACCTTTTAGGTCAGTTCGGCGGGCGTACGTCATGACTGCGGGCCCGGCTCCTTCAGTCCATTAACATTTTGGGGCGAAGGAAGCCTCTCCCTCGTCCTTCAGCTTGTTCCTGCGGATCAATATGCGTGAGAATGGTCCGTGAGTAGACTCGGGAATTCTACGAACATGGCGTCATCGCGCTGCTGTCAACGGCGACAAGGTAATGGGACATCGCCGACGATGACTGGTGCAGATTGAATAGGGCGATGTCCAAGGGGCGTCAAAAGACAATCCAGGGGAAGGTAAAAATTCGATTCAGTTAGCGCTTCAGGTCAGTACGCCTTGAGTACGCTTACCGAACGGTGTCCGCTAAAGAGCCTCCGAATGTTGTTTAAATGAGCTTCAAAGTAGAGACACTGGATTGTGTGTATAAGTAGTATGATCATGAAGCGTCGTGAAAGGGAGAAGGGTCGTCGCTTGTTGGTCACTTCAACTTAGGCTGGCGGGGTGCAAACACGCGTGTTTGGTTGTGTTAGGATCAGAGGCTATTGACCTCGTGCCTTATCGGCACGCTCGGCATATCCTGGCAATCTCCTGGCACATCTCGCACGGCATTGGATACGTAGGAACTCGTTGCTCTCTTCGCAATTGAAGCGTATACGAAACGTTTCTGATCAATACCACGTATAATGAGCAACATTGTAAGTGTTTCAGTCTGCGTGCAACGTCGACATGAAGGCGATGCGTTGAAGATGGCAACTGATCTAATCTTATCGTCAGATGGTGTTTTGCAATACTTGCCGCTCGGCCTACATAATCTTGACTCGACCTGCCATGTCTATCTACTCTACACCCGCTACAACGCCCGTGACCTTGACCATCACTCGAAACACTCCTCTCTTCCACGATAACCATGGCCAACTTTGACTGCAACTCGTTCAAACCGCTCCTCCACAAACTCGTCAACACCCCCGAGTACTTCACCCCGGCGGACGCCCGACTCGCGCTCGAGCACATCTTCACCCCCAATGCCGTACTCCCCGCCCAAATTGGCGCGTTCTTGACAGCTCTGCACCTCTTCCGCGTCGAGCGCCGCCCCGAGATCCTCGCCGTGGCCGCAGGAGTCTTGCGTGTCCGTGCACTCAAGGCGGACGTCGAAGGCTGGGACACGGACTTTGTGGTGGATATCGTGGGCACAGGCGGAGACGGTCACAATACGTTCAATGTGAGCACGACGGCCGCGGTCGTTGCAGCGGGGGCAGGGGCGCGGGTGATCAAGGTGTGTCGCGTTCCCTACGTGTGCGAATACACCGTTTATTGACGAAGACGATGGTATTCGTACCACACAGCACGGAAGCGCTGCGTCTACATCCGCCTCCGGCTCCGCAGACCTCCTTCAAGCTCTAGGTTGCCTTTTCACACCGCCCTCAGCCGACACCGCCGTGCCAATCCCCAAACTCCCGTTCACGTTCATCCTCGCCCCGCACTACCACCCCTCCCTGGCCCTCATCGCGCCCCTCCGCAAGTCGCTCCCCTTCCGCACCATGTTCAACGTCCTCGGCCCGCTCATCAACCCTGCCAACCCGCGCGGCATGGTCCTCGGTGTCGCGGAGCGCGAGCTCGGGATGACGTTCGCCAAATCGCTGCGTGAAGCTGGCGTCGTGCGCGCCTTGGTCGTCTGCGGGGCGGAGGGCCTGGACGAGATCAGCTGTGCGGGCGATACGCATGCGTGGGAGCTCAAGGAGGGGTCGATCACGGAGCGCACGCTGCACCCGTCGATGTTCGGTCTGCCGACGCATCCCTTGGCCGACGCGGCGAGTGGGACCCCGGCTCAGAACGCGGAAACCTTCAAGCACCTCCTGGCGTCGGGAGAGACGATTCCGGGGCACCTCCTTCCTGTGCTCGACTTTGTACTCCTGAACGCGTCGGCATTGCTCGTTGTAGCAGGTTTGGCTGAAGATTTTGTGGACGGCGTGCGGGTTGCGCGGGAGGCCATCGTTTCAGGAAGTGCATGGAGTGCACTGGTGAAGTTCAAGGAGGAGGGAAGGAGGATTTCGGAGAGCGTGGATATTTAGGTGAATCCTTTCTCAATGTGAGTAGCGACGAGAGAGTTGGGGAGCTGAGTGTCGCTTGTGTCGCAGGTTACAGTCCGGCATGTCGTCATCGAGCTTCGCACTGTTCTATTCATCGCTCCTTCCTGTGACGTCCACACAAATCCTATGGTGTTACCCTTACACAGTCACCGCAGTCGTTAGATTGTGGTCATATAATAACCTGGGATGCCCAGGATTAAAGCTATCAGCGACCGAACTCTATTCCTGGTGCGCGGTGTCCACATGCCCCGACGAACACCACCTTTTCGAGCAACGAGATCGCCTGCAGGCTGATAAACCACCCAAGATCCCGCACAGAAGCTCTTCGAAAGGCTGCGCAGTACTATCCCAAAGACGCCAACGTCCTTGTGATCCTCAGATACGCGCTGAATCCTAGGACGACGGTGGATATAAAGACCGGCACGAGAAGTGAAATCGTTTGTGCATTAATCCATCATGTCCCGTGGTCGCACCTCTCGCGGACGACATGGGGCTTCGGGACGTGGCTACCGTGGCGGTTTTCCTGGCGACTGGCGTACCTCTCCCCCGTCCAATATTAACGATCTTCCCCCAGAACGTGATATCATGGAGGGTATCCATATCACGACGCCTCCGGAATCTATATCGAAGTCCACGCTACTCTTTTCGACAGAGATGGCGATTAAGGACATAGAGTACATAGGGTCGTATAACTGGACCGGTGCCAAAGAACCGACCATCATCGTCCCTGGTACGTTGTTGTGATATCTCTTCCCATCCTCTCTCTGACATCAGAGAAAACGTGTTAGGGTCACCGCCCGTTTGGAACGATCGCTCTCCTCCGTTCACCCTCTCCCCTGACTCTGGTTTCCAAACCATCCACCAGAATGGATATCGATCGCCAGCCTCTCCCCTTGGCCCTCTTTTTGCCGCCGTTGACACTCTTCAAAAGGCCGTCGATTGGGCCTCGATCGACATCATCGCCGACCGCAGCTCGCTGAGGAAGCTCATGCGATGGATAGGTGGCAGTGCGCACCGCGAATTCCGGATTGACTTGGAACTCGTCGGTGAAAAAACTGTGCTCTTCAATCGATGGGAAACGCGGCATATGGAGTCTGCCGAGGGCACGGGATATGGGGTGAACTTCGAGAACGAAACGACGAACGCGTACAAAGGGTGCAGCGCAAGCACTGGTCATCATCGCATCATAAAATATGTGAGACCTCACTGCCATTTTTACTTCCTTGCAAGCTTGACATCGACCCTTTTGTGTTATCAGGATTTTTCTGACCTCCAAATGGTGCTGAGCTTCGAAGTTGATGCTTGCCTTCAAACTACGGGAAATCCCGTTAGATTCGTCATCCTCTGGAGACATTTCAGACCTGTTATCTGGTATGAGCCTGGGTGGATCGTCCGCTACGCAGGAATCCACTGGCACGGCCCCGATCGAAATCAAGGGCTATACCTCCCCCCCTCTCAACATCATCCTCGCCGGTCAGGAGGTGCCCCAAGCCGCCCTGGTCGAGCTCACCACGCGCAACGAACGCTGGTTTCATGACTTCCATTGGGACGAAGTCATTCCCCAGCTATACCTCTCCTCGACACCCCACCTTTACATTGGCCTGCACAATCGCGGGACGTTCTCGGAGGTGAGAAAGTACGATATTGGTGGGGAGGAAATGGAAGGGCGCAAGCGTACTGTCGCGGCGAATTTTTTGAAGCTCGCGGGGACGTTGAGGAAGATACAGAAGTTGGCGAGGGACCACGGGGAGAAGGAGAGGCTGAGTCTTGTGTGTCGGGAAGGCGTCTTGGAGGTGTATAGCCGTGTGAGCGCAGCGAGCTGCTTGAGCGAGGACGTGCGAAAGCGGTTCGTTGCAGGGTGAAGGTGTCTTCACTGAAAGTCAAACTCGAACTTTGCAGGATCGTTTACAGCATCGGTTCGATGTATTTATATCCCGTAATCCACGAGACAACCCTACTTTTGAATAACATCCTCCTCCTCCTCCTCCTCCTGCTCTTCCTCCTCCTCTTCCTCTTCCTCGTCCTCTTCCTCGTTCTCATCGTCAAAGTACTCATATTCTGATGCCTCATCGTCCGAAGGATTTGCCTCGTCTCTTCTCCGCTGTAGCTCCGTTTCATCGAGTATGAGATTGTCGTCAACGTCCACTTGCGTAAAGGGCATGATGTGCTTGAGTACGCTAACCGCTTCGGCGGTGATGGCGCACTCCTTGAAGACCACGCGAGGAGTCGTATATCCCATGTCGCTCAAGCGGCCGAGTGACTGGCGAATGAGGACTGTTGCGGGCCAATCTCCGCTTGAGCTATGCCAGGTGGCTCTGAGGTTTACGTGCTTGAACGTGAGGGCAGTACGCGGGAGGAGGTCACCCGACAGCGCTTCAGACAGCGCTTCGACGTATCCACACGCCGCGTCGTTTCCGACTTGGAGCGTTTCGAGAGGCGAGAAAAGTATGGGCGCGAGCATGCGATAGCCATTTTCTGGCGTGAAACACGAGCTCTGCATGATGACGTGCTTCGGGCCCTGGAACACAGCGGGAAGAGACAGGAAGACGTGGAGCATAGCGAAGGATTGGGAGTCCTCGTTCATCTGCGGTTCAGATATCTGAAACTTGAAGCACGGAGGGGGCCTCCCATATCTTGATAGTTTGAGGGACTCGGAGCCCGGGTTTGAGGCCGTCAGTGACAAGCGAGTCGCACTCATGTAGATTGAAACACGGTTGAAGCCGCAGTCATCAGGGAGAGAATCTAGCAGCCAGGGCGTGAAGCATTCCTCGAAATCAGATTCTTCAATGGTGGGATTCTGGCCGTAGAGATGCTCCTCCCCACCAACGCCATGGATATTCACGAACACGTCCGGACGGAAACAAAGAAAACGCATCATGATTCCAATCGCCGTGATGTCTTCGGTGATCTGGAAAAATAGCAGGTTTGGCATTGCGACAGAATGCGGTGCGCGTCCTGCAGGATGGCCTCCGAGAGTGACCTTAGCTTCGTCGTAGAAGTCCACGAGGCTGTAGATGAAGGTCTCAAGCGTCGGGATACTCGAGAGTGTATCGAGGAATTGGTCTATGGTTTGCCAGACTTGGCAGCCCTCAAGTCGAAGGAATGTCAGGGGAGAACGGAAGATATGGAAGTTGGGAGGGATAATCGCACAGGTTATCCACAGGCATTCTAGATGGGGAGGGGTGTTTCCGGCGAAAATGTCAGGGGAAATGTTTTCGCTGAAAACCTCCTTGCCGATATCGAGCGTGAGGGTCCTCATCTGCAAGGCCATTCCCACGTTGAGGAGGGTGGTGATGGTCTCTCTCTCCGAATCGTCGGCTTCGTGTATGTCGACCAGGAGCCATTCGATGCGATGAAGCTCTCCCAGGAGAAGTGCTTCTTTTTCGATGGACCGCTTCAGGAATAGTTCTGGGTTTATATGGACAGGAAATATGGCAATAGACAGAGGGGCCGATTTGGACAGTTCCAGGGCGCGCTTGGTCCACTCGAGTCCATGACACAGTGCTTCGCACGTCCAGAGTTCCTTGCAGTCGAAAGCCACCGCACGCCACTGTCGACAGACCTGAGTGACGACGATCGGATACATGCATTCCGCATGATTACGATTTAAGTCGGGAACGGTGCAACCTCGAATGAGGATGAATATCGCGAGGAGAATTTCGGGTGGCAGACGAGCGCATCGGGAGGTATCCATGATCGGTTTCTGGAGCTGAAGGTTTGCGTCTGGAAGTGTGGGAGAAAAGAAAGCAGTAAAACGCACATGAAACGCCCGCTGGGAACACTGTTGTCGTTGGTAAAGGCCCGTATCGTGGAGGCGAGCGACTAGCGTTGCTATATACTTTCTGGAAAGCACCGCCCCGACGACTAAAGGCCTATGTGTGACATTGAAGGACGCATTGTTTGGACTTTGCGCAAGGGTTGCAGCCTTTGTGCCGCTCGATTGATCAAAGAACGCACGACGATAAAGCGGAAATTCCACTCAAGTTTGGAATATAGCAACAATGAAAGACGTGGGAGAATGTAGGGGCACGAGAGACAGGGGGTGTATATAGCTTTTGCGAACTGTGATGGAAGACAGACTGGAGGCTCTTGGAGGACGTCCAGCCTCATCCGCCACAAGTGCGGCCTCAGTGAAGGTACTGTACATCTGGTTATACGGGTCAGTCAAAGTAGACGGCGCCTTTAAGAAACACTCACCGAAAGCAAGCCCTCTTTCCAGCGTACGTTTTTGAGTTCGAGTACGTGCATCCATCCGCCCCACACTGTTCAACCCTGCCCGCTACGTGAACCCGTGACTCCCTGCGTGAATTGAAGGCAATCTCAAAGACAAGCACTAAGATCTTCCCGAGAATCAAGATATACAGTCCATGAAGCTGAGCCAGCGGAAACAGGGGAAGGGTAGGTTGGACTTTGGTTGGACTTGTGAACGGGATGAGGAGAAACGCGCTCCAACTCAAGGTATTTCGCGCCGGCTTTGCCTCTCTTCCTCCCACCCACGACAACCCTCTCGACTTCAACCACCCTCCACCCTTACTGTCTCAAATGATGGGAACACTGTGGGAAACCAGATCCAATCAAATATTCATAACAGCCCTTCTTTCCACGCCCTACTTGACAATTTCGTCGTTTGTTCCCGTACAGCCCGCTGCGAGGTTTCGGTTCTGGTGCGTTGGCTCAGCGAGGTGTATACAAGACGATGTGGAGTACTAACGTATACCCAGGTTGCTTTGGAATACATCACTTTTTCCCTTGACGTCGCCAAGTCAAGAACACGAAAGACTCGCGGGGGCGTGTCGAACACGGTGTGGAAACGGATGATCGGGTACGTCAAGCACGCTTTCTCGTGGTTACTATAAACTCATTTTTGGTGGTCAGACTCGTAAAAGCCCACACATTCCTTACATATTACGCGGGCTGCAATGTCCACACGACTGAGAGATTTGGAGGACGACCAGACCTTTCTGCGTGTGAGTGGTTCTTGCAATCTTTTGCTTTTGCACGTCTCACTCCCTACCCAGTCGAGACATGAACTTTTATGTCTCCCGTCTTCAATATTGCCTCATCCACACGCTCAGAACCCGAGTAGTGGAAGCCGTTTCGCCGTTTGGCCAGTTACGGACGAGGTCTCATCCATCCGACACCACCGACGACACCTAAAAAGACCCACCAACTTCAAAAGGCGACAGTCGAGAACCAGCAGCTCGACTGCGGGAGTCCTTTAGGCTTTGTGGTTTCTTCACAAGAGGTGTGTAAGCCCCGTCATCGCGTCTTCACGTCACCATGACTTGCCACACTTCATCTAGATCTAGGCGCGTCGACGTTAACCAGCTCCCTGCCTTTGCACGCGGGACTAGATCAGCAACTTTGGGGCGTAACGGGAAGATGTGCTGAACGAGACTTGTCGCACGGCGGGCACGACTGACAACACATTCTTCGCACCGCACCTTCAACTCGTCCTGAGGGAACCAAGCTCATGATTCTTCGCGACCCGGGCTATACGAGATCAGTAGTATCGAGCCTGACAAAATCAGTGTCTACGGTGCGTATATACGCCTCTCAGTGCTTGTGGTCTCTACTCACATGTACGTACACTCAGAAGATTGCTCGTTCTCCGAGACGCGCTCGAAAGTACTATACTGTAACGCCGTGTTTGGGTCCTCGGACACTCTATCCCGCACATCATGCCGCCGGCGCGTATGGAGGCGGGAGACCCGGAGAGGCCGAGAGGGGGGAAGAGGGGGATGGGCTTCTGCTGTGTACTGCATTCAAGAGAACCGTCCGCGACCGCTGCTTCATGTCATCCAATTCTATTCCACGGACCACCTTCTCATACTTAGCGATGAACCTATACTCGAGGCTCAAGCACGACGTGGGAGACGAGGGGAGACGTGACCAAAATGCTTCGGCATTTCCCGGTACTCCATCGATCGGTCGCATCCGCTCAGGTTTGTATCTTCGACCATCTCTTCAATATTCAATACTCAATCTTCACATCATGGGCCGCAATCCGACATACCTAGAGGAAGAAAACTGGAAGGCCGACAAGAGTTACCGTCGTGACTGGAGGAATGAAATATCGTTCGACACTGAACTTTTCGACGAGCTGAAGCCGCTCCGCAACGCTGTCGTCGTCGACAAGCCCCCTTATGTCTCCGGCACCCTTCCTCTCTCTTCAGACGCGTTCGATTTATATTACCGAAAAGGAAGTAGCCTTGGGTGCGTTCTTGTGTTTACAGCGTCACCTCGTCATTTACATGGCGATCCGGTTGGTTACAGACACCTCAATCTCGCGCACGCTTCGGCCGAAGATCTTCTCGCACTTGCTCAGGCTTGTCAGCCGGCGACGTTCGGACGCGGTCAGGAGAATGTCCTTGACGAAACCTATCGCAAAGCTAGCAAGATGGATGCCAACCAGTTCTCCACACCTCTCGTTCCTGAGCGGACTAGTCTAGCAGACGCTATTCGGGACTTTGCCGTTGAAGATCCAGAGGAAGAGGACCTTCCGATAAAGTTGGAACTTTACAAGCTCAACATCTACGGTGCGCTCTCACGCCTATATTCATCCATTCTAGTTTTGACACTCAGGCTGCTATAGGCGAGGGGTCGTTCTTCAAGTCACACGTCGATACTCCTCGCAGCGAGTCCATGTTTGGCTCCCTCGTACTCATCTTACCCACGAAGCACGAAGGCGGCAGTCTCGTCTTCCGCCACGGTGGAAAAGAGTGGACGTTTGATTCCGCGAAGGCCGTTTCCGAGCAAGATTCACCGTCGGTTGGATTCGTGATTTTCTTCAGCGACGTCGAGCACGAGGTCACCCCTGTTACGTCCGGCCAGCGCGTCACCCTGACGTACAACCTCTACTTTGACGACATAGAGAAAGGGGACGACGACAAATCCAACACGCCCTCCCTCTCAATTCTGCATAATCCAAATGAAGTCGCCATCCGGACCGCTATTGAGTCAGTCCTCGCAGACCCGACGTTCTTCGCGACAGGTGGGACGCTCGGATTTGGCCTGCATCACGCATACCCGTTTTACAAGTCTATCTCCCACGTCCATCGGTGTCTCAAAGGCAGCGACGCCACCCTCTACCGCGTCTTCTCCGCTCTCGGCTTCGAGCCGACTGTCTACCTCCTCTACCGATTTGGATATAACGGCGCCTGCCTTCTTCCGGAACCTCTCGAGGCGCATTTCAACAAGGAGGCTGACACCGAGTTTCGCTTGGACCGATACCTTCACTCGAACAACGGGATAATAGTCGATCGCGTCGATGGGGAGCTGGATGAGGAGGTGATGTGGGTCACGAAGCCCCGGGAAGATCTGAACAGGGCCGACATCTCGTATTTGACGTATGGAAACGAGGTTTCTGCGGAATGTGGGTATGGGAATATGTGCTTGGTCGTACGTGTGGGGCATCCGGGCAAGAGGATGGAGTATCCGTCCGCTATAGACGTGGAGGACTGGGGAAAGAAAAAAGATAGTGGGCACTGGTAGTCAGACCCGTAGTCTTCATCAAGTCTTGATAGCCTCAAATGTATCTAAGTATCCGTGATGTAAGTAAGACCGAGCCCTCGGAGCGCGTTGTGTGTTTGTTCTTGTTAGGACCGGAAGCCATTGGCTTCGTGCCTCCAGCGGCCGCGTCATGCCGCCAAACCCATTCCACTCAGGCTCTTGCGTTTGCTGTGCAGGAGGCTAAACTACTTCTCTGAACACTGTTTCAAATCATGCTTTCTCAATAAATCAACGCTACTCACCCCGCGCTCGAACAACAGGCCGTTGCCCTCGTGGACGGTGGCGGGAAGTCACACTGTCGGCAAGCCTACCTCAATCCACCGCCGCCTGGTAGTTGTCAGTGCACAAGAGAGCTCGAAGATATCTTCAGGTCTCCATTTGCATCAATATCTCATTGGAATCTGGACATACGCTTCCCGGGCTGATCAAGGTGGACAATGGATCTCCGGAACGCTCAAACTGGCGTACGCTATTGTTGACACTCGGCATCGATCTCTGCGATACGTTTTGCGGTACGTTCCGCAAAAATTCTGATGGCGTGGCTATATCATATCTTCTTTACTCACTGCGCACGTCTTTATGTTTATAAACGTCTGACTTTCCATCTGGATAGCCCATCGGCAACTCTTGACGAGTCCCCCTCCTTCCTCGAATCTCGATTCAACTGTGCTTGACGCATCACCGTGGTCTTATCCCACTTTCTACTTCCCCCAAATTTCTCTGCGTTGCGCTGGACATGCAACTCCTCGTCCTTCTTCCTGCTCTCCTCTCGCTCCTTCCTCGCGTTGCCGCGCATGGGTACCTTGGCGGGATCACCATAGACGGCCAGGAATATAAAGGCTTTCAAACTTCGAACGGGAAAGAATCGGCCATTCGTCAAGTCGACGCTCAACAATATCCCGTCAAGAACGCGACCAACGTGAACCTCCCCTGCGGTCCGAACGCCACAAATGCGAAACTGCAAGCGACCGCGAAGCCTGGAAGCCGTGTTTCCGTCTCGTGGGTCGGCTTAGATGGGGGGAAGGCGAGCCAGATTTCTTCCACCATTTCGTCGGAGGTCTGACTACTGTATCCTCTCAGTGGCCACACGACACTGGCCCCGTCATCCATTACATGGCCGAGTGCACCGGCTCCGACGACTGCACATCCTTCGACTCCGCGAACGCCAAGTGGTTCAAGATAGATCAGCTCGGGAAAGAGAGCGCCACGGCGTGGTTCCAGGCGGACTTCGGTGTGTGTCGGTCTTGCGTTATGGTTCGGCCGTTGCTGATCAGTTTGCAGAGACGGGCCAGTCGCTCTCGTTCACTATTCCCGAGAACACGAAGGCCGGAAGCTACCTCCTCCGTTCTGAGATCATCGCGCTCCATCTCGCTAGCGATTTTGGTGGCGCAGAGTTTTATCCAGCATGCGCACAGCTCAAGGTCACTGGCGACGGTACCGATGTTCCCGAATCTACTGTTTCGTTCCCTGGCGCATACAACGACAACGATCCGGGCATCTACGGCCCAGATTCGATTGTGCGTGTTCTTGGTACTCTGCTACAGCCTCCACACTAAACGTGTCACCAGTTCTACAATCCCGGGATGAGCTACACGTTCCCTGGACCGCCTGTCTCCAACCTCGCATCGAAATCCGACTCCTCTGATTCGACCAGCGGCGGGGACAACGCACCCAAACCTTCCTCGACATCCGCGTTCCTGGTAAAGCCGTCTTTGGCTGCGACTTTTTCTCCTGTACCTTATTCCGCTGGATCAGCTTGCGGAGACGACGATGGAAGTGAGGAATGAAGGAGAGAAGCGTGAGTATGTCCCCGTGTATCGTCGCCGTCGTCGGTACACGCGTGCCCACTTCTGATCTGATACACGTACTTTTTCTCCAACCTTACGTACCTAGTACAGCTACGCTCTACCTGTGTACTTGTTGAACCGGTTTAACAGAGCTTGATGCTACTTGTTCGCTGGCAATACTTACTCTTCTTTCTCTGTGACACAAGCCTTACCGTACGAGACCTACATGCATATCGCGGGTAAATCGTGCTGTGTTCTATGCTATACAGTGTGCGGTATGTACATGAGCGGCAGCACCACTGCGCAAACATCTGGCAGGCACGAAGGCGATAGCGTTGGATCTTAACAAGACCAAACAACCGCGCGGCGCCCGACGTAACGCGACGCTGGCCCCGACGTCAAGCTACAACGTCGGCGTCACCGACGGCGCCCCTCATGTTGCCCTTGACTCGATCCCACGAAGTCCACGTTGCAGGACATGATTCCTCGCCAATCGACGCGTCCTCATGTCTCCCCACGTTCCCCTCCAGCACACACACCGGCCTCACTTGACGAACCCGTCATCAGGTTTCCCAAGTCCTATCATCCCTCATCGGTGACTCGCCTGGGACCCATCTTGATTGCATTTCAGACTATCTGTGGTGCACGAAGACATATTAATAGGTGAAATTTTTCTACGCCGGACTACCCTGTACCCTCTTCTGCGACCCCCTCATGGCCACCTTCATCGAATACGATCCCGACGCCGCCACAGACACTGACGACGCTGCCACAGATACCGATTCCGAGGATCCAACAGACCAGGCGCTCTCTCGCCTCGAAAATGCGATCGTCAACAGGCCACCGTACACCAGCGGCACGTTGCGCCAGCCAGCGGAGTCGTTCACGTTGTTCTTCGGGAAAGGCTCGAGCGCACAGTACGTCGTCCCCTTCGCTCTTTTCCTTCCGTCTGAACCAAAGCTTTGGCTAGCCGTCTCAATATGGCGAACGCCTCCGCCGAGGACTTGCGCACTCTATCGGACACCTGCGACACCGCGTCGTTCGGGCGCAACAACGAAGACGTCGTCGACGAGACCTACCGCAAGGCCGGGAAGCTCGACCTCAAAGATTTCGCCACGCCCTTCGACGTCCGACGCACCAAGATAATCGACCTCATCCGCGATGAACTCCTTGAAGGTGCCGACTCGGCACGGCCCATCGGCGTCGAACTGTATAAGCTGAACGTGTATGGTGCGTTCCCTCATTCTTGACTCCATAACCTGTTCTCATTAGAGCGTCCAGGCGAAGGCTCTTTCTTCAAGTCACACAAGGATACCCCGCGCGCCACGAACATGTTCGGATCCCTCGTCCTCATCTACCCAACACCCCACTCGGGCGGGGCCCTCATCCTGCGCCATCAGAATGAAGAGTGGACGTTCGATTCGGCTCGAGCCGTGGCGTCCGCGCCAGCTTCCGTCCTCGGCTATATCGCCTTCTTCAGCGATGTCGAGCACGAGGTTGTCCGCGTCGAGGCCGGGTACAGGGTCACCCTCACCTACAACCTCTATTACGACGACATCAAACCCGCCGATCAGCCTTCGCCACCCGCTGTCCCCAAGCCCATCCGACCTACCACCGAGCACCCGTTCGCATCCGTCCTTGGCTCCCTGCTCCAAGATACCACCTTCCTCCCCCAGGGCGGGTGCCTCGGCTTCGGACTCCGCCATGTTTACCCAATCGAGAAGACGTTCGACCACGTCCACCGGCTCCTCAAGGGCAGCGATGCGGTGCTGTACCGCAGCCTCCGCAAGGCCTCCTTGAAGCCCAAGTTTCGCCTTGTCTACGAAGATGATGAGTTCCCCACTGATGGCTATGGCGGCAGCAATCAGGAAGAAGAAGACGAAGATGAGGACGAGGACGAGGACGAGGATGAAGAGACAGTGCTCGTCCTCGTCTCCCAAGTACCGAACCTGGAAAACTTTGTGCTGGACGAGGGCCTTGCGGGCGCGTTGAAGTACACCAAGGGCAAAAACATCTACTCCAGAGTGCAGTCCTCCTCCAAATTCGATCGGGCGCGCGACGTCAGCTGGGTCACGCCGTGGTCCTCCTCGACCCGCCACAAGAGCGCCACGATCGCGTATGGGAACGAGGCGCAATTGGAGATCGTGTATGCGGACCTGTGCATGATCGTCGGTGTCGGGAAGCCCGGGGAAAGGGAGGTGGTCTGTCGATCGGACGCAAGCTCAAGCGGTAGGGTGGGATGCTCATATTCTGGTGCCGGCCGCGTGTACGCTCAAAGCTGTTATTATTCTCTTGTTGTTTGACCTTATCTCATGTTTGAACGCGTTTACGCCCTCGCTTTTAAAACCTGGATGCACGACTTGTTCATGTTCGATCATATTCATCGCATACCCGCACGCCTCCTAATAGCCACGCTCATGAAGTCGTTAGAAAGGCCCACAAATTTTAACAACTCCCATCCCGATTCCCCACCACCGCTGGTAATGGACTCGCCAGAGTAGCCCGAGCCACCTGCACACCCTCCCCCATTTCTCCGGAAGGCCTCGAGCGACTCCAAAGTGCCCTCGCCAAACTCCGAACTGCATACATCCCCGTCTTCCTTTAGGAAGGATCGAAAGGCCTGGTACGCCACTTCCCTAGACTGATCGTCTGACCGTCTCCCATCAGCCACCAGCTTCTGATCCTGAACAAAACGCACATACGCACCTCGGTCATGGACCATGCACGCCGGCGCGCGCGTTGTGGTTCTCGAGATTCTCTGGCCTATCCGTGTTGTGGACGTTGGAGACGCGCGCGCGATGCAAAGATATCGCGATGACGGCGTGGTGGCAAGTCACCGTTTCTGACACGCTCGTGGCAGGGCATATATATTTCGGATTGCAGGGTGACAAGGAGGCACGCGTGTTGGACGGGGCTGTCAAGCGACGACAAGAAGACGCATAAGAGGAGGTGGAGACGGATGAGGAGGAGAAGGAGAAGGAATGCGTACCAGAGCGCTGAGAGCAGGTCGTGCTCGCAGACAAACTGTCCATCGCTCTGCTCGGTCTCCAGGTTCATCCTAGAACGTGGGGTGCGGTCAGTCAACGCGCCAACGCGAGAGCAGGCTAGGTCACGCACGTTTCAAACGAGCCTTGTCGCCACTGACCGTACGCGCGAGGGGCACTCAGTGGCCTTTGGGCAGACGAGTGAATAGAAGCAAGGGGGGAATATATGCTGACAGTGTCTCAAGGAGAGGTGCGGCACGGTCCTGGCTGGTTGGAGAGTAGTAGATGACAGGCTTGGGCTTTGTCGAAGGTCGGAGATAGCTTTTAGCCAGGTTGTGCCAGGCGTGGTTTGACAGGGGGGAAAGCGGATCGTTCGCGACGTTCTTGGTGCGTAGTTGGATGGAGGGCGAAATCGCGAGGCTCGCGAGCCGATTGGTGTTCTTGATGGACTACAACCAGGGGAAAGGTAGGTCAAGACGCGGAAGGAAAATAAGCCGAGATGGATAGCGCACCTTGGACATGGACCAGATCGCTTTCCGCGTGTAAAAATGCGACGTCGATCGTGGCCGAACGCGCACTTCATTTCGTCGGTAACGGCGTGGCTGTTTTCCGTGCGAGCGGCTCAGGAGGGAAGGCTTAGAGAAAGCGTAAGCGATGGTGAGAATAAGGGAGTCCAGAGAAGACGGACTGGAGTGACCATATCTAGTATTGTGACGAAGAGTTGCGAGTTGGGAGGGCATGATGAAGGGAGCCAGAGTCGGGGTCCAGGTGCTCGTAGGTGGTGGCAGGGATCATGTCACCGAAGGAAGGCTCGCTTGTGGGCTCAACGGCGTAAGAAATGGGACGGAGGCGGGGGTGTTGGCGGGGAGAGCGAGATGCAAACGGGACCGCCGATGTCGAAGGTGTGGCCAAAACAGGTGAGCGGAGGGGTCTCAAATAGTGTTCTGCGGGCTCGGGCCGGGCTCAAAGCCCGCGGGTCGGGCCGGGTTTTGAAGGGCTCGGGCCGTGAGAAAATGGAGCCCGAGCCTGATATGGGGGCTTGGGCCGGGTACAGGCCGGGCTCGGGCTTAGGCCCGGGCTTCATGCATACAGGTGAGGGTGCTAGTAGTTGGGGTTTTGGTGTCTATATATCTCTTAAGAATTCTCTTGATTGGTACTAAGAGTAGCGCGACAGTCTTCCCTTAGTTTTTGACCTTGATTTGACCTTGATTTGACGCTGCTGAAGTCAACGAGACCGTTATGAGATGACATAATCACGAATAGCTTCCTTTTATAGCCATGTTTCGGCTTCCCACCCTCAGAGTTAAGCCACCTTCATTGTCGAGGAGACTGATCTTGCATCACATCCTTCCACATCTCACTCTTTATGCTCTAAATTGATGCAGATAGCTCAGTTTACTGTGTACCAAAAAGCCCGGGCTCGAGGGCCAGGCTTGGGCTTTCATCACCTCAAGCCCGAGCCTGAGCCTCATACTAGCCCGGCGACGGGCTCGGGCTGGGCTTGTAAAGCCCGGGCCGGGCCAGTCGGGCTTAGGGCCTCCGAGCCCGGCCCTGCAGAATACTAGTCTCAAAGAGAAGTCACTGAGATGAAGTTTGTCTGTGGGCTCGGAATCAAGGATAGCTCAGATCAATCTCGAAGAACACGCACGAAGATCCTGCTGTTTGCGTCGCCTGCAAAGTCTTCCGTTGTTATCTGACCATCGAACAGTCGGGAGCAGGAGTCGAGATTCGTCTCGAAAAATTTGTTCATTTTGTCACTGATTGATGTAGAGCGTTTGAGTCTCGAGAGGAGGTGGTGGACGGAGGAGAGAGGAGGGGCTTGGACGGGCGAGAGCGTCAACTCGGTTTTCGCTGCGTCGGGTCGGAAACAGTGGTTACATTGAGGAAGATGGTGGGGAGTGCTGCGCATCATATATTCGGTTTTCCAGGGAGGTGGATGAACGCGCGAGCCTGTTAGAGGAGGAAGAGGACCGAGTCGAAATTTCGAATGGACAAATCCCCAGGCACGACGCCAACGGCCTTCGATCCTAACACGAACAAACAACATCAGCAAAAGTGCGTGGAACTTGTATGCCGGTACAATGTCATTGTACCATGCTACAAGTTCTATATAAGCTACAATTTCGGGATAACCTACATTTATCCTCGGAAAGCTAAAGAGGCATGTGTATGACCCCCGGGGTTGCTTTAAGGGCTTGTAATGAGATTGTAAGCTGAATGTAAGGCCGTACCATTGCGACACGAAGGCGGAAGGATGCAAACCAACTGGTGGAACGCCTTTTCCCGGAATTACTCGCTGCTATCTTCACCTTCCACTCCTACAACCAGCCAAACTTTTACGACTGTGGTGGCCCCGTTGAAATTGGGGTAGTGGTAACCTGGGTCGTTGCCATTCATATATTCATCAATTGTCGACCCGCCCGGAGTTCGATTCTCCGTTAACGCAATAATAAGTCCGTCGATATGTTTTTTCATGTTTTGTCTTCCCCTTCAGTTTGACTTTTGGCGCCACCGGCATGACATTAGTGTTGAACAAACTATAGAGTATATTCAAATATAATCATAATAATATGCAAAAATACCATTAAATAGATGGCTGCCCATAATCGTAATTACAAGATATGATTAGAATTTAAGGCTCCAACGTTATAGTCTATTTACTGTCTATAAACTGTTTATATGGTATAGTTTTACTATCTAGCTACCCCATCAGCTGTAGACAGTAAGTAGTGAGTATACTAGACAGTAAACCCTATCTAAAGTGGCAGTGTGTGACATGCCCGTAGGTGCTACCAGGTGCAAGCTATCAGCCTCTACTACACCTATTACACTCATGCCCAACTCTGGTGATTCTTTCAGCCATCTCAGCTGTCATTCTCAGCACCCATCTCCACATTTCCAGAGGTCCTAGAACTCAATTGTTAGAAGGCTAATGAGGGGGGATATGAAAACCTTTGGAACCCTTAAAACAGTGGAGGATATATAATTCATTTGTTCTATTTATGTGCACTTTATGACTATACACAGGAACATAAGGACTACTTTCTGGTCATCATGTGCATGGCCCAGGTGTTAAGGACGGTCCTTATCACGTGACAAGCGGCTCAGGCTACAGTACTCTTACGCGTGAGAGGTGGGATCAGGTGATCCAGACGTCTCGGTTATACGAAGGTAAAGGTTGATAAGCGAAGCAGTAAGTCTTCACGGAAGACTTAGGTGAGCTTATTAACTTAGTTGGCTTGGGATTCTCTTTAGTGTTTAGAAGAGGAGGTTCTTATTAGAACAGTCCTGTATTTACAAAGAGAACGAGCTGAGGAATAGCTCGTTCGTTGAACCTCCTTTTATACGAAAGGAGGTCGAGTAAATATATGTACATAAGGCAACGATCGCATCGAGTATCTACGGGGACGTGACTGGGGCACAGTCGTGGCTGCGTTGTCGAGATGCCGACGAACAGTGGCACTGTTGTAGCTGTGTTGTTGAGATGCCGACGAACTGTGGCACAGTTGCGGCTATGTTGTCGGAACGGTTACGAGCTTGGGCACAGTCGTAACTTGTTGTTTAGCGACGTCCTCCCTAATAAGGCAATAGGAAATGAAGTACCTTGAACGAGTTGTAACACCAGGATTTTTTAGTAATTCCTGCTACCTTGATGTCTGTTGAGTGCTTGTTCTCAGATGCTTGCCACATGTTACAACTCGATCAAGGTATTCCATTTCCTGTTACCCTAATAGGAAGGACGTCGCTAAACAACGGATTACGACTGTGCCCCAGTTCGTAGCTGTTCCAACGACGCAACCACGACGACGCCCCAGTTCGTTGCCGTCTCGACAACACAGCCACGACTGGGCCCCAGTCGCGTCCCCGTAGATACTTGATACGACTGTTACCAAATGTACATATATTTACTCGACCTCCTTTCTTATAAAAGGAGGCTCAACGAACGAGTCATTCCCCAGCTCGTTCTCTTTGTAAATACAGGACTGTTCTAACTAGAACCTCCTCTTAAAGCTACTAAAGAGAATCCAATGCAAACTAAGTCGGAAGCTCGCCTAAGTCTTCCGTGAAGACTTACTGCTTCGCTTATTGACCCCAACCTTCGTATAACCGAGACGTCTGGATCACCTGATCCCACTTCTCATACGCACGAGTACTGTAGCCTGAGCCGCTTGTCACGTGATAAGGACCGTCCTTAACACCACATATGTACTGATGCATGCTCATTACTAAAGGCTAAGACTATCTCAGAGCTTATGTGTACTAAACTCTACACTGCTGACTTCTTTACCTCAGTAATGATGCATTAACTGTCTAAACTGTCTGTTTACTGTCTGTTTACTGTTTAGTATAGTATACTATCTAGCTACCCCAATCTCACTAGACATAAACTATACAGTTGGAGCCTTAACATTGTAAGCTAAATGTCAGGAAGGAGTCATCAGCAACCTTACACATCAAGTTGGCACGTGTTTCGACCAGTTGTCGAGTTGTGCAACTGTTGAAACACCCCAAACAGCCAAACTCTGAAACTTATCAAAAACCCACGTATTATTGGTGAGTTGTGCAATTCAAGGCTCAACCAGGGAAAACTCATGCATAACTGGTGTACAACACCTCTCAACCCAGGTCATTTTGCTTTAATTTTGTTTAGCTGTATAGACAGGCACTTAGATATCTCAAGATAATGACAAACAATAGATATATTGATAGTAGTGTAAAAGATACTACAGTGCTAGTGAACTATATAGTATAACATATTATAACAAATGTAATCTACAACAGCAGGCAACGAGAGCGGGACAACAAGGCCGAGATGAGGAGCGGCAAGGGCGGGGCAACTAAGGCGATGGGAGCAAGGCGGCAAGAGCGAGGCAAGGCGGTGGGAGCAAGGCAAGGCAAAGCTGAAGGGATGACGTGGGCGGGAGGAGTGAGGGGGCGACAAGGGTGACACGAGCATTGTGGGCGACGCGGGTGGCGAGGGTGATGCGGGCGGCGAGGGTGATGTGGGCGGCGAGGGTGATGCAGGCGGCGAGGGCGACACAGGTGGTGAGGGCATCCTGGGTGGCGCAGGCAGCGCGGGCAGTGGGGGCATCGAGGGCGTTGCAGGTGACGCGGGTGGCGTGGGTGACGGGGACGCCGAGGGCGGCGATGTTGAGCGCGTCGAAGGTGACGTGGGTGTTGCGGGTGACGGGGGCAGCGAGGGCGACGCAGGTGTTGCGGGTGACATGGGCGACAAGGGCTGCGAGGGTGTTGAGCGCGTCGAGGGTGACACGGGCATTGTGGATGACGGGGGCAGCGAGAGTGTTGCAGGGGACGGGGGTGTTGCAGGGGACGGGGGTGACGGGCCGTTGAGGGTAGCGGGGGGTGGCGAGGGCGTTGCGGGAGACAGGGGCGTCGAGGGCGTCGAGGGTGCCGTGGGCGTCGAGGGTGCCGTGGGCGTCGAGGGTGCCGTGGGCGTCGTGGGTGATGTGGGTGATGGGGATGCCGAGGGCGGCTATGTCGAGTGCATCGAAGGTGATGCGGGCATTGCGGGTGATGGGGGCGGCGAAGGTGCTGAGGATGTTGAGGGTGACGGGGGTGGGAGGGAAGATGGGGGTGGGAGGGAAGACGGAGGATGGTGGTGGTGGTTGTCTACAAGAGTGTGAGCTGGCGCTGACAGCAGAAGTGCCCCATGAACTGTCTCACGGTCAGATGTCTTTAGGGCAGGCCTAATGGAACCTTCGGGCAGTCCCGACGTGTGCGTGGGAAGTTGCCGAGTTTCACGAGGACTTCCTTAACGGGACAACTCGGCAGAACCTCGCAAGAAGCCAACCGGGCATCAAACCCGTGAAAACTCCCCAACCCAATGTGAGAAGTTGCTGATGTGGGACAATGGGCGTTGAGGGTTGCGAGGCCATCAGCACTAGGGACAACGAGGCCGTCGGTGCTGAGTGTCAGAAACACAGTTTATGAGACCGATGGAACCGCCTAAGTCGCGACGCCGGGAGGAGCAAGAGAGAACAGATAGATTCGAGAGTGTCAGGCCTAGGGTAGTGCAACGTGCACTACAGTACCATATGACGAGATGGACAGTCTAGGGAAAAGGGAAGAGAAACACTGTCCTTATATACAAGTGGGAACGATGGTGCGATGCGATGCGATTGTGGTGCGAGCGGGGGAACAATAAGAAAGGAGTCATGGGGCGGAGGACGAAGGTCCGGAGCAATGATGTCATAGATAAGGATGCGGAACCCCGCTCGGAAGTCCGGGCAATGACGTTGTTGAAGCATGTGATGCGAAGGAAAGTCATGTGCCGTGACGTGTCGCATGTACGAGGTCTGCAAACGAAGAGAGAAATGGAGTGATCCGTGACACTGAGGACAACGGGCGTGTTCGCATTGTGACGAGAGCACAGGCATTGGAAGGTGACGAGGGCATTGGCAATGGAGGTGACGAGGGCCAACACTGGGGATGACGACGCCGTCGGCGCTGGGGGGTGACAAAGGAGTGGGCACTGGGGACGACGGGCATCGCCGTTGGGGCGACGAGGGTGTTGGCATTGGGGGTGACGGTGCCGTCAGTGCTAGGAGCGGTGCGCGTTGGCATTGGGGGTGACGCGCATCGGCATTGGGAGGGACGAGAGCGTGCGTGTTGAAGGGTGATGAGGGTGTGGGCGTTGGGCGGTGACGAGGGAGTGGGCGCTGGGAATAATAGGTGTCGCCATGGGGGTGATGAGGGCATGCCATTGAGGAAGACGAGGGTGTGCGCATTGAAAGAGACGGGGGCAGACTTTAGGGGTGTGCGCGTTGAAGCACTGAGGACGTGAGCGCTGGGGGAGGAGGGGGGTGCCAAGGGCACGAAAACGGGACGTAAACGTTGAGGGAAATGGGGCACGGCAGTCGTCGGCGTCGGTGTTGAGTACGATGGGGATGTAGACGTTGCAGGTTTGCACGTGAGCATTGAGGGTAACGAGGGCACAACCTATGAGGGCGACGGTTGGGGGAGGAACAGTTGGAACTGACCCGTGCGCTGGCGTTGAGAGCAGTGATGACGTGGTGTTGAGAGCGACAGGCCGCAAGTGATAGCACCGGGTGGCACAAGGGTGTGGGCATTGAAGCCAATGGGGACAACGGTGTTGAGGGTGACGGGGACAATGCCGTTAAGGGTGATGGGGCGCGGGTGACGAAGACGGTGAGAGAGTCGGTGTTAAAGGTGACGAGGGTGTGGTTGGGCGAGGCGGCGATGTCGACAAGCGCGACGGCTGATGTCGACGAGCACGACGATGACAAGCATGACGGCAATGAAGCTGGGTCCCCAACGATGACTGGATGTTGTGGTTGAAGACAAAGAGGCGACACGGCTTTGAGCATCAACATAACTGAACAGTCACGTGACTATTCCGTGCCCGAAATCCACTAAGTTGTGATTTTGCAAGTAGTTGCATAGTCAACCAAGTTACCTACTAAATTTACCAAGTATGAAAGTAAACTACTATGTATCCAAGGAAACTTTCAAGTCACACTTGTTTTACCAAGCTAGCCAGTAATTCTGTCCCAAGTGTAAGTACATGTAAGGCTGATCTCCAAGTCTAAGCTGCTAGCCACAGTTCCAAGCATACCTCAAGTACCGGGAGTTTTCCTGATGTGTTGCTGGCGGCAGCGGAAGGAGCGGTGGAACCACGGTGAATGAAGGGGCCCCGGACGGCGAGACATCGCTTGCAGGAGATGGTTGGTTAGTTTCAGCAATGGCGGCCATCATCTCCTCGTGCATACTGTTGTTCGCGAGCACTGCGGATCCGTGACCGTCTACAATACTAGCACCAAAAACCAATCTGGAAAGTATCATGTTAGCATCAGAAGCAAAGTAATGGGGGGAACATACTCGTTGAGATATGCAAGTGTACTTGTGGACCATTCACTCGCCGAGTTGGCAGTGAATAGATTCACAATGGTGTGAAAAAATACTGGGTAATCAAATAGCACGTCTTGAAGTCGAGACGGCCAACACGTCTCGGAGCTGAGGCTGAACCGGATCTAGACAGGTTTGAGACAAATGTTGACAGAGTGAGGAAGATAAGTACTTACAATGGCACATGCATATGCCACGGTCTCCAGCGTCAACTCATCCAGATCGAGGATGCTGGCATACCCCTGTTTCGTTGCCTGCATTGAGAGCGAACCCATGGCGGAGGAGGGCCCAGTCCAGAAATATTGGAGAGTCTAAGAGGGAGATCAGCGAAGCATATTCAAAGATGGGTGGTTGACATACCTGAGATATGATGTCCCTACGACAGAGCTGGTCGAGGATGTGCAGCGGATTTTTCGCACCGTAGGCAAACAAAGGAATGAGGTCAGCGGTGATCGCGATAGCTGACTGTCTGATTTCCGTACGTGCACTGTACATCAGCAATTTAACACATTTTGTTTGGGCTTGTTTGAGCCTGTTTTGGAGTTGTCCAACACTCAAAACTCGCAAAAACACACAAAACACCCCAACACCCCAACAGTCTCCCAGGCCATGTCTGGTTGGACAACTGTCACGGAGTTGAGCCAACTAGTGTCCAATTCACCATACATTTGGGTACAACTTAGGCTCAAGTACATGACAACAACACATTTCAATACTTATATTTAATTTATATTGCTCATATCCAAACATTTTAATGGGTAAATCAATATCATTATTATTGATCAGTGGTACATACTACATGAGCTACACGAAGTAGAGAAGGAAAAGTATAATATAGATAATGAAAAGACCATGTAACTAGGGTAATGAGGCGGCAACGGCGGGGGTGACGAGGCACTGACGGCACTGGTGACAAGGGCTGCAAGGGCGGGAGTGACGAGGTGGCGACGGCGAGGGTGGCCATGACGGCGGCGGCGGCGACGGCAGGAGTGACGAGGTGGCGACGGCGGGAGTGACGAGATGGCGACGGCGGTGGTGACGAGATGGCGACGGCAGCGGTGACGGGGCGATGACGGCGGCAGTGACGCAATGGCGAGGGTGGCAGTGACGAGGTGGCGAGGGCGGCTGTGATGCGGCGGCGAGGGCGGCTGTGACGAGGTGGCGAGGGCGGCAGTGACTGGGCCGCGACGGCGGCGGTGACGAGGCGGCGAAGGGAACAATGGTGGTGTGGCGGCTGTGACGAGGCGGCGAAGGGAACAATGGTGGCATGGCGGCGGTGACGAGACAACAACGGCGGCGGTGATGCGATGGTGACAGCGGCGGTGATGAGGTGGCGATGGTGGCGGTGATGAGGCGGCGAGGGGGACAATGGGGACAATGGTGAGGGGGACAACGGTGGCGACGGCGGTGGTGAAGGGATGGTGGTGGTTGAGAAGGAAGGAAAGACGTGTCGTGGCAGGGAAATATGAGAAAGGAGAAAGTCTCACGGTCAAACGCAGTTTAGGGCCGGCTCAATTTCCCTTCTGATCAAAATTTGATGCCGGGAAGTGCGATCGATGAATTGCCCCGGAATTGCGGGGAGTTGCCGGGTTTGCCAAACTCGGCTGGGCCTGACAACTGCCATCAACACCCCAACACCAGCAACAGAGCCGAAACCGTCGGCAACACCCCAACAAAAAGTGTGATATTGCTGATGTATGCGGGTTGTGAGAGGCTTACAGTGCAGGGTTTGCATTGTACTGAGCGAGAAAGCTGAACGGTATCAGCATCCGGCCTACCTGGTTGTGCCAATAGCCATGGCCAGACTTGTCTTCGAATGACAGGGGAGGGTGGATGGTCTCGCTGTTCGACAAGGTGTACTCGAGTACTTTTTTCTTGAGCTGGTTGGTGTCGTAGGAGCGCATGGCTGACACCGATTCGGATATCTAGGTCAGTGGTAGCTTGTGTGAGCATATATGCACAATAAGCAGCGAGGATTTCTCTTACCTTTGCGATTGTGGCCGTGATTTCAGCAGAACAGCCTTTTTGATCATGGCATGGAAAGGGGCCGAATAGTCGTACATTTTGTCATAGATAGCCAGCTGGGAGAGCTTCTCCGGAGAAAGGCTGGGCGGAAAATGGGAATATATGCGTGTATATGCACATGAATAATGCGCAAGAGATACGACTTACGATGCAGCCTTCCGACGATGTGATCCAGCGGGGAACTCGATGCCGAGAGCGACAATTTTCTTGACTTTGGGCCATGGATAGATTGCCCGGACCATGTAGTGGCCTAGTAGAGTGAACACGTCCTCGTCGCTATAGGAAGGATTAGTGCATGTGTCAAGCAGAGTGAGAGGCACTCACTTGTCTCTCTTCTTCGCTTTCTTCTTGTCGCCTGAGCCACTTTTGGTGGTCTTCGCATTCGTGCCTTTGTGTGAGTGTATCGAGTGGCTGTGTGTATGCGCGAAGATCAGCGAAAGAGACCATGAAAAAAGGAAGAACATACAATTTTTTTCTCCACTTCAACAAGGTTGCATCACCATCGGAGCTTGCGCTAGAGTCAGTGTCGTCACTAGAGTTTGATTTGGTGTCACTGCTCAGGTCGTCATCGCTGGAGGAATCAGAGTCACTGCTGGACTCGGAGGAGGAGACCACGATAGGCCTTTTTGTTTTGTGGCCGCGGCGGCTGGATGCGGAGGACTTGGAGGTAGGAGAGGAGGAAGTCTGGGGCTCTATGCAAAAATAGACCAGGTAAGGGGGGGTGATGAGTGGGATGGGGGTAGGGAAGAGGGAATGCGAAGGTGTGTCGTGTCATGTCGTCTGTTGATGTGAATCAGAATAGTCCCACGGTTGCGATCATATGAGGACATGAACCGTCGCCAGCGAGAAGTCTCGAAACCTTGTCCAACGCTATCCACATCGACATTCAATGGCACTCTTCTGTGACAGGTGTGGTGCAGGCCGTTACAAAAGTACACGAGCCCTCGACGGACATGAGGCAACCTGCACCTCTGCCAAAGATTCCGGAGACCTGAAGAAAATCCTCAAATGTGCGCAGAAGGAGGAAAAGGAGTCCAAGGCAGAGAGGAAGCGACAGAAGAAGGCTCGAGTTGAGGAGCTGGAACTGGTATGTGTTTAACTATCTGCACCCATCAAACTCTTACCGGTTTATAGGGTGAACAGGCTATGGCTGGACCTTCGCAAGCGACACCAGATGTTGACATTGACATGCCAGAGTTCGAGGTATGAAACTATGCTGGCACATTGAGAACCCATTCCTCATGCTTTGTACAGCTGATGGACCCGGATATTTCTTCTCTCAACGCCCCGGCCACCGAGCATGGTCAAACATCCACCCACAACGGATTGGCGATGACGTCATGCCGCTCTGGTCGCCAGTGTACGACTCACTTCACAGTACACAGACTTCCTCCCGACGAACCACACACCCCTCCGCCACATGCCACTGTCATGACAGCAAGAACTCGCTCGACAACGCAAGAACCCCGCAGATCAACCTACTCCTCAGCCCCCCTCGTCTCCCCCTCTCGATTTCGAGGAGAAACCGGTTGACACTTCAGTCACCATGGAGCCCAACAAATTCGGCCTCTACCGGGTCTATCTGCAACGCCCGACACTTGACCCCTTGGATCTGGAAGGGATGGACAGTGTCTGCGATGCACCCACCTTAGCCGTCCCCGCCACTGAGGAGAGCATCGTCATAGCAGGCCCTCCCCGTCCTGCCCCTCCAAATCGATGTGAAGACCGGCGCGCCTTTCTCTAGCATCAGTGCTGCGCACCTGATGGAGTGGCAGAACACTGGAAGCACATCAAAGTCAGCTGCCAAAGTAGACCACCTCGCCCACGACATCCTACAGCACGACAACTTTGTCAACGAAGACGTCGCTCGATTTTCGAACACCAAAGAGAGCAAGCTTCTCGACAAACACCTGGACGCGTTCCACAAGCAGGATGGGTGGATCAAATCATCCGTGACCATCCCCTTTCTGTGTGAAGGTCAAGAACATCCCAGCGAGTGTGAAGCACATACATTCACTGTCGACGGACTCTATCATCGGCGACTTCTCGACGTCATCACGCAGGTTTTCGAAAGCAGTACAGCCAAGACCCTCCACATGACGCCGTTCCAGCAGCACTGGCTGCCCGACGAAGAGGGTGGACTCACCGAGTGTGTCTACTCACAGATGTACAACTCCGACGCAATGCTAGAGGCACATGAAGCTGTTCAGAAGCTCCCACTGGAGCCTGGTGAAGCCGATGTTGAACGTGTCATAGTGGCGGTCATGAGCGGGTCAGATACCACTCACCTCATGCATGCATATGAACACGGGATCATTGTCTATTGTGGTGATGGTATCCTGCGCCGCTTGTTTCCTTGTTCTTTCACCTATACAGCCGACTACCCAGAGAAGTATGTAACATTTGTTTTTAACAGTGTTTTTGTCAAGAACGACCGAACTAAGGAATGCATCCAATAGCCTTCTAAGTCGCGACACAGGCAGTGGCTCAGAGGAAGGGGGAATCAGGGAACAAAGGGAGAACAGTACATTGCACTCTAAGCCGGTAAAGACTAGGAGGAAAGACTAAGGAACTAGATACATGCAGGCCAGCTATATATACTAGGGAGGGGATGTGCACAGACCAAGGGGCACATCAGCGATGCCATCAAAGGGGATTGATCCACAGGTGTGAGATCAGATAGCGCGAGAAAGCAAGGAAAAAGCGGAGCAAAAGGGCGAACCGTGACAGTTTTGTTTCTGACGATCTTCGCTACAGAGTACTTCTTGCCAGCATCAAGTACCTTGGAGCTTGCCCGTGCCCCTGCTGTCTCGTTAAAAAGGAAAATATTCATAAAGTGGGCATGAAGAATGACATCAAGTTTGGCGAGAGGCACCCGTGCATTGACAACGACTGGCACACGAAGGATATTGATGAAGCTTGAAAGCTCATCTTCGAACAAGGAGTTCCAGTTAACTCCGTGAAAATCAATGGGAAGCTACAGTACTCGACTGTCCCAATCCGTGTACGATACAAGCAGCTACAAAATGCTCATCTCCCTGATCAGAACACTTTCTCCCGCGTCTTCCGCCCACTGGGGCAAAACTTCTATGAGATGTTTGTGCCCGACATCCTACACGAGTTCGATCTCGGTATATGGAAGTCGATCTTTGTCCATCTCATGCGGCTATTGTATGCTATCGGAGAAGACGGCATTCAAGATCTCAACAAACAGTTTGTTTGTTTCAGTTACATGCGTGATGTGATATTAACAACTCCGTAGATACCGACAGGTGCCCCCATTTGGTCGCGATACCATCCACCGCTTCCATGAGAACGCGTTGGCAATGAAAAAGCTCGCGCGTGTGACTTTGAGGATCTATTACAGGTGAACCTCATTCATGCATCTACAGTATCCTTCTTCTGACATGTTTTTATCACTTATAGTGTGCCCTTCCCGTCTTTGAGGGCCTGTTTCCAGGGCAGGACAACAAGATCGTTCAAGACATGCTCTTCGATCTTGCAGCATGGCAATCATATGCAAAGCTTCGTCTCCACACCGACACCACACTGCAACACTTTGAGGAAAACACGAAGGATGTTGGCCAGTCCGTACGCAAGTTCATGTCGAAAACATGTGAGACGTATGTTACATTCGAATTGCCTCAGGAGACTGGAGCGCGAGGTCATTGCTCGGCTGCTCTCACAGCGAAGACGGGAATCACTAGTGTCAGAAATGCAGTTTATGAGACCAATGGAACCACCCAAGTTGCAACGATGGGAGGAGCAAGAGAGAACAAATGGATTCGAGAGTGTCGAGTCTAGGGTAGTGCAACGCGAGCTACAGTACCGTAGGACGAGATGGACAGTCTAAGGAAAAGGGAAAAGAGATACTGTCCTTATATACAAGTGAGAACGATGATGTGATATGATGTGATAGTGGTGCGAGCGGGGGGGAACAATAAGAAAGGAGGTATGGGGTGGAGGACGGAAGTCCGGAGCAATGATGTCACAGATAAGGATGCGGAACCCTGTTCAGAAGTCCGGGCAATAACATTCTTGAAGTATGTGATGTGAAGGAAAGTCATGTGCCGTGACACGTCAGCGTGTACAAGGTCTGCAAATGAAGAGAGAAATGGAGCAATCCGTGACATTACCCCCCCTTTAAGACGCGCTTTCTCCTGGAGCGCGATGTCATCTGCAAGGGTAGATGCGAGAAAATCGTCAAAGGAGATGCCAAGGGAACGCACAGGGCAGGGCGCATTTGGATGGTGCTTGTGGAAGGCGTCAATCATGTCGGTAACCTTTGAGAGCGACTGAACACGGGAGCCAGGTGTTTTCGGAGTCGGGATAGCCGGCCCACTTGACGAGGTACTGAATACCTTTCTTGTTACGAGTTGGCTTGGAGTCGACAATGTCTTCAACGTCGTATTCTTCTTCATGGTCAATGAGGTCTGGTGGCGGCTGTTCATAATTTGGCCCATGAGCGGCTGTCTCCTTGTACGCGGTGAGCAACGAGGCATGGAAGACTGAATGGATTCGCCACGTCTTCGGCAGCTTCAAGCGATAGTTGACTGGGCTGATGATGTCAATGATCTCGAAGGGTCCAAATCGTTTGGCGGTGAGCTTAGCTTTCGGTCTTGTCATCTTCAGATTCTTGCCTTCTAGCCATACTTTGTCTCCGACGGCAAACTGCGTTGATTTGCTGACCGTGTCGCCATTGTAGTGCATCAAGTCTGATGCGAGGACAAGGCTGGCCTTGATCTCCTGTCGGACTTCTTCAAGTTGACGGAGGTGTTCTTCAACTGTAGGGACTTTTGAGGACGGGTTTACAGACGGGTACATCTTGGGGAGGAAACCATAGAGGACTTCAAAGGGAGCTTTTCCAGTAGCTGCATGGGTGCGGGAGTTGTGAGAAAACTCGAAGAAGGGCAACCACTTCACCCAGTCGTCTTGACAGTAGTTGCAGAATACTCGCAGGAACTGTTTGAGGTTCTGGTTTTCATGTTCAGTCTGGCCATCTGTCTGGGGGTGATACACCGTGCTGAGAGCGGACTTGATCCCGAGCTTCTCATTGAGTGTACTGTCATGAACGGTCTATAATTTTCTTTTTACTTTACATCGGTTACACGCTTTAGGACTTATCGGCTTATCACCGGTCCGGCTCCACTTCGGCCCGGACCCGGTTCATCTATATCCCACCCGGACCCACGTGACTCATCTCGGCCCGGGTCTGACTCCTTTCTCTTGACTCATGCTATACGATACTGACTGATGCTGTGCTCTTTTACATACGACTGCTTACTTATACAGTTGATTATCTTATAATGCATACACTCGGGACCGCTCCCACTCTATGCATTATAAGATCTATGCATGACGAGATTAGTCACATCCTGTGACAAGAGGTGACAAGCGTGACTTATCGAACAATGGTGTCACACTGCCAGCACACACGGTAGACGACATGACAAGGGAGCTACAAGGGTGGGGAAACAGTGTAGATTGCGGTAGGATATACGGTGTAGCAAGGTTTATGCTACTTCTTAACCCACAATAACTCTAATGTAACCTGATTTTGAGACTTTTGGTCAACAGCCCAGAGATGCGCACACATTTTCCAAAGCTGGGTCTGCATGGCCAAAATGGAGACCCATCCGTCAGGTTGGCTGTCAAACCACCGGACCACGGTCAGCCAGTCGTGTAGAGTAAGATTCTCCTTGCGCATCACGAGGGGCTTTGCTGAGGTCTTCGGTGTATGTGGATCTTTTTGAGGTGCAACCCGCTTGTATGGTGCGGGTTTGTCATGGGCTTTTCGAGTCTTTTTGGCAGGCATTTTAAGAGACAGCAAGGCAGGGAGAAAAAGTTAGGGTCTGTACTCTAGTAACTGAGCTCAATTTATGTCTTCCTAAGGCATTGCAGGCCCTATTAGGAGAATAATAGGATATCTCAGAGTCTCCACACTGGCTCCGAGCACGAGGACCACAAGGGACTGGGGTATTTGATAATGCATAATCCCTCATGACTGTATGCATTATCCGATACCAGATTTTATGCATAATCCCTGCGGCCGAGCTCGGTTCCAGCAGTTCTCTATGCATTATCAGACTTATGCATTATCAGCCTATGCATTACAAGATAATCAACTATACTAGGTCTGCTTACTGATCGCCGCGTATCGGTTGCTTACCTAAGTCTCTCTCCTCTTGTGTATATAAGGCTCGCTCTCGCTGTACATATTCCTTATCTCGAGCTAGTCAATTCTACTGACTTTGCTTGCTTTCCCTTGTCTGTCGCCGTGTCTGATCGGTTCCCCTCCGTCGTCCTCATCTTCTAGTCAGCTGTGTCGTAACTTGGTGCTGTCGCACTAGTTGTTGCTAACATAAGCTCGAGATCTATTTACTCTTGCACCACCCTACGACCGTCCCTACGTACTGTAGCGTAGTAGTAGTAGTACCCGTCTGGTACTGACCTTGCTCTTCCCCCGTGCCGCCCTAGACCGTTGCCCCCAGAGTACGCGACTCGTTACCCTGACATTGTGGTCATGCGCACGTATACCGGTGCCGGCTTGACGTTTCCCCTGAAACGTTACATCTGCTCGAGACTCTCCAACACCAGGAGTTTAAAGCTGAGAGGTGACAGTAGAAGGTGCACCTTTGGTGTAGGAAACAAGTAAAAGTGGCAAAAGGAAAGCGGTTTAGGAAGTCTTTGGGCTCGTGTCCCCTAGATGAAGAGACAGCCAACAGGTCGAGAAGACTGAGGCAGACCGTCTTGCAATTTTGTAACAGAACCACCTTCCCTCGACAAAATCTTCCCTTGCCGCACAGAGTAACCATTTCGGCTGGGGGCTCGTGCATGGAAGATTGGCGCTCACAAGTACAAGAATTCATCCCCATCAGCGACGACACTATCATCTCCCTCATCAACGAGTCTAAAGACCCTTGGGCCTGGCACAATTGGAAGGTCGCACTCGGCGTAGAAGAACTTGAAGACTCCGTCATAGACGTCCACTTCTATCGCCTCAAAATAAGTGAACAAGGAAACGGAAACCTCTACGTCTACTTCTGCCCATACGTCACCTACCGCTACAAATTTGAGCAACCCCCAAAGTCCTTCTACGCGCCCAACGAGAAAATACCAGTGGACACTCGACACACCCACCGCCTCCTTACACCAGGCAATACCCCCAGCCCCACACCAGAGCCAGAGGTCATCAACCTCACCCACTTATAAACAATTCCCTCGTTCGGACTCAACGGTTCCGACTCCAGCTCAGAAACAGGCTCTGACACCAACCCCGATAACTGCTGCATCTTCCCCCTCCCACTAGGCATCACTCAAGAAGACGACGACATCTTCACTGCTCGACTCGGAGACAGCACCCAAGAAGTCGCCTTTGTAACCACTGAACTCAGTGGCAGCATCTGGTACTTCACCGACGGAGACCAACCCGACCTCACCGAAGCCGACTTCAACCTCATCGCCGCCTCCGCCTGTTACAACTCGCTCAAGGTATCCCCTTTTCCACTTCCCCATTAGGAAAGACGTCGCTAAACGACAGGTTACGACTGTGCCCCAGCTCGTAACCGTCTCTGCGATGCAGCCACGACGATGCCACAGACCTGTCACCGTCTCGATAGCATAGCCACGACGGTGCCACAGTCCCGTCTCCGTAGATACCTGATACGACCGTCGCTCAATGTACATATGTTTACTCGACCTCCTTTCTTATAAAAGGAGGCTCAACGAACGAGCCATTCCCCAGCTTGTTCTCTTTGTAAATACAGGACTGTTCTGAATAGAACCTCCTCTTAAAACACTAAAGAGAATCCTAAGCAAACTAAGTCGATAGGCTCGCCTAAGTCTTCCGTGAAGACTTACTGCTTCGCCTATCGACCTTCACCTTCGTACAAACCGAGACGTCTGGATCACCTGATCCCACTTCTCACGCGTAAGAGTACTGTAGCCTGAGCCGCTTGTCACGTGATAAGGACCGTCCTTAACACTAGAACGAGCTCTCCTCTACACCAGTTCACCCTACAGTTTGGCACAGAGCGTCAAACAAAAAACACCCACCACGGAGCCTGCGGAACAACCCGCTGAGAAAAGACCATCAGACTTTGAGATCCCTCAGCTCCAATCAAACTGTAATCGAGACTTCCCCAACGGAAACGAAGATCATCACTGGACATTTGATCCCTATAACCTCCTTTTTTACTACAACGGAGCCTTCATCGCGAAAGAAAGCAAAGGGACATACGTATATCAGTGGAACCCACCCATATACAGATACAACCTTCCCCCAGCAGCAGAATACTACAAAGATAGATCCAAAAGAGAAAAGGAAGACGGAAGCTACGACAACTCACGTTGGAAGCGCCCAGATTATTCAAGACCTCATATCGGGCCCCTCTCATCAGAAGAACTCTGGAAACACCCGGACGCACAGAAAGTCGAAGAGAAGCCTTACACCGGGAATATTAAGGACTACTGGGAATTTGATCCCGATACCGACACAGCCGATACAACAACCGAACCACAGAACCCTCAAACCGAACTCCAGCATCCTCAAGAACCCGCAGCAGCTGCACCGCCTCCAGAGGAAACTGCACCAGAACCTAAGAGAGCTGTATCAAGCACCCGAACTAAGTCCAATTCCGGAGGAAGTCGAGAACGCAGTCCATCGAGCGCAGCAGAAATGGAAGAACATACAGAGAACCCAACAAGATTCCCATCACCGGACGACATCTTCGGAACCACACGAGGAAGAAAAGGAAATCTATTCGGAAAACCCGAAAACATCACAACAATGGGAGACACTACCACCTCGATACCCTGACCCCGCCACCGCACCTGGCAATGTCCCCCCTGGAGAGACTAATGTACCGCGCCAGACGCCTGCAACTCCAACACCAGCCAATCCCGCAAAACCGAGACATGAGACTCGATTCTCCCTAGGACTTGGCATGGTCGAACCGATGGGATGGAAAATGCCATCACCGCGATCACCATCACTTTCCGACCGATCGATCGACAATAAGAAAGGAAAAGAAGTTCGAGACTACGTCTTCGGAAGAGGAGCAACCGTGGATCTTCCGAAAGAATCGAAGCACCCACCAGGGAATTCCCCACCAAGAGGAACAGGAACAATCGGATCAAAACCCGAAGACAAGGACAAAGGATTCAAACTAAACGCACTAGGAGTATACGACGGAAGAGACCGGGCAAAAGCAGCAAAGTTCATAGAACAATGCGTACTTTGCTTCATAGCATTTCCCAACGCGTATGCGGCCAACATGCGTAAGATAACCTTCGTACTCTCGCATCTCACCGATGGACCGGCCCTCCACTGGGCGTCCCTTTTAATAAGCAAGATCGACAAGATACGAGATCATGGTCTAGATCCAGAAGTATACCTTCCATGGACGGCATTCCGCGACTACTTCTTAGAAACCTTTGGAGAAATAGACCCAGGAAGGGACTGCTAGGTTCAACATACAGTACCTAGAACAAGGTACCATGGAAACCAAGGATTATATCACAATCTTCAGAGACTATGCCATGGAAGCTGGTTACGATCATAAAGCATTGATCGACCAATTCAAGAGAGGACTGCACAACGATATCGTAGTCGAGATCCTCAAGAGAGATCACATCTCGAACGATATTGACGAATGGTATGAACTCGCATTGCGCATTGATAATAACTGGCGAGAAGCTCAAGCATTCCAACGGCATTATACAAGACTAATGAACCCGACGAGCGATCTCACACTCCTGTACAAGAAACCACAGACGTACGTTCCATTCCGAAGAGGAAACGGAAATAAAGGAAACATTACCACCGCCAGAGTCGCTCAAACAGGAAACAACAGCCGAAACTTCAGACGCCTTACCCCGCAAGAACGTACCGAACTCCAGAAATCAGGATCATGCTTCTACTGCCGGAAGCCAGGACACATCTCCAGGAACTGCCCAGAGAAACGTACCCAAACAACAATCAATGCACGAACAGCGAATCTGACATCAGAAGACTCCCCGATTGATCAGATCACCAAGCTTGTGAACAAGATGGACAGTGAAACATTCGCACGCGCTGCCAACATGTTCAAAAACGATCAGGGTTTTTGAATCGTCCTTCAACCACGGCTGTTGAAAGGACAAAGACAATGAACTTTTCAAATCAATCTCCTGTGCAGGAAACAGAAGATGACGTAAATAGAACAGTGTATATAAGGTCATACCAAGACGGAGCAACACATGCTCCATCAATTCATATACCTGTTATGTTTTATGGAAAGTTCCGTAAAGCCGCAGCAAAAGCGCTATTGGATAGCGGAGCGAGCAGCACACTGATCCGTCCAGACTTTGTACGAAAACACAAGATGAATCTGATCCAGCTTAAGAAACCGATACCGATATACAACGTCGACGGATCTCGGAACACTCTGGGAGAGATCAAACAGAAGGTATACCTTCCGATGACAATGGAAGGGATCAACGGAGAAATTCACCGCGAAAGCCTAGGATTATTCATCACAGCCCTAGGAGGAGACGAAGTAATCTTAGGAACCCCTTGGCTCAAAAAACACAACCCCAGCATTGATTGGAGAAAGAGACAGATTACACTACAGACATGTCCAGGTACGTGCTCCACTACAAGTAAAACAATGACCATCCAAGGAAAGGACGAACCCTCTCTACCATCATTCGAAGAACAGAAGGCAAACCATCACGCAACAATAGAAGAACAGGAAGATTCCGAAATCGATTCCGATTTCATCGAGATCAAGATGATCAGAACATTCTATGGGAAAACTAACATAGAAACGATACCAGTTGCAGAAGAGACGAACGAAGCCAATACCTGGATAACAGCAAGAGCAACTAAGGCACAAGAACTCGCAGAAAGAGCGGCCATGAGAGAAAAGAAGAAGACGCTCGATGAGATGATTCCACCTAGCTACAAACAGTATCAGAAGGTATTCGAAAAGAAAGCGTCGGAACGCTTCCCAATCAGTAGACCTTGGGATCATGCGATAGACCTGACCGAAGGATGGAAACCTTGAAATTGTAAATTGTATCCAATGACAGTACCAGAAAGAAAGGAACTAGACACATTTGTGGACGAACATCTACGAAAAGGATACATCCGAGAATCAAAATCAGAGATATCATCGCCCTTCTTTTTTATCAAGAAGAAAGATGGATCTCTTCGACCAGTACAGGACTATCGCTATCTCAACTCCATCACGGTAAAAAATGAATACCCGATCCCGCTCATCTCAGATCTCATCGACAAACTCAAAGATGCTAAGATCTTCTCAAAGCTCGATCTCCGATGGGGATACAACAACGTTTGAATCAAAGAAGGAGATCAATGGAAAGCTGTGTTCAAAACAAACAGAGGCCTGTTCGAACCAATGGTAATGTTCTTCGGACTAACCAACTCGCCCGCAACATTCCAAGCAATGATGAACGCACTATTCAAGGGATTAATAGACACAGGGAAAGTAGTGGTGTACATGGACGACATATTGATATTCACAGAAACACTCGACGAACATAGAAGACTGATGAGAGAAGCCCTTCAAATTCTGGAACGGAACGATCTATTCCTGAAACCAGAAAAGTGCTTCTTCGAACAATCATCAATCGAGTACCTAGGCGTGATAATCACGCATAACAAGGTACAGATGGACCCGATCAAAGTTCAAGGACTATCCGAATGGCCTACACCGAGGAAAGTAAAAGAAGTTCAATCATTCCTCGGATTTGGAAATTTCTATTGACGCTTCATCAGAGATTATTCTAAGATCACAAGACCACTATTCCAACTCACGAAGAAGGACCATGAATGGAACTGGACTGACTGAATGTGAAAATACCTTCAACAGACTGAAACACGAATTCACGTCGTCCCCAGTCTTGATCATGCCTGACAAAAACAAACCATTCCGTATAGAAAGCGATGCCTCCGACTTCGCGTACGGAGCTATCCTATCGCAACTGGATGAAACCGAAAGATGGCATCCGGTCGCGTACCTGTCCAAATCATTGTCACCAGCGGAACAGAATTATGAAATATACGACAAAGAACTTTTGGGAGTGGTGAAAGCCCTAGAACACTGGCGACACTATCTAGAAGGAGCGAACTACAAGATCGAAATCTGGACAGACCATAAAAATCTAGAATATTTTACAACAGCCCAGAAACTCAATCGACGACAAGCACGATGGAGCTTGTACCTATCCCGCTTCGACTACACCCTAGTGCACAAACCAGGAAGTACAAATAAAGCGGACGGACTTTCTAGAAGATCAGATCATAAAGAAGACATTCCAGATAACGACGAATGAATCCTACTCCACCCTTCAATATTCAAGGCTAGAGCCACCGGAAGGGGAACAGTCGAAGCGATCGGAGATAAGGAACTTCTCAGAGAACTAAGAAACTTCTCACACCTAGATGATGAAGTTTGGACAGCACTAGATACGATCAAAAGATCGGGACCACGTACCCTTGCAAAAGGAATCGAAGACTGGAACTTCGAGAACGATCTGATCATCAGAAAAGGGAAGATCTACGTACCACAGAATCTCGAACTGCGACGCATGATCCTAAAATTGCATCATGATCTCCAGACGATTGGACATCCAGGAGAAATGAAAACTCTAGAACTGGTACAAAGAAACTTTTGGTGGCCTAAGATGATTTCCTTCGTAAAAGGCTATGTCCAAGGATGTCCCGTATGCCAGTCAACAAAGAATGTCACGCATCCGGCAAAACATCCATTACAACCTACAGAAATACCAGAACGACCATGGGAAACAATCACATCAGATTTCATCACAGATCTTCCGATCTCCAATGGATTCGATTCGATCAACGTAGTCGTCAACAGGTTCACCAAAACCGCAGTATTCACACCGTGCCTAAAGACGATCAACGCAGAAGAAACAGCTGATCTTCTGATCGACAATGTCTACAGACAATTCGGACTATGGAAAAGAATGATATCAGACAGAGGTCCTCAATTCGCATCCAAAGTATTCCAATCCATCTGCGAAAGTCTTGGAATTATCTCATCGCTCAGTACAGCGTATCATCCCCAAACGGATGGCGAAACAGAAAGAGTGAATCAAGAATTAGAACAATATCTTCGAGCATTCTGCAACGGAGATCAAACAAATTGGGCAAAACTTTTACCAAAAGCAGAATTCACACACAATATACGACAACATTCAGCTATGAAAGCTTCCCCATTTGAACTCCTACACGGATACCAACCGATTTTCAACCCGACAATATCGACCGATCCGCGAATACCGACAGCCGAAGAAAGAATAAAGAACTTTAAGGACGCGTGGGACAACGCAGAAGCAAGTCTGGAAATAGCTGCTAAATTAATGAAAATGCAGCATGATCAAATGTTCACGCTGCGAGATCAACTCAAACAGGGTGACCAAGTATGGTTAGACGGAAAAAACCTTAACACGGTATACCCGAAAACCAAGTTGGCACCGAAACGATTCGGCCCGTTCAAAATAGAAAAGGTCATAGGACCGATAACCTATCGTCTAGAACTACCGACGAAGTGGAAAATACACCCGGTATTCCACGCAGCACTGTTGATTCCGTTCAAAGAGACAGAACAATACGGTGAAGCTTACGAAAAACCACCTCCGGAACTAGTAAACGATGAAGAACTCTATGAACTAGAAACGATAATAGCCTCAAAATTAGACAAACGGTATTCTGAACCGTTACATTACTTCGTAAAATGGAAAGGATACCCAGACTCCGGTAACACATGGGAACCCGCATCTAATCTCGAAGGATCAAAAGCTGTGATCGCAGAGTTCCACCGGAATAACCCCAAGGCACCGAAGTTGCCACCACAGCCAATCAGAGATACCAACACAGAAGCTACTGATCGTGACGAAACCGCTGCAACACAGCAAGAACGAAGACCAACGAGACGAAAGAAATGCAAGACGAAAGTAAGACATCAGTGAGACTCAACGCCATTTCAGGCGAATGCACTGCTGTCATGAACGCCTCCAGATTGTATACATCGGACCTACAGTTATTGTAGTTTATAGTAGTTTACCATCGGACCTCGCATCGAACTTCGCCTCGCATCCGGCCCTTCGGGCATACCGGATTTCTCGGCTTCCTCGGTCATGATCTAGACCATGGAGTCATACTTACCTCGCCTCGTGTTGTGACCCACTTCGTACTCCGTGGTACCCACTTCGTAGTCCGTCCTGACCCACTCCTACTCCGGCTTTGTTTGTCTTCGTTTGGGTCCTTATCCTCATGTATATAAGGGCTCACTAATCTATGAGGAGAGGGTCATCTCGACCTTTTCTATTCTCCGGCTACCTGGGGGATCCTCCCTAAGTACTGCAGGGGTAGATCCACACCTTCGTTTTACCTAGTTCATACCTCGTCCTATCCTCGTCTCTCCTCGCCTTGTACCTCGTCGCGACGTCCTGAACCTGCATCGCAGGTAGACCGTTGCTGACAACTGCCAACAAGGGGGGATAAAAACCCTACGTGTTCAACAAGACAGGTCACCAATGTCCACCACCCCAAACACAGCCAACACTTCCTCTACCAATCCAACCGTCTCACCCAGCAATGTCGACCGCCTCCGTCTCGTCTGCAACAAAGTACACCACACTCAACAGGAACGCGCCCTCTGCAGAGACTGCTTCATCGCTCGATCGGCAGCAATCCTCGCAATTAAGTCAGTACCTCCTCCGTCTAGGTCAGGACCAGACGGAAGAACAGGGGGTAAGCCGATTAGAAGCACACAAAGGAACCCAGACTAAAGCACCCGAATTCCTCACAGGTGCTAATGCAATCCCCGTGGCCCGGAGTGACGGAAGCCCAAACGCCCGATTCCCCGATACTAGAAAGCCAGATAGCCCGCATGATAGCCGGAGTAGCGATCAAACAGGCCAGAGAGCGGATCAATGACCTCAAGAGGGAGTCAGCCGACGTCCAGAACATCTTACAAGATCACATCAAGATGCTCAACGGAGAACTCCTCCAATTAGACTCGAGGTACCTAACGCTCTCGACCGAGATGGAAGAACGGGAAGTCAAACTACTTTGACGGTTCCGGAAACTAGCGCAGCGGCTATACTCAACGTCGCAGAGCTCCAAAGATTTCTCACCGAAGTCGGACACAGGGTCAACTGGCTCAATTGGGAAAGACACACCTTCCGTGCTGCCTACGAAGGAGAAATCCTCCGAAGGCGAATGGAAACTACCGGAGTTCCCCATATGTCGCCACGCGACGGCCCCGACATCGACCTCATCTTCCATGGATATCACATCTCCCCGGGCTATACTGTTCGACCCGATCCCATCACGTTCACCCTCACCAGACCCCCGTTCCTTCCTAACACCCCTCCGTGACCCGTCACTGCTCCTACACCGCCGGGATCCCTACCCATCCCCGGAATCACCCAGATTAACCCCGTCCAGCCTCCCGTCGCTAGAAACGACATATCCGGAGAGTACACTGGACAGCCCCTGGTTTGCCCAAAGCCCGGACAACCAACCGGAAGATCCACAGCGGAAAGTCCGTGACAAGTACCTCGGACATCTCCTTCACTGCCAGCGATGCCTAGACCGCCAACTCCGTTCCCAGCTTCTGCTGACGACACTCCCATGCCGTGGCACGGAGGTCCCCCTGCTTATCCCTCATTCCTACGCTCGTACTCCGACCACGCTAGAGATCCCATCGCCCAAGATCCCCGAATCACCCCACAGCGACGTAAACATGATTCTGTCGACCCCGACGGAAGACCACTCAAGCGAATCCGAAACATCGGACTCCCCGATAAGTCGAGCGATGAGGAACTGCAACAAGATTCAAGAGATAATCGAGCAAATGATGGAGACCCGCGCTCGCTGGAAACGAAACCAAGAGTCAACGGACAAATCGGACAGCTCAGCGGACGAACCGGACAGTCCGACGAACGACAAACGAAGGAAGAAGCCGAGAATCCCTCGGACAAAAGGAACGACGAGCCGACCACATGGACGCAAGAGAAGTGGGACGCGATTCCCGCGAAGCCGCGGAAACGCTGCTGGAAATGCGGCGAGCGAGGCCATCTCCGCCGAGACTGTCCCCGTCGCAAGAACGCTCCCCCTCACTTCCCCCAATCGCGGTCTTGCTATCCCCTCCGACCACAGACTCCTCTTCCTCGCCCTCGCCCGTGCCGTCCTGATATCGGCTACGGTCCAGGAACACTGATGTCCCACCCCCACCTCCGACGTACCGACGCTACCGCCCATGCCCACAGGCAGCTTCTGGGATTCCTCACGCAACGTGAGAGTCTGACACATGAAGCCGCCCAACACGCCACCGAACAGTGGTTGTACTGGGAGGACGCCATGCTCCGCACTCAGCAAGAACCCCCTTCACGCTTCAACCACTCCTGGCGCGTCGATGATCTCTTCTGGAAGGAAGAAGATTGGGACCTGCAAGAAGCGGAAGAGTCGAAGGATCACTGGCCGGAACCCTGGTAGGTGCACAGACAAACTTTTATCCATCATACGCACTCGTACTCCCCCTTCTCCCTCCTCTTCATCACCCCCGTCACGTCTTCTGCATTCATCACTACGACACTTCGCGGACTGATCATGGACTGCGCCCTCATTCGCACGCATATTTTCCTCGGACTTCTTTACTGTACAGGTTCCTATCGCTATGAGGAAGGTGAAACATCTGGTATTTCCCCTGCGACGCGCTGGACGCGTCGCTTACTTACGACTGATGTCTGATTATGTACGAATTCCCGCTTACGATTGACGGCAATGATTACATCACTGCCCTCTCCGCATCGTAAGAATAAAAGGGAAAGCCACTAAGACGGCCACATCCTCAGACATTGTCTAAACAACTCACACGCACCACCCAAACTAAACAATATGTCCTCTACCCTCACCTCCTCCTCACGCAACCTCTCCACCACCGACTATACTCCCCCTGCCACTCCTCCTCCCTCGCCCGTCCCTTCGTGTACTCCCACACCCGACCCACGCGACGAGGAACTCCTCCGTCATCTCAAACGAGTCACGGAACTCCTAAACCGTCCGGACGTCGCTCGTGCCATGAAGAGGCCGAGAAGCCTTGACGAAGAAGCCATGCGGGAATCGAAGGGAAGATGCGGCATCAGAGGGATTTTCCGGAAACACGGACCCCGGTTCAGAAGCCCGGATCACGCGACGATGGCCAGGATAGGGCATCGGTTAGGGTCTCCCACGATAGACAGGGAGGACGTCAAAGTAGTGGAAGCGTTGCTGAAGCGGTAGAATGGAATTCTATCGCTTAACTCCGGATAAGGATAAAAGGAGTGAACATCAAAACACGAGGACTCAGAAGCATGATGCAACCCACACAATCACCTGACCTTATGATCCTCACAGCAACCACTCCTCGCTGGCTTGCCGTCGTCCTGAGCGTTATCGTCGGACTCACGGTCTTCACCCTTCTCGCATCAATCATCTTCCTCCAAAGATGGCGACGAACAAGCGATCGAGAACCGATTCAAGAAATCCCTTTAACAGTAATACAATTCGTAAATCAACAGGACGTCGATTCTAGAGAAGGGGCTAGTGTTACAACTCGCTCAAGGTATCCCATTTTCCACTTCCCCATTAGGAAAGACGTCGCTAAACGACAGGTTACGACTGTGCCCCAGCTCGTAACCGTCTCCGCGACGCAGCCACGACGATGCCACAAACAGTCACCGTCTCGACGGCATAGCCACGACAGTGCCGTAGATCGTCGCCGTCTCAATGGCATAGCCACGACGGTGCCACAGTCCCATCTCCGTACATATCTGATATGACCGTCGCTCAATGTACATATGTTTACTCGACCTCCTTTCTTATAAAAGGAGGCTCAATGAACGAGCCATTCCCCAGCTCGTTCTCTTTGTAAATACAGGACTGTTCTGAATAGAACCTCCTCTTAAACCACTAAAGAGAATCCTAAGCAAACTAAGTCGATAAGCTCGCCTAAGCCTTCCGTGAAGACTTACTGCTTCGCCTATCGACCTTCACCTTCGTACCAACCGAGACGTCTGGATCACCTGATCCCACTTCTCACACGTAAGAGTACTGTAGCCTGAGCCGCCCGTCACGTGATAAGGACCGTCCTTAACACATGTCCGAGTCGACAGTCATTTGCCCAGGTGGAACAGCCCGTTCAACAAGTTCCTGGATCTGACCCGGTCTACTGGGAGATGCAAGCAACCATCCACAAGCTGGATAAGCAACGAGCGGTGCTCGAAGCCGAAAAAAAATACTCCAGTATGCAGCCCTTCTCTGGATACCTCGACACTCAATTACTGACCAGAAGATTGCATCTAGAGGTGTCATTGGCAAACAGCAACCCCAAGACATACTCAATCCCACATCTGAACCCTGTCTCCCGTTGACAGGGCCCCGCATGCGCTGAGCCCGTACCGAGATCAAGTCTGACTCCTTTGGACACTTTGGTTTCTTCGGGTGCTTCAGCTCCTGTCCCGGCTCCTTCAGTTTCGGCTTCGGCTTCGGCTCCATGGGTCACGTGACCTCGGCTCCTACCTACCTACCCCCGGGTTCTCTCTCCCGGCTTCATTACTCAAAAGACCCCTTAGGTTTTGATGCAGGCTTCCTCACCGACCCTATACTGTACTTTCTACATACTTCACTTAGTTCTCAACCTTGTTCCGGCCCGTCCCCAGTATGTTTTAGACTTTTGAGCCGAGTTTTGCTTAGTCAGCACTCGGGTCCATTCCGCGTACAAGTTGTACTTACTCTAGAGCGTACCACCACCACCTACGTCCTCACCCTCATCTTCACCCTCGGAATATCATTGGTTTTGCCCCATCGTCACCCTCGGCTCTAGGTTCTCATTTCTCACTCTCGACCCTCGGCTCTCGTATTAGGTTCCCTCCCAAGTCCTCCAAAAGTCGGCTCGTTTCCGGCTTCTCCCTCACTTCCCGACCGCCCCAGCACGCTCGACGCCCTCGCACCCTTCCTTCTTCCTCACTCCCTCTTTGTTGTGGTTTTCCCCCTTCATAGGTGAGTTAGGGTCATCACCATCGCTACCAATGTTCCCGCCACTACCAACATTGGATCGACAGAACTACTCTCTCGTCCAGCATTGGACACGACACGAGTGGAACAAATATGAAGCGGCCCTCAGAAGTGCCTCCGACCCGACCACCGGAAAAGGCAAGCGAGGCCCCACCAACCTCTCCCAAGGCGTGAACAAGACTGCCCAGTACATACAGGATGCGACCGGGAACCCCGTTGATGGTGACTACATGAAGAAACTCAATGATGCGGTGCAGGACACCTTACAAGGCCTCGACGATGCAAAACTTGCACCGAAGACGTGGGGCGCGGCACGGCGGATATGGTGGGACCATGTGTATCGGGAGCTGGAGAGCAAGTTTGAGGCTTTGCGCTACTGTGAAGACAGTTGGAAGGTTGACTTTTCGTGACAAGGATGTACTCTGGGTGGGCTTGACGAAATCGCAAAAAGTCACGCACTGACTCGGAATTGGAGTCGGAGGCTGGCTCGGATGCCGAAGCTGGTCAAGGCAAACATCGCAAACGGGCTCAGAAGACCAGAAAGAAGCAGAAAACGCAAAACCCACCATCTGAACCATCTGACTCCGATCCTGTTGTTGGCCCCTCAACGCTATCCACACCCGCTTGTGAGATTGTCCCGACTCCGACCATGACTGCTGCTGCCCGCCCCTGCCACCATCCCTGCTGCCGTTGCCCCCGCCCCCGTTGCCCCCGCTGCGACGCCTGCCGGACCCCGTTGAGCCCATCGACCCCATCGACCCCATCGACCCCACGCTGACCCCACCATCAATCTCGACCTCACTCGGGGCCTCGGTCTCGCCGCCACTGTCGACACCAACCTTAGCACCGACCCCAACTCTTTCCACTGGCAGCAGTCTACCCGAGCAAGGTCCTGCGGAAGCAGACACTGACATGCCAGAATCCACAGACACCCTGTCCAGCCCATCACTGACTGCTGTACCAGCTCCATCTGGCAGCGAGGAAGCTCTGCATGAAATTACCCCGTCAACCCAACCTGCTGTGTCCACCCCGTGCGAAGCTATCCAGGTGAGAGTGTTCTCTCTTGCAGGAATACACGCTCAGGCTAGATCTTTTTCACAGGATTATGATGATGTTTTGTAAGTCATTGATCCTCTTTTCCCTGTTACTCCTCGTAAGCTCACCTGTTTATAGTGCCGACATCGAGTACAATGTTGATGTGCCGCAGCCTGAGGAACATCAGGTGCACGATGCACCATCATCTGGGGCCACTCTCACCATACCCACACCTACCTCCACCATGGAGCTAGTAACAGATCTCAACACTGCGACCCAAGCCTCAACTCCGTCTCCAGACGGCGCTGCAACAGCTTCGACAGATGACATGGGTGCCAATTCAACACGACTGACTGGTATGATCTCCTGCTTCAGCCTATTAAATCAGGCCCTCAGACATGTTTTGCAGAACCTGCTAGCACCAGTACCACAGTTGCCCATGCTGCACGCTTCAAAAGGACAGATTTACAAGTCCCAAGCAGCAAAGATACCGCAAAGTGAGTAAATATGATGAAGGGCCCATGTTTGTCTCTAACCAATCCATTTTCTAGATCTATCTGCAGACTGTGAATGGAAAGACAGTAATCCAGAGGGTACGCAGTCGGAATTTCAGGCCATTTTGGTCGAAGCTGGATAGCGATGCTGCGAGCGGCAAGTCAATCATCTCATTCTCTATACTGATCCACTCACAAACTGAAAATCTAGTGGTACGTCGCACTCAAAAACCGAGAAGGTATCGGCTTGTTATGTATTGTATTTATCCACACTGACTGTCATTCAGAAAGCAGGCCAAAGCTGCTGCCAAACCGGCAAGAGCCAGCAACAAACGTGGCTAAACAGATCTGGAGAACGGGAAGCAGTAGAGTGGGGTTTTGTAGGGTGCAGTGGGGTGGCGGGCGTGGGGCGCACGGAGGGTCCAGGTACTATGTGCATAGACGGCAATGTACGGCTTTCGTAGTGAATACATCTGAATGTATCCTTTCTGCCCCAGGGACAGGAACATGCAATTGAAGCGAACCGTGGTGAAACAACCTGAATGCATGTCATTGTATCACAATTGACTCCAAGCCAGTCGCTAACGACGGCGCACTCGCTACAAATGTATGAGAATCTATAGAATATGCTATACCGTGAATTGTAGATTCACGTCGATTCGAGCTTATCCAAATCTATGGGAATCAATCCGAAACGATGGACTTCCCACTGGGCATGAGTGGCTGAAAAAGCACAATCCTCGCATTGACTGGAAATTGGGATCGATTGAATTCGACCGATGCCCTACAAGCTGCTCTCGTCCCCCTCCCCTTCTCCATATCGATGATGATGAAGAAGAGGAGGAAGAGCCAGTCCACATGGAAAAGGACGAGTAGCTGTTTGCTTTTGACTGGGATGGTTACAAAAGCAACATACCACATCTGGACCCATGCATCGGACATTGCAATTGAAGAGCACGCTAAGAAAAAGGAACAGACCTTCTCTGAGCGAGTCCCAACGGCCGTACCACGAATTCAAGGACATCTTTGACAAAGATGACTTCGACAAGCTCCCTGAGCGACACCCATGGGACCACGCCATTGAGCTCACTCCTAACTTCAAACCAGTCGATTGCAAGTTTACCCCCTCACATTGGACGAGCAGAAGCAACTGGACGCCTTTTTGGAAGAGAACCTGAGATCTGGCCAGATCCAGCCATCCCAAATCACCCATGGCCTCCCCATTCTTCTTCATCAAGAAAAAAGACGGCTCGTTACGGTCCTGTGCAAGACTATCGAAAGCTCAATGAGATGACAATAAAGAACCGTTACCCACTCCCGCTCATCTAAGAGTTGGTGATAAGCTTAAGGGGGCACGGCACTTTACCGAGCTCGATGTCCAATGGGGCTACAACAATGTTCGGATTAAAAAAGGGGACAAATGGAAAGCTGTGTTCCGCACGAACAAAGGTCTCTACGAGCCTACAGTCATGTTCTTCGGACTCACCCAACTCCCCGTCTACGTTCCAAGCCATGATGAACGACCTGTTCAAAGGACTTGATCCACCAAGGAGTCGGGGTCGTCTATTTGGACGACATCCTCATCTTCACGCATACGCTAGAAGAACATCGTCGAATAGTCAAGGAGGTCCTCCGGATCCTGCGAGAAAATAAACTCTATCTGAAGCCGGAAAAGTGCGAGTTTGAGAAGGCAGAAATCGAATACCTGGGCATGATTGTCGGCGGAGGAAGGGTTCGCATGGATCCAGCAAAGGTCGCGGCAATCACCAATTGGCCAGCCCCCAAAACGAGAAACAACTCTAATCGTTTTTTGGGCTTTTGCAAACTTCTACCGTCGCTTTATCAAGGACTTCAGCGGAATTGCTCACTCAATGACTAACCTCACTGGGAAGACGGAATGGGTCTGGGACACCCTGCAGCAGAAGGCTTTTGAGGAACTCAAGCGACGTATGACATCACAGCCAGTTCTAGCAATCCCTACAGACAATGGGCAAGTTCTGTGTCGAGGCGGACTCCTCTGACTATGCCACAGGTGCGGTACTTTCGCAACAATAGGACAATGGCAAATGGCATCTGGTCGCCTTCCTCTCCAAGTCCCTCAGTGAAGCTGAGAGGAACTACGAGATCTATGACAAGGAATTACTGGCTATCATGACGGCGCTAGAGGAATGGAGACATAACCTCATGGGCGCACGACAGGAGTTTGGAAATCTGGTCAGATCATCGTAATCTCACGTACTTCCGCAAGGCGCAGAAGCTAAATGGAGACAAGCACAATGGTTAACGGAGCTACAAGAGTATCATTGTACGCTACTCCCAAGCCTGGCAAAACAATGGGTAAACCCGATGCTATTTCCCGACTAGCGGGCCTTGAGAAGGGGGAGAAAGACAATGAAAACATCGTCCTCCTGAAACCAGAACTCTTTCGTGCCCTCAACCATGCAGGAATTGTAAACCAATGGACCTGACAATGTCTTCCTTGAGCGGATTTAGGAGGCTACCTTACTCCGAGACTATGCAGTAGAACGCACCTTAGCACTCAAAGTGAAGGGATGGCTGGAACATGCAGACGGAACAGTCACCTGGCACCACAGACTCTATATCCCAAGAGACAAAGGACTCCGTGTGGACATCATCCAGGCTCATCATGACGGCCCGCTTGTTGGTCATCCAGGACGATACAAGACCCATGAGCCCATCACGTGCAACTACTGGTGGCCTGCCATTAGAGACGATGCCCGGAAATATGTCGAAGGATGTGAGACCTGCCAACGTACCAAGATTAGACATGATCGTATTGCCGCTCCACTCCACCCACATGACCCACCACAAGCACCTTGGGAGCACATATCCATTGACTTTGTCATGCCACTCCCACGACATCTGCAATGTGAACTGCTATGGGTACCAAGCAGGTTGTATTCTGGGCCACGACCAAAGACCTAACAGAGGACGAACTCGCCTTTGAGTACCTACGCGAAGTGGTCCCCCATCATGGAATCCCTAGAAAGATCGTCAGTGACCGCGGCAGCGTGTTTGTCTCCAAGTTCACCACGGCATTGTTCCAACTGCTAGGCATTGAAGGGAACCCGTCCACGGCGTATTACCCTCAGACGGACGGACAGACCGAACACTCCAACATGACCATGGAAAACTACCTTCACATCTTTGTCAATCAATGACAGGACAATTGGACACGTACCTCCCACTTGCCATGACCGCGCTCAACAACGTGGTCCATAGTTCGATTGGGATGTCTCCCAACTTTGCCAACTATGGTCGGGAACTCTACCTGGGAACAAATCCTCGACACGAGACAGACAACCCATTGGCGAACAAGTTAGCACAACACATGCGAGACATCTATGAAGAAGCCCGCCCTGCGCTAAAAGCAGCACAGGATGATCAAAAGCGCTTTACGATCGCAAGAAGGACGAACCAATAGATTACAAAATCGGCGACTTTGTCTGGCTAGAAGCCAAGACCAGAGATGGCCAAACCGTAATCAAACGGCACGTCCTATGCAAAAGCTAGATGACAAGCGCTTCGGTCCTTTCGAAATCCTGGAAAAAGTCGGAGCATTGGCCTACAAGCTTCGCCTCCCTGCATCCTGGTCACGAAATCATCCGGTCTTCAACGAGTCCCTCCTATCTCCACACAACGGTCCCGCCTTTGACAACCAGAAAGCACCTGCACCTCCACCCCCAGAGTTAGTCCAAGGAGAGGAAGTCTATGAGGTCGAAAAGATTATAGACTCCAAGAAAGTTGGTCGCGGCTTCAAGTACCTTGTCAAATGGAAAGGCTACCCAGACAATGACAATACTTGGGAACCTCTTGCCAATCTCCAGAATGCCAAGAAATGTATCGACGACTTACCATGAACATCCGGGTGCCCTGAAACCTGCACACCTTAATCGTTGGGAACTCCTGGCAGAAGAGGAAGCTGGATCTGATTGCAATGAGGACGTCGAATCTAAGGAAGGGGTGATGTCATGAACGGTCTATAATTTTCTTTTTTACTTTACATCGGTTACACGCTTTAGGACTTATCGGCTTATCACCGGTCCGGCTCCACTTCGGCCTGGACCCGGTTCATCTATATCCCTCCCGGGCCCACATGACTCATCTCGGCCCGGGTCTGACTCCTTTCCCCTGACTCATGCTGTACAATACTGACTCATGCTGTGCTCTTTACATATGACTGCTTACTTATACTTGGTCTGCTTACTGATCGCCGTGTATTGGTTGCCTACCTAAGTCTCTCTCCCCTCATATATATAAGGCTCGCTCTCGCTGTACATATTCCCTATCTCGAGCTAGTCAATTCTACCGACTTTTCTTGCTTTCCCTTGTCTGTTGCCGTGTCTGATCGGCTCCCCTCCGTTGTCCTTATCTTCTAGTCAGCTGTGTCGTAACTTGGTGCTGCTGCACTAGTCGTTGCTGACAAGACAGCTCTCATCACTTGTGAGGCTCGGAACTATGACAATCTACTCCAATGTGCCAGTACTCGCAATGCAGCTGCACAAGCGGAGGCAAAGGCAGTCCTGGAGAGTGTGAGGGACTACAACCTCTGGAACGAGCTTCAAAGGTGTGTTAGCTTGCTCACGCATCAAAGTTTTTGCTGACTGGCATGTCCTCACTCTAGAGCGAGAAACATTCTCGAGCCGCTCGCTATTGCATCATGCATAATACAGGCCTCGTATACGAGGATAGATCATATCCTCCTCACTATCGGCAACCTCTTCTATATCTACGAGTTCACGACTGAACCAGAATTGGACAGCATGTTACAGCATGCTGTCACGGAGAGTCTCAAAAAGCGCTGGAGAAACTGCAAAGAAAATCAAGATGTGTTTATACTCACCACGGTCCTGAACCCATGGATTCGCCATGATCCTTTCAACCATGACATCATCAACCCAAGCATTATATGGGACATATTGCTCCGAGCCATCCACCAATTCTATGGCAAGAGATACGATATGGACTTTGTGAAGGCTCTCGAAGACTATCTCAACCGGAGAGGCAAGTATAGCGATGAAGAGATGCATCTGGATGAGCTATCCCTACTATCAGAGGTGTGTCATAACATAGCTTCGGTCCGAAAACTCACCGATTCTCTTGTCAGGGCGAAGATGTTGACATTGCATGGGTCTGGAGGCGACTGTACAACGAGAATGCACCTGATGTTGGTGCCAATCTCTTAGCAGCGCTCGCCATCCGTTTGCTCAGTGTCATTGCAAACTCAGCCAGCTGTGAATACCAGTTTTCCGATTTCGGTCGCGAGCATATGAAGCCTCGCAACAAACTCAATGAACAAATGGTTCACAAGACCGCAATGCTTTGGGCTGACATTCGAAGACAGCAAATCACAGATGGTCAAGCCATTCAAGAGCACCGGAAATGGAAGCTAGGGTGCGACACTCCCAAATTCCAGGCCGACGAGGCATCTGTTGACCAACTCAACAATGAGGTCAACAATGGCAGCATCTTAGACCTCGATCCTGCGGTCGATTTCGAGGAGTTTATAGAAGCACTGTCCCAAAACATCATCGAGGAGGATGAGCCGGAGACAATGACAGCCTCTCTTCCTGTGTCTGAACTGCCAGCAGTGATGCTTCCACAGTCTGCTCCCATTTTTCTTCCCAGATTCCGACTTATTGAACTCAACCTCCTTTTTGACTACTCCCGACCCGATGCAGCTGCGAAACTGCAGTTCTTCTGGAAAGGACGCCTTCAGGCAATGGACCAGGAGGTTGCTGCCTTTGATGAGCTCAGGAGTTAGGACTAGCTCTTCATTTTCCGACATCAGTACCGTGTAGATACCATTTTTTCGAATCCTACTGGACTATTACTAGTCTGCAATACACCTCGCTCTATGTGCTAGACAGAGGAAGTGAAGAAAGAGGTATCTTAGTCCACGTCTCACTCCGCTGGCAACATTGACCACCGTGACCGGAGCCCGGGAAGCGCAGTACCCGGTTCCCACCCCACACCCTTGAGCCCATCAAGTCAGCCGTTGATGACGTCAAGCGTTGACTTGACAGCTTGATTGACCGGGCTGGACCCCCTCAATGACAACACTGCCTACATGGCTGTGCTTTCGCTTTTCTACCAGCTAACCCTAACCCTACCAGATAACTTTTACTTGCATTTGGGGTTTCCTTTGTACAAAATACAATTGAAATGAGTTGAATTAACTATATAAGAGTCGGAATAAGCAAAATAAGCGAAAAGAAGCTCCAAAAATGGGCCAGAAAACCAGACGGGTCAGCGCACGTACCCGTGGGAGGCCCCGGGTTTCGACAGGCCGACCCACACCCGTACCCGCGTGACCCATACCCGTGACCCGCCACGGGTCAGCAGACCCATGTCCCTGCCTACCTCAGACGTGTGGAGACTGTACGTGGAGGAAGGTGCGGTGGATGTATGCACACATGAGCAATGTGAACGGGCTTACAACTGCCCATGGAACATCTAAACATGCAAGAGAAAGAAGGGGGATGTCTCTTGAGGCTGCTGCATCTGCAACTGGTGAAGATAGTAATGCGGACAATCTCTAGCTTCAACTACATTATGTAATATGTGATGGAAAGGAACGGAACAATATGGAATCAGCTGTGCGAGGCTGTGCGGAGCATGTGATTCTTACTGTACGCTTTCACATGAAAGCTGTGGTGGATGACTGAGCGCACTCTTGGCGCTGATTAATTATGCTACATTAATTATGCTACACTATGGCACCACTTTCTTACAGCTTTTATGATTGGCTCTTATGGCACAGCGGTTTGTGTATATAAGGCTCTCGTATTTCGTCCTGCCTCCTCACTCGAAGTATCCCTTCGACTGAGGTGAGCAATCCTTTATACCTTCTACTTATTTCTCTCTGGCTTACATACCTTACTATAGTGTCTCACTGACTTGGATAAGGAGCAATCCTTTATACCTTCTACTTATTTCTCTCTGGCTTACATACCTTACTATAGTGTCTCACTGACTTGGATAAGGTATAATATATCACTCGAAGTATCCCTTCGACTGAGTGTCTCACTGACTTGGATAAGTCTGTTCAACAGGTTACGGGCCCTGGCCTATCTATCTAGCCCTCAAGACGTACAAAGTTCTTCAAAGGCGAGTAACATTCATTTGTCCCACTCGCTCCCCAATTTGCTTGGCCCCGGGCCTTGCATTGTGTCCTCACTAGGGAGAGACACGGGTACTCCCGCGGGTCCCCAGAGCTGACCCGCACCTGTCCCGTGGAAACCCGTACCCGTAAGGGCGGGTGCGGGTCGAACGCGGGTATCCCGTACCCGTACCCCATTGAGGGCACACTAAAGAGCCTATCATTCAGAATAATGAAGTAGTGTACAGTATAACACAGAAAATACATGTAAACTAGTTGTTGTCATCCGTTGCATCGCGGTCAGTATCATAGCCAAGGATTGCATCAAATCCTTGCTCCATCTCAATATCGGAGCCGTCATTGTCGAGCTCGGGAAGCCGTGCAACTACCTTGGTATCATCATCATGAACAAAACCTAAGCGGCTCCAGGTTCCCAGACAAAGCAAGGCACGGGTGCTCTGTGCGGAGAGCTGGCTACAAACGTGACCGAGCAGAAGTCGTCCCTGACTGAACACGCACTCGACTGCAACAGATGTGGCTAGATATACCTTAATATTAGTAGAGCAAAATGACGATTGCTGCTTGGTCACGTACCAGGGATTGTCAAGTAATTGAGCGCCATGCGCGAGAGACAGGGGTACTGCCGATGATGTTCATGCCACCAAAGAATGGGGTCATCTACCACTTCAGGATCTGTGCTGAGGTAGACATCCAACTCATCGTGAAGTTGCTTTGATGGCGCAAGTGCTGGGAGGGTGTCGAAGATGTTTATATTTCCGTCGTCAATATCCTGCAGGTCCCACATCAATATACAAACCAAGGAGTTGGATGCAATACAAATGTACCATTGTGTCATCCAGAACCTCTTCCACCTCATCACGATTGCTGTCTCCGAACTGTCCTCGGTATGAGCGGTTGTACTCATCTTGCACAATATTGTGAGCAGCCTGGATCCATTCAGCCTCCCAACCGGCATCTTTGAAGTACGTGAGCTTGTATCGAGGATGCAGAACTGGTGAAACTGTTATCAACTCTGAATGATAGATGAAGCCGACACACGCACCCATCGCAACATGGTATACTTCGGACTGATCGGTTTTGTCGTAATAGCGGTTGAGGGTTTTGCGGGCTTGGCCAAGAGCGACGCGAATAGCGGGCATGTATTTTTTTGTGTCAAGACTTCGTGTTGCTAGTTGCTCGTCGATAAAATCCATGACAGGGATGACGGCAGCTAGCTGAGGTTGATCTCGCTAGAACTTCAGAGTGGCATCCTTGAAGATCTGAGCTACAATGTCAGAGACAAGGAGAGAACATTAGAAGGCTTCGTACCTTGAGTACATCCCGGAGTTGTCGAACTAGCTTCCACTCATCGTTCGAGAGTTTGTATACACGCATTCCGCCCTCCGTCTTCTCACACATCTTGTTGATTGCGGGACGGTACCAAAGTGCAAAGTCAAGCATGTCGAAGGTGGAATTCCAGCGTGTTGAAACATCGCAAGGCATGATATGCTCGTTCAGATCAACTTCAGCGATGACACTCTTCCAAAGGGGTAGCAGGATGGTGGTGGAATGAACAACGGCATATGCGAACTTGCGGATCTGCGATAGCGAGTTAGGGTGACACTTCAGGAAACGGAGCGCAATACTTGCCTTAACAAGTACCAGCTGGAGAGGACGAACAGCTTGATCATGGTCATCACGTTCCATATTGCTCATCTCCGCCAGCTCATCAATCCAGCCCTCGATGTCATCATCTTCCGCATCATCATCCATCTCATTACACATGGCCATCTCCTCAGCTTCAATGTCCTCGCCGAGTTTCTTGAGTTGTTCGTCCAAGTTGGCCATAGCTTCCTCACCCTTCTTCTTCGGCAGGTCGAATTCACGAAGGATTGTCTTACAAACCAGGTTGATGATGTGCGCGAAGCAGCGCGTCTGGTTGGCAGCTCCCGGGAAGTCGGAAAGGAGGGTAGTGAGGGTGAGAATCATGCTGTCATTGTTCATTGCGTTGTCGCATGTAATACTCAAAATCTATACATGTGTGAGACAAATAGGAAGGAACAAGACAATCTGAGTCGTACACACCTTATCTGAAATCTTGAACTCCTCAAGAATTTCCGCAAACACTTCTGCTAGATGGACACCGGAATGGGACTTCGTGAGGTCAGAGATTATGGCGGAGAGGTGATAATACAGTTACACGTACCCTTGGGAGTTCGACAACGTCTAGCAGCATGGTGATGGGAACTCCGTCGTGCTCAAAGTGGACGGTGATTGTAATGAAGGCCCTATGGTTTGGGGACGACCAAGCATCCGTCAAGAAGTTAATCTTTCCTTTGTATTCCTGTTCACCAACATTAGTATATCGACTCTCTGAACCATGGGTATCGTACCTGTAGCATAGTGGCGATCCTTCGCCGCGCATGTGCGAAAACGGTCTTGACATCTTGAGAAACAGTCTTTGGTGAAGGTATCTTGTATTCAGGTCGTCTGGTCTTCATCAAACATTGGAAGCCGTGATCCTTGACAATGTTGAAAGGACGCATGCTTTCTGATACCCATCGCACAATTTTGGTCCTAAAAATAAGTTGAATTACAGCGGACACAATGAAGAGAACTGATACGAACCTTGCTTCTGTGGAGGTATGTTGCGTGTGCGAATAAGTCACCTTGCTACCATCTTTCCGTTCGAACATCTGATATTGCCATTGTTGAGCTTGTACAAGTTCAAGGCCTTGCGACCTTCCACAACATCCTTTGCTTGATCAATATTCGCCACAGTGTCTTCACCCCAACACCGGGTTGCGTGTTTACAAAGTGTGCTGGTCGAGTTTGCGTCCTTCCGATCGAGGTATCGCTTGACTGTATACTTGCATCGATTGGCGGAGCACTTGAAGCTGTGATACTTGCGGCCCTTGTTGTACTTGAGCATTGGCTTGGGCTCGTAAAACGCATAGATTGGGGAACACCAGCGCTTCATGAGATCGGCTAGTACAGAGCACAGTCAGCGATGCAGAAGATGGAAGCAGAACAGGGAGGCAAACCTAATTCATCATCGTCGCTGTTAGACTGTTTTGTAATGGGTTCGGGTGAGGTGTCGTCATCGAGAATGGCCGAGGAGTCATCGCCGAGAATCTGAATTCCTGTATGCGCGAAGTCGGAGTCTTCATCTTCAACCTCTTCAATTTCCACGGGTCGACAACGTTGGGAGGGAACGGACACATTGGAGGGGTCAGGTGCAGGAGAAGACGCGCGACTGGAAGGGCCTGGAGAAGATGGAGGTAGGGATGCGGGTTCAGGACTCCGGCGAGATCGGCAGGTGAAGAAGGATGTCAATGAGCTGGTGCGAGAGGGGGCAGGAGAGGGAGGCCGAGATAACACTGCAGAGGCAGAAGCAACAGAGGGCTTGCGAGTGAGAGCTCACACAACTTTGCGAGTGGCGGCCTTGGCAGCATTAGCGGTAGTGTCGGCGGCACGTTGAATGCTTTGCTTTGTCGCTACCATGCCCCCTCGTAGTTTCTTGGTTGCTTTTGCCGCCTGCTCCTCCTCCGCCTGCTTGCGCTTGATCGAAGGTCTTGGCTTGCGTTTCACGGCTGAGTCAGGCTCAGGGTCGGGATCTGGAGGCATGAATACGCGTAATGAGAAGGGGGACGGAAGGCGGCAACGTAAGACGTGGATGTGAGAAAAAGATGGGGATAAAGGTGGCTCGCGCACCTCAGTTATATGTCCTGAAGGACGTGAGGCACCCGTGGAGACGAGGGAGACATTTTGACCGCTGCCTGGCCGCGATGATCAACCGCACTAGAAATTCTATCGGCCTAAGTCGTTGGCCGTTCCTCGTTGACAAATCAGAGAATTTGAACTTACCAGCACCAGGCCATCTTTGTTGTGACTACTTGAAGATTTAATATTGAAGTGCTGGAGCTAGAACACCAGATGCCCTTCCGAGGAAGGATGCGAGGAGAAAGAATGGAACCTTGCAACGAGCGCACAGATTGTGTAGCTTGCGAAGGCTCGCATTCCTCGGGAGAGTGGACGGTTGGAGCAGCAGGAGCCCGTCCGCGAGGAGGGGGCACAATGGGGAAGAACGAAGTCACACAACAAGTGCACAGATTGTGTAGCTCGCGGTGACAAATGCTCCTTGGGAGAGTGGGAGTTTCCTGAGGGACCTAAAAACTTGGAAACCATAATAAGTTGAGAAAAAGAGAGACGAGAAATGTACGATTCCACGAAGACGTCACCAGCTGGAGCCTGGCAGTTGGACTTTGGGACAGGGCATCCCAAAACTCTGATTGGCTAGTTGCGACTCGGTGCTCAACAAGGCAGCTGTCAGCAACGACTAGTGCGGCAGCACCAAGTTACGACACAGCTGACTAGAAGATAAGGACAACGGAGGGGAGCCGATCAGACACGGCGACAGACAAGGGAAATCAAGAAAAGTCGGTAGAATTGACTAGCTCGAGATAGGGAATATGTACAGCGAGAGCGAGCCTTATATACATGAGGGGAGAGAGATTTAGGCAAGCAACCAATACACGGCGATCAGTAAGCAGACCAAGTATAAGTAAGCAGTCATATGTAAAGAGCACAGCATGAGTCAGTATTGTACAGCATGAGTCAGGGGAAAGGAGTCAGACCCGGGCCGAGATGAGTCATGTGGGCCCGGGTGGGATATAGATGAACCGGGTCCGGGCCAAAGTGGAGCCGGACCGGTGATAAGCCGATAAGTCCTAAAGCGTGTAACCGATGTAAAGTAAAAAAGAAAATTATAGACCGTTCATGACATCACCCCTTCCTTAGATTTGATGTCCTCGTCATAATTAGATCCAGCTTCTTCCTCTGGCAGGAGTTCCCAACGATTAAGGCATGCAGGTTTCGGGGCACCCGGATGTTCACGGTAGAGCTCTTCACGAGTGGCTATACTCGTGAGTACCTGTATGAGTACCTGTAAGGCACATCCGTGGGTATTGCCATCTGCGAATACGAGTACTCGTGTGCCTGATACTCGTGAGAGTACAGGTATGACTTTTGAGCTCACAGGTTACCTGTGCAAGTACCTGTCAAATCAGGTACTTTGGCAGGGTTGATCTTGATATAATTACAGATAATAGCTGTTGGATTGATATAAGCATTCTCTCTTGCAGATCCTTATGTACTGTTGTTTCTATTGTGGCCCCTTTCTCATCTATTTCCTCTCCTCCTCTCACATATATAGCTGAAAGCCTTGTGTGGTATTGTCAGAAACGCAGTTTATGAGACCGATGGAACCGCCTAAGTCGCAACGATGGGAGGAGCAAGAGAGAACAGATAGATTCGAGAGTGTCAGGCCTAGGGTAGTGCAACGTGCGCTACAGTACCGTATGACGAGATGGACAGTCTGAGGGAAAGGGAAAAGGGATACTGTCCTTATATACAAGTGGGAACGATGGTGCGATGCGATGCGATAGTGGTGCGAGCGGGGGGAACAATAAGAAAGGAGTCATGGGGAGGAGGGCGGGAGTCCGGAGCAATGATGTCATAGATAAGGATGCGGAACACCGTTCGGAAGTCCGGGCAGTGACGTCGTTGGAGCATGTGATGCGAAGGAAAGTCATGTGCTGTGACGTGTCGCGTGTACAAGGTCTGCAAACGAAGAAAGAAATGGAGCGATCCGTGACACAACCCTAACATGGACCCTATCCCCATGTGTCGTACCCACGAGCCCAAGTCCATGTCCGACGACACTGGTGGCTCCTACGCCCGTGGCAGCTCCAATCCTGGTCCCTCCACCACCACCCAACATCAACTCTATGACCACAAATGTGACGATCCCGTTCGCTTCGCCAGTGGACGCAAACCCGCTCCCACCCCAAAGTCTTCCGGAGACTACCTCTCTTCCGCCTCCTCTCACGCCCCCTCCTTCACCTCCTCCAGCTTCACTTTCTCCTCCAGCACCGACGGATCCTCGGATCCTTCCTCCATTTTCGATGGCTCTAGGCCCCGCAATGAGCCCAAGCCGAACAACGCCCTTTCCACTAAGCTCAAGAGGGCATACCACGACATCACTGAGCTGGATGCAAAGATCCTTCGCGAGAAACCAGACAATAGCGCAGACGACAGCCGTATCTTGCTTCGCGCTGCACCCGATGCTGCCAAAGAAGATCCAGAAGGGGCGCGTTGGGAAGGGATGATCCACGATCACAAGAAGTGAGTAACACGGTCGTCTGTTCTTATGATCATATGCTGACTTCGTACAGACTCGCCAAATTGATGTCATGGCTGCTCGAGGAGTCGACAGCACCCATCCACACTGTATCCATGCACTCCATCCCGGTGAAATACAACATTGTTGCGCATCTTTGGTGTCACACATTCAACCGTCTCCTCGAAAAACTCCGTGTGGCCGCACAGACCTCCAAGCTAGCCCTCGAACACCTGCAATCCTTCATCAACTACGCATACATTTATTACACCATTTAGTACGAACACCCTTTCCTCGACTCCTTCAAGTCCCACTGGCTCGAGTCTCTCGGCTCCCTTGCCCGATACCGTCTAGCGGTGCTCGCACTTTCGCCCGAACCTGTCGCCCCTCCGCCTTTCCTCTCCGTTAGTTCATATGGCGGCACCATGCTGTATCCCCTCTTGACACCCACCTCGACTATGGGTAACACATCCGAGAGCAGCGGCCGGCTCATCGAGCATGTCGACGACTCACCCAGTATTGGCATTGTCGCCGCCCGCGATTTTGATCTTGAGCCGGACAATGAGCGCTGGTGTGCCGTGGCACGGCAGTGGTATGGCATAGGCCTCGTTGAGAAGCCTGGAGAAGGCAGGCTACATTAATACCTTGGTCAACTCAGTCGCAACGTTGAAGGCGAGGACCTTCGAACACTATACCATTTTAGCAAGAGGTTAGTCCATTTTGTCCGCCATGATCGACACGGTGAATTTCAGGTTTGTCTGTGTACAGTTTGATCGCCACGCACCCTTCAGCATTCTCGCGCGAGCACGTCATCCAGTCGTGGTTCCTGGCCGCTCAAGCACGTCGCGCGCAACCGGACTCGAGCGCATCGGACCTGTTTGTCCTCATGCACGGCATGCTATTCACAAACATACAGCTCGACGACTTCAAGCCATCCTTGGCTCGTCTCCTCGAGCACTTGGCCATCGAGGCGCCGGAGAGTCGGGACTGGTCAATGATGGCCGCTCTGAACATAGGTGCTTTGCTCGAGTACGGCAGGCCCAAGGGTGTATTGCGCAGTGCAGGCCTGGTTCTCGCCACCGACCACATTGTCCTTCCTGCCCCGAAAGTCAAGTTAGCTCGCAAAGAATCAGAAGCAGACAGCATGGATGTCGATAGAGAGGCCCTCGCCCAGCGACCAAGCAACGGTGGCGAACACAGTTTGCCCACTCTTTCCGAGCCGTCCGCGTCCGAGGCGACCCCTCCCGCATTCACCATGGCTGTCGAGCTCACCTTTACCACACTGTCCCACGCGCTTGATAGTGTCACCTCCCACGCTGGTGTCACCTCCTACATCACCATCATGCTGACTTTCCTCACCACCGTTTTCAAGACCCCCGGCGTGGCGGTGCTGCTTGAGCGTGATATTCCCTGGTCCAAGCTCACACGCGTCCTCTCCAAAGCACCCAGTCACGCCCTCCAGAGCTCCCAGAGCACCGGGGAAAAGCTCCCCACGCGCGCTGCCCTCCCGGAGGCCTGGTGCGTGCGTGGCATGGCTTGGACCGGCTGCCAGCTTCTCGAACGTGGGTTCTGGAAAACGGACGAGCCGGACGCCACGTTGCCGCTGTCGGGCAGCATGACGGTGAGCTGCGAGATGGAGGTGCTGGACGAGCGCGGACTACTGCGTGGCTCGGACGGCAACGACGGCACGTTGGTGGACGAGGAGGACGGCGATCACGTGGAAGATACCGATCTTCGTTGGCAGCGTGTCACGTGGGCGGGGCGCGCGATTCTCCCAGCTCGTGGACGGCTTCACCTGGCGCGGCGATCGGGCGTGGTCCATCAAGAGCCCGCTGGCCGCGAAAGTTGCGATGTGGGCCCAGGAGGAGTGTTTGGCGAAGGAGGAGGAGGAGGAGGAGCAACGCTTGAGGGGCACCCAATGGAGTGTTGACGACATGATGGAAGTGGACGCCAATGGCATGGACAACCCTGGCGAGTCTTCCAGCCAGAGCAAGAATGACGATGAGGATATGGAGGAGGTTCGAAAGCTCAAGGTATGGCAGCCTTTGATCATTGAGAGCGACATTTGATGCTCATTGCCTTCACCCCTCTCAGTTCTGTAGGATTGCCGGTGCTATTGCGGAGATTTCGGGATCGGTGCCAAGGGTAGGGAGTGTGACGGCGGGGAGGGGGGAGGGGGGGATAAGTATCAGCTTGGAATGTCGGAGACGGTAATTTTGTTCCAGTGCAAATATATCTACGGTAATTTTGTTCCAGTGCAAATATATCTACGGTAGTCATCAGCGTGCCGTTATTGCTAACCTCCTCGTACACCGATGCGGAGGAATTTGGGCAGAAAGTGGAAGGGGCCCACAGGTAAAGGTGTGCGGCTGTATTCTCGGAAAGACTCGGATGAGTATGCGTGTGATCGTGAGAGCCTTGCATGGCATCAAGTTCAGGTTGAACTTGAAGATTGACGCTCTCATCTTGTACCACTTGTCCTCCATGTCGAGCAATCCAGCTCGTTCTCTCCACTCTCCTTGCCCTCCCCCCCTCCCCCCCTCTTTCCCCCCATCCCCCCCTGTAACATAGCATTATGTGCGCCTCACTTTCTTCACCTTTGGACGAAATTCTGACCCACAGATAGTTACGTGTACTTTAGCAATGGCCGTTGTCAGTTTGAGGAGAGTTGGAGGGAGATTTCGATTGAGGAAATGTCATGAACGCCTCCAGATTGTATACATCGGACCTACAGTTATTGTAGTTTATAGTAGTTTACCATCGGACCTCGCATCGAACTTGCCTCGCTTCGCATCGCATCCGGCCCTTTGGGCATACCGGATTTCTCGGCTTCCTCGGTCATGATCTAGACCATGGAGTCATACTTACCTCGCCTCGTGTTGTGACCCACTTCGTACTCCGTGGTACCCACTTCGTAGTCCGTCCTGACCCACTCCTACTCCGGCTTTGTTTGTCTTCGTTTGGGTCCTTATCCTCATGTATATAAGGGCTCACTAATCTATGAGGAGAGGGTCATCTCGACCTTTTCTATTCTCCGGCTACCTGGGGGATCCTCCCTAAGTACTGCAGGGGTAGATCCACACCTTTGTTTTACCTAGTTCATACCTCGTCCTATCCTCGTCTCTCCTCGCCTTGTACCTCGTCGCGACGTCCTGAACCTGCATCGCAGGTAGACCGTTGCTGACAGGAAAGTCCTGGGTTCTGGATCTTTTGGTGTGTGCACTCCCCGTCCTTGCCCCTCTTTTTTACAATGTACATAATATAGGGGAAGTCCATCTGGGGTTTGACATTATCTCCAACAAAGAAGTCGCGGTCAAGCTCGAGCATGTGGATTATATGGACTCAAGTCTCGAAAACGAGATGGCTGTCTACAAGAGTATTCAGAATGCACCCGGTGTACCGCATCTACATTGGTTTGGAGCCAAGGGTAAATATGATGCGCTGGTCCTTGAGCTCTTAGGCCCTTCTCTTGACGAGCTCTTCACGTACTGTAAGCGGACATTCAGCCTCCAGACGGTGCTTATGCTGGCAGACCAAATGGTGCGCAACTGCTAGCATCTTCGTTAAATGCCCGACCTTACCTCTCCACCAGATCTCGCACCTGGCTACGTTGCACGGCCATGGCTTCATCTATCGCAACGTGAAACCTTCCAATTTTCTTATTGGCCCGGAAGCTCACTCGGAGTGCGTGTTTATCATCAATTTTGGTCTTGCGGCCCGATACCGCGATGCAGTCACCAACCTCCATATCCCTTATCGTGACCATCTCAAACTGGTCGGTACATCGCGTTGGGCTTCAATTAATACCCACTTGGGTGTCGAACAGTCTCGCCGTGACGACCTTGAGTCGCTCGCCTATGTCCTCATTTATTTCCTCCGCAGATATCTGCCGTGGCAAGGTATCAAAGGAGATGCCCGTATCCTGGAGAAGAAGAAGGCCATTTCTCCAGCTGTATTGTGCCATGGTCTTCCTATCGAGATCACCACCTTTCAGACGTACGCTCGAGGGCTTCGCTTTGACGAGGCCCCCGACTACGCTTATACTCGTTCGCTCTTCCAGACGCTACTCGATCAGCATCAGCCCGATTTGCCCCACCTCTTTGATTGGGAGCAGATTGAGCAAACTTCGGCGGCCCCTATGACCAGTGTGCTCGACAAGACTCCGCTAGCTATCAAACTAGGATCTCTCATGTTGGACAAGAGGTAAGTCATGCTCGGCACGCTGCAGGCTACACTTGAACGATGTCATCAGATTGTCTTCGCGATCCCGACTCGTCGGGGTCAATCTCGATTGTGGAATCCCGAAGTGATGGTCAACGGCTCATTGACATCATCTCTTTCGGTGAGTCACTCTCACAACCGGTGTCCTAGATGCTAATGTTTCTATTAAGACCTCTCGTGGATATTTCCCTGCACTTGATCCTGTCATTGTATAATTACACTTCGTCTATGCATGGAATATGGAATAGATACCCGTAGCCGACTCGGATAAGTCTTGAGCCGGATCGACTTCTTTCTTAGCGACCACCACCAGCACTAGGCGACACCAGCACTTCAACCTCGCTGGACGGCCGCTAGCTACTCAGACAAGATAGACTATATCCTAATAATCTCTGCTTCCATCACCACGCTGTTCGCGTACTACGAGTACAAGAGAAACAAAGCGAAAACCATAGAGATGAGCACCAGCACATCATCAGGGATGTCACGTGGCACATCCACGAAAGACAAAGAGCCCAATAGACGGAAATCAGTCGCAACCCCACAAAGTACACCAAAGAAGGACTACGAGAGCCAGGAGAAGAAGCTAGAAGAGGCAATGAAATGGATGGAGGAGAAAGGACACGGGAACATCAGAGATATAGGAGAGGGAACCATAGACAAAGTATGTCGCGCATTATTATCTCTTACTAAACAATCTACGCTTGCAGACATAAAAGCGGCCATAATACACATCATAGCAATACTAGACGAGGTCGAATACGGAGCCATAGCACAACGGACACAAGATGTCACGGAAAAGGCAGTCTACGACATGGTGCCATATATTGAAACACTAATCGAAGCCCACATAACAAGCCACATAGACAAGCAGAGGGAACGAACGGAAGAAACCATGAAAGAGACAATGGCCAAAGAGCGAGAGGTAACGTACCGCCATGTAGAACAGATACGAGACGAACTACAAAACACTGCCCAACTCATCCATGACAACATCGCGCCGCTCACTGCAATCTACGAAGGAGAAGGAAGCCCAGCTCAGCAACACCAAGCCTCATATGCAGATGTGGCAAAGAAACCAGCCCCGGAACCTAAGAAGAAACGCGAGAGGTACGACAAGAAGAAACATCAAGTTATGGTCAACCCTCCACCCGACAGACCCGACTTCTTCAAGAATGCAGATACTACGCCTGCAATACTCGTTCTGAGAGCAAACCTCGCACTAGAACACATGAACCCGCCGTACCACGGCGAAGACAAAGGTCAGTTCATATCGGCACTCATCCTCGCTAACGGAGGACTCGTTTTAGAAGCCGACGACACTGGAGTTGTCAGGCACCTTCAGATTATAGACCATAGAGCATCATTCAACACGCAATTCGACGGAGGAAACCAATGCACAGTGAAGCCAAGGACATACGAGATGCACACAAAGTATATTCCGATCACGTACAACATCAAGGACCCCCTACTCCCGGGCACGGTAGAAAGGGCGAACAAGCTGCAGCAAGGGGAAATCCTAGCGATCAACTGGGTCAAGGATCCGGCAAGGCGCAGTCCCACGCAACGCATCGCAAACATACGAATCATCACCAGCACCGAGGACGCAGCCACACTCCTCAGGAAGAGAGGATTAATCCTACTCGGCGGACAGCACAAGACCTTCGACCCAAGACAGGACGACATCACGGTATGCTACAATTGCCAAAGACACGACGGCCATTTCGCCACATTGTGCCCTAACGCGATGGTGTGCGGATGGTGCGGAAGCCAAGAACACGACCACAGGGTATGTACAGTGCAAAACCCCGAGGAGTACTTCTGTGTAAACTGCGGAAATGCGGGGCACGCCACATGGGACCACGCATGTCTAGCCAAATGGGAAGCGAGACTCCAACAAGCGCAGGAGCCCAGAGGAAGACAGCAGGGGAGATCTAGATCAAGACAGGCGACATCCAGACAGTCGTTGCGAGCCCCAAGCTCTAGACCAGACTCGAGAGCAAGCACAACGTACACATCGCCAGCAGCGTCGTTGCGACAACTGCCATCCCCAAACCAAGTATTCTTGCAACTCCCAACCTCCACAACACCAGGACCACACTTTCCAGCCATGACGTTCGGAGAGGGAGCAACCATAGTTACTCCGCGTCCAAGCCAGCGCACGAAGAAAATGAGCCAGCCAGTCGACAACACGTACCAGCCACAGAAACCGACTCAAAGGGTCGCGCCACCGCACATTCAGCAAACGACCGTCCCCCAGTTCTTCTCCCAAACATCGACACCCAGCACCGAGCCAGCAGTGTCGCAGAATTTGTCAGCACCAATGCCTGGAATCCTAGTCCCAAACACCCCAGAAAACAATGGTGGATCACCGTCGCCTTTCGTCAGCAAGAACCAGATGTGGTCGAAGACCACAAACAACCGTGCGTACTAAGTATGAATAGGAACGAACAAACACAACACGATGCAAAGTCCCTCCGTATCTGGCAGCAAAACCTAAACCGCAGTAATAACGCCCAGCAAGCCATGCTCGAAACTGTCGCCGACGAAAACATTGACATCATATGCATCCAAGAACCGTACATTGACTTTAGACAACAATCAAGGGCAAATTCCCAATGGTTCACGGTATACCCCCCAGCATCGAACAAACCCGCTAAGCATATCGTTCCAAGAGCACTCACAATGATACACTCACGCATATCCACAAACGCGTGGGAGATTATTCCAATCCCGTCGCCAGACATCGTCGCGGTCCAGCTGAAACACGAACAAGGAGAGATCGTCATTATCAACATCTACAACGACTGCAACCACAACCGCTCCCTCAAGGAACTGGCGAAGTACATGAACTGGAAAATGAAGCAATCGCACGCGACAGGCCAAGTGTCAGAAACGCAGTTTATGAGACCGATGAACCGCCTAAGTCGCGACGATGGGAGGAGCGAGAAGAGAATAGATTCGAGAGTGCCGGGGTCTAGGGTAGTGCAACGTGCGCTACAGTACCGTATGACGAGATGGACAGTCTAGGGAGAAGGGAAGAGAAACACTGTCCTTATATACAAGTGGGTACGATGGTGCGATGCGATGCAATAGTGGTGCGAGCGGGGGGAACAATAAGAAAGGAGTCATGGGGTGGAGGACGAAGGTCCGGAGCGATGATGTCATAGATAAGGATGCGGAACCCCGCTCGGAAGTCCGGGCAATGACGTCGTTGAAGCATGTGATGCAAGGGAAAGTCATGTGCCGTGACGCGTCGCGTGTACGAGGTCTGCAGACGAAGAGAGAAATGGAGCGATCCGTGACATTACCCCCCCTTTAAGACGCGCTTTCGCCTGGAGCGCAATGTCATCTGCAAGGGTAGATGCGAGGAAATCGTCAAAGGAGATGCCGAGGGAACGCACAGGGCGGGGCGCATTTGGATGGCGTTTGTGGAAGGCGTCGATCATGTCGGTGACTTTTGAGAGCGAGGAGCGAGGGAGCCAGGTATTCTCAGAGTCAGGATAGCCTGCCCACTTGACGAGGTATTGTATGCCTTTCTTGTTGCGGGTCGGCTTCGAGTCGATGATGTCTTCAACGTCATATTCTTCCTCGTCATCAACGAGGTCAGGTGGCGGTTGTTCATAGTTTGGACCATGTGCCGTTGTCTCTTTGTACGCGGTGAGCAGCAAAGCATGGAAGACTGGGTGGATTCTCCACGTCTTTGGCAGCTTCAGGCGGTAGTTCACTGGGCTAATGACGTCAACGATCTCGAAGGGTCCAAATCGTTTGGCAGCAAGCTTAGCTTTTGGCCTCGTCGTCTTCAGGTTTTTGCCTTCGAGCCAGACCTTGTCTCCAACGGCGAACAGTGTCGATTTGCTGATCGTGTCACCATTGTAGTGCTTCATTAAGTCAGATGCGAGGGCGAGGCTGGCTTTGATCTCTTGTCGGACTTCTTCAAGTTGACGGAGGCGTTCTTCGACTGCAGGGACCTTTGAGGACGGGTTTACGGACGGGTACATCTTGGGGAGGAAGCCGTAGAGGACTTCAAAGGGAGCCTTTCCAGTAGCTGCATGGGTGCGAGAGTTGTGAGAAAACTCGAAGAAGGGCAGCCACTTCACCCAGTCATCTTGACGGTAGTTGCAGAATACTCGCAGGAACTGCTCAAGGTTCTGGTTCTCGCGTTCGGTTTGGCCGTCTGTCTGTGGGTGATACGCTGTGCTGAGGGCGGATTTGATCCCGAGCTTCTCGTTGAGTGTACGCATCACCTGTCCAGCAAATTGGGGTCCACGATCCGAGATGATCTTGTCCGCCAAGCCGTAATGTCGGTATACCTTATCGAAGAGAATGTCGGCCGTGCCATCGCTGGTGATCTTCGTTGTACATGGGGTGGTAACCACCATCTTGGTGAGGCGATCAACCACGACGTTGACGGCATTATAGCCTTCGCAGTCAGGGAGCTCGACAATGAAGTCGGTAGAGATGACACCAAATGGTCGGTCGGGTACTTCGTTCGGGATCATGTCGACGTGGGGTCGGCTGCTCTGTGTCTTTGTCGACTGGCAGGTTGCGCATCCTGCTACGAAGTCGCGGACGAAGACAGACATGCCAGGCCACCAATATTCACGACTCACAAGTTCGTAAGTCTTGAAGCGACCAGGGTGTCCAGCCAGGGGCGATTCATGGTACATTTTGACAATGTCGCGTCGCAACCCGTCGTCTGCAGGGACATATACCTTTCCTCTAAACAGGACCAGGCCTTCTTCGTAGTTCCACTCTTGAAGGTTCTTAACGAGTGTACGTGGTCCATTCCGTAAGATGGCATTCAGAGCTTGAACGACCTCAATGTCCTTGGTCTTGCAGTCGCGGATACGTCGTCGGAGTTCGACATCGCCGAGGGAGGTTACTGCTCCTGGCCTTGTTGCACGTATCTGGAAGTACTTGGGGTCGAGCAAGATACGCTCCTTGTTGTCATTCTCAACGCCCTGCTTGTGATCAGGTCGTCGGGACATTGGGTCTGGGCGATGGGATACTCCTGGTTTGTGAACGAGCGCGAAGTCAAATCGAGTGAGGAATAGAGCCCAACGTGCCTGTCGGCGGCTCAGCTTCTGTGCCGTCTTGAAGTGTTCCAGGTTCTTGTGGTCTGTCCAGATTTCGACGGTGTCGGGGGCGCCTTCAAGGTAGTGGCGCCAGGCTTCGAGCGCACGGATGATCGCGAGTAGCTCCTTGTCGTAGATGTCGTAGTTGCGTTCTGGTTCGGACAGGGCCTTGGACAGATATGCCACTGGATGCCAGTGACCGTCGTTGCCTTTCTGCGAGAGTATACCTCCAGTAGCAAAGTCCGAGGCGTCAACTTTGACGAGGTAGGGTTTCCTTGGATCAGGCATAACTAAGACAGGGGAGGAGGTGAACGCAGCTTTAAGTGCGTTAAACACCGTCTGGCATTCCGTCGACCAATTCCATGTGCAGTCCTTCTTTGTCAGGTCGAACAGAGGTCGTGCGATCTTGGAGAAATCCTTGATGAAGCGTCGGTAGAAATTACCAAATCCGAGGAAGGATTGTACATCCTTGACCGTCCGGGGTGTCGGCCAGTCCTGGATACCAGCTACCTTGACGGGGTCCATGGCGATCTTGTCGTGCGAGATAATGAGTCCGAGGTATTCAACGGAGTCCTGCTCGAAGACACATTTCTCTGGCTTAAGGAACAGGTCATTGTCTTGTAGGCATTGGAGAACCTGTCGCACTATGGCACGATGTTCCTCCATAGTTCGAGTGAATACGAGGATGTCGTCCATGTAGATGATGACTTTGCCCGAGTCGATAAGGTCCTTGAAAAGTTCGTTCATCATTGCCTGGAACGTCGCGGGGGAGTTCATAAGGCCGAAGAACATCACCGTAGGTTCAAAGAGGCCACGATTCGTCTTGAACGCAGCCTTCCACTCGTCGCCTTCCTTGATGCGGACGTTGTTGTACCCCCAGCGGACGTCCATCTTGGAGAAGATCTTTGCACCTTTGAGGCGGTCGACAATTTCTGAGATCAGCGGCAAGGGATACTCGTTCTTGATGGTACCCTTGTTTAGCTCTCGATAGTCCTGTACAGGCCGCAGCTTCCCATCCTTCTTTTTGACGAAAAAGAACGGACTTGCCTGCGGCGACTTCGATGGGCGAATGTAGCCCTTCTTCAGGTGGTCGTCGAGGAAGGTATCGAGCTCGATCTGCTCGGAGGGGGAGAGCGGATAGATCTTGCACGGCTTGGGTTTGAAGCCGTCCTTCATGTCGATGGCATGATCCCATGGTCGTCGGTCGGGTAGTCGTTCAGAGGTTTTCTTGTCGAATACGGGTGCAAAGTCGCGGTATGGAGGGGGAACCAAGTCTTCAAAGGTTTGCGGACATGCATTTTCCTTTGAGTGCTCTGCAAGCTCTTGCGCCTTGGTGAAGCCCGCGCGGATTGGTACTGCCTCCGGGTTAGGGCCGTCAACTTCAGGAAGAATCCCAGCACGACGCAGGCCATTGATCTCCCAGTCTCGGAAGACTCTGGGTCGTTCATCGTCGTCTTCAGTGAAAAGGCGGGCAGGTAGAGGTGAGAGATGGGATGTGCGGATACGAACACCTTTGACCCTGCGCGCGGGGATGACATACGTAGGGATAGGGGCCCAGGAGACATACACTGGTTCTGGGAAGGGGTCGTCCGGGACTAGAGGTACCTTAGGGGGCGCATCAGCTCGAACCTTTCGCTGTGATCGGGTCGACAATGGTGTTCGCGGCTTTGTTGCAAGGTTTGTCACGGTCGGTTCGGAGAGGGTGCAGGAGGGAGGGCAGCGGAGCATGTCAACACGATCTTGCTGCCAGTCTATGGTGGGGTTATGCTCATCGAGCCAGTCTGTTCCAAGGATCATATCGTGATCACCGATGTCGGTGATGAAGAACTCAGCTTCTTCCTCATGGTATGCCTTCGAGTCTTGCGAGTATATCCGGATCCGTTGGGTCGTCGTATCACGCACCCAGCCCATGATGTTCTCGGTGCCGTCCACGTTACGCACGGGGAACGGGTTTTCTAGTTTTCTTGTAGTCAGCTTCTTGCGTTCAGCGAAGCTTCGGTTGATGATGATTCCTTCTGCACCGCTGTCAAGCAGTGCCTCTGCGTCGATTTGTCGGCCTGTCGCTCGTCCAATCATTTTGACCTTGAGCGTTATCGAGGGTGTCTGCCTGTTCTTCGTGACAGTAGAGAGGTGCACACACGATGGATACGATTGCTCACATGAGGTCATAGATGATAGTACAGAGAAGCGATTGTAAGATGCCGATGATACAAGTCCTTTGCCTCCGCCAGACGACGTGACTGGGGGGCGTTTCAAAAATCCTGCGATTCCAGGATGTCCTTCAACAGCGCTACTGCCTGCTCCTTGCCTTCCGCATCCAGATCCTTCAGCTGGCGAGTGATCGCCACAATGGTTTTGGATGGGTCGGGAGCTGCTTTCGCAGTGGACGGAGCCGTGTTCGTCGGCAGGGGAGGGGCCTTGGACCCAGTCTCTACTGCGCCCACCCGTCGCGCGCTCGAGTCGCGGTTGGGGCAGTCGCGAGAGACATGACCGGCTTGTCGACACATGAAGCACTTGCCTTCGCGCATCATCTTTGCGCGCTCGTCGTCCGTCAGCTTTGCAGGGCGGGTCGAGGTGTTGGTGAAGGCGCCAACTCGGCGCGATGAGGAGTCGTTGGTCGAACCGTTTGAGGTGAGCGCGACAGCCCCCTTGGACTGACTGCTCTTCCTCTCCGGGTTCTCTTCGAGCCACTGGTGGTTGATGCGGCGGGCGCGCTCCTTCCACTCCGCGAGCTTGGTGGGGAACGGGTACGACCGGGCCACCTGCTTGCCGAGGTCACGCTGAAGTCCCTTCTTGAAAAAGTGGATTAGCGCCTCGTCGTCATAAGCTGACATGGTTGCCAGCATCTCAAACTCGGTGATAAAGTCAGTGACGTCCCGGGTGGTCATTGCGAGCTCGTTGATCTTACGCTGAGCCTCTATCTTCGGATCGACGGGCACGAAGTCTTTGCCAAACCTCTCGAAGAGCTCTTTGTAGGAGCTATAGTGGAGTGTTGGGGGCGTGGGGTCGAGGGTGTCGGCGTCTTCCTTCTCGTCTTCGTCGGCGAAGAGTTCCATGCGGCGATGCGTGGCCTAGGCTTTCGCCGTGTCGTCCTCCATCAGGCTGAGGAGGAGCATCATCTTGGCGTCATCTGTGGCATAAACATCTTTGTTAACGCGCAGGAACATGCGGAGCTCGAGGGAGAACCGGAGGGTGTCGCGTCTATCGCCTTTGAATGGCTTTGGCTTGGGGCCGATCTCCCGCTTGGAGACGGCAGGTTTGGATTCGGCGTCGGGCATCTTGTCGAAGGGGAGGGGGACGGTGAGGGATTGGGCGAGTTCTTGATCAAGGCGGCGTAGGGTTTCTCGTCGGCGTTCTTCTGCTTCTTCAACTTCGTCCTCAACTTGTTTTGCGACAAGGAAGTCGGCGGGGGTGAGGAATTGCTGGTTATGATGCCACGACCAGTGATCTTGGACGGGACTGAACGAAGTGGGCTGCCACTCAACTACTGATCGTCCTGGGGTTCCGTTCTTGTTCCGTCTATAGGTGTACCACTTCCCAGTTGTGTCGTTGTGGTTGATCCCTTCTGGGACTTTGATTACAGTACGTCGACGGGGTGGGGGGCGAGTTGGTCGGAGGGGGGTTCAGGAAGCGCTGTAGAACGTCCGCAGCGGTGGCAAAATCTGATTCTTCGACGTAGGGTTGTTCGTCACGGTCGTCGAAGTACCAGTCTCGGCGTTGCCGGTTTGGTTCGTCGTGCAGCCAACGTACGGATTCCTTAGTCTGCTGCGAGGTGAGGATATAGTATTCTTCGGGACAGTAGTCTCGAAAAACACCTGGGGGGAGGTTCGGAGTGGGGGGACGAGGGGCTGTGGAGGACGTGATGATGGTCTAGAAGAAGTCCGCCGCGATGGGGCGACGGCCGAGGAGTTTCTTGGTGAGGTAGCCGGCTTTTACTGCCTGGCGGATCTTATGTTCGTGGTGGCGGCGACGAAGGGTCTTACCCTTGATGGTGGGACGGAGGACTGGTGGTGGGGTGGATTCGGGGGTCCGGCGGTTAAACTGGGAGACGGAGGTGAAACTGGTTTGGAGGATCGGGTTGGGGGCGTCCTGGATGAGGTATGTGTGGTAGGTGGGGGCGTGGAGGGTGAATTCAAGGCGTTCGAGATCTATGTTGATGCACGTAGTGATCCGGACGTATAGGGCGAGGACGACAGTACCGTGATCCTTGTGCCACCTCCACTCGAAGATGCGGAAGTTGAGGCCGTGCGCGGTCCAGGGATCTTTCTTGCAGAGGTTCTGTACGGGGACGAGGCAGTTGACGGTGACGGCGTCGGACCAAGGGTAGGGGAGTGGTGCGTCGTCGCGGGGGGTGATCGGCTTTCCATTGAACGGGAGGAAAACCGGTGCGTTCGGGAGGTCCGTGGTGGGAGTTTTTAACGTCGTAGAGACGGCAGAGGTAGATGGAGAGAGGGGTGCGAGGTAGGCGTAGGGGTAGACTGTCCAGGTGTCAGAAACGCAGTTTATGAGACCGATGAACCGCCTAAGTCGCCACGATGGGAGGAGCGAGAAGAGAATAGATTCGAGAGTGCCGGGGTCTAGGGTAGTGCAACGTGCGCTACAGTACCGTATGACGAGATGGACAGTCTAGGGAGAAGGGAAGAGAAACACTGTCCTTATATACAAGTAGGTACGATGGTGCGATGCGATGCAATAGTGGTGCGAGCGGGGGGAACAATAAGAAAGGAGTCATGGGGTGGAGGACGAAGGTCCGGAGCGATGATGTCATAGATAAGGATGCGGAACCCCGCTCGGAAGTCCGGACAATGACGTCGTTGAAGCATGTGATGCAAGGGAAAGTCATGTGCCGTGACGCGTCGCGTGTACGAGGTCTGCAGATGAAGAGAGAAATGGAGCGATCCGTGACACCAAGCACCAAGATTCGTATGGTTAGGAGATTTCAACCGACACTCCCCCGTATGGGACGAACCGAGAAACAACCATCTATTCACGAACAATAACCTCAAGGAAGCCGAAGTTCTGCTCAACCTCGCGGCCCAGCACGACATGACAATGACACTACCCAAGCACATCCCGACCCTCCGAGCGCACAACACAAAGAACTGGACCCGAGTAGACAACGTCTGGACAAGCGCCATGCTGCGAAACTACATCATCGAGTGCGATACGAAACCGGACCAGACACCGCCGAAGACGGACCATGTACCGATACTCACCGAGATCGACGTAGAAGTTCAAGCAACGATCATACAGGAACGACGCAACTTTAGAAAAGCGAATTGGGAAGCCATGCGAGAAGAACTCAAGGATAACTTGGACCAAGAAGATGCTCTGGCGGAATACAAAGAAGGTGAGAAAGAACGATTCGACAGCGACCTGACACTATTCATGCAGACCATCGACGACGCAATACGAAACTACGTACCAATCGCGAAGATCACACCGTACTCAAAGCAATGGTGGACCCCGGAGCTCACGGCGGAAAGGAAGGAAGTCAGGTGAATAGGACGGAAATCGGAAAGACACCGGCGGGACAGCGAACATCACGCGCACAAGGAATTCGAAGAGGCCAAGGCGGCGTACTCACAAAGCATAGACCAAGCGAAGAAGATATGCTGGACAACATTCCTTGAAACACTCGCGGACAACCCATCCAATATATGGGCTCCACACAAGATCATTGTGTCCGCACTGAGCGACACAGGGAAAGTGCGAATGCCTACGCTCAAGTGCAAAGTCAACGGAGCAGACCAACACATAATGGAAAATGACAGTAAAGCTGACGCGCTGTTCCACAGCTTCTTTCCGGAAGACAACGACATCCCGCAAACTTTCGAAGGCTACCAGTATCCCCCCGCCGCGTACACGCTGGACCCCATCACCGACGCCCAAGTTGACAAGGCAATAAAATGCTTACATCCGTTCAAGGCACCCGGCGAGGATGGCATACCGAACACCGTATGGATGCAAAATCGAGACATCATCACCCCATGGCTAAGTAGGTTCTACCGAGGCACCTTCACGCTAAAGTACTATCCACAGGCTTAGAAGAACTCCACCACGGTTGTGCTCAGAAAACTGAAAAAACCGGACTACACCAAGACCGGAGCATGGAGACCAATCGCACTCATCAACACTATCACAAAAATCCTCTCGTCAACGGTATCAACGAACATGATGGCACAAGCGGAACACCTAGGTCTACTTCCCGACAACCACTTCGGATGCAGAGCGGGACGAAGCGCACAGGACGCACTTCACTATATCACGATGTACGCAGCGAACAACATGGCAAATGGGAAGTACACATGTGGCCTATTCCTGGACATCAAGGGGGCATTCCCAAGCATGAACGTGGGCCGGCTCGTCCACGACATGAGGAAACGAGGCATCCTGGAAGAACTCACCGAATGGTTCCAACGCAAACTCACGAACCGACGCACAACGCTCAACTTCGACGGATTTCAGTCACGAGAGTACGTACTAAACAGTGGGGCGGATCAGGGATGCCCAGTGTCGGGCCCCCTCTTCCAGTTCTATGACACAGATCTACTGGACATACCGAAGAAAATTGACGGCGAGGACGGCCTTGCGTTCGTAGATGACACCAGATTCCTCAGGACTGGTGACACTCCGGACGAAGCCGCGGAGAAGGCACAGGACCTCATGACAAGGGAAGGGGGCACTTTCGAATGGGCAGATGACCACAAGTGCGAGTTCGGAATCGACAAGTTTGGCCTAGTCCTTTTCACGAGGAAAAAGGAACGGTACAACGTCAGGACAGGCAGATGTCAGCAACGACTAGTGCGACAGCACCAAGTTACGACAAAGCTGACAGAGGAAGAGGACGACAGAGGGGAGCCGATCAGACACGGCGACAGACGAGGGAAAGCAAGCAAAGTCGGTAGAATTGACTAGCTCGAGATAAGGAATATGTACAGCGAGAGCGAGCCTTATATACACAAGAGGAGAGAGACTTAGGTAAGCAACCAATACACGGCGATCAGTAAGCAGACCAAGTATAAGTAAGCAGTCGTATGTAAAAGAGCACAGCATGAGTCAGTATCGTACAGCATGAGTCAAGAGAAAGGAGTCAGACCCGGACCGAGATGAGTCACGTGGGTCCGGGCGGGATATAGATGAGCCGGGTCCGGGCCAAGGTGGAGCCGGACCGGTGATAAGTCGATAAGTCCTAAAGCGTGTAACCGATGTAAAGTAAAAGAAAATTATAGACCGTTCATGACATCACCCCTTCCTTAGATTCGACGTCCTCGTCGTAATCAGATCCAGTTTCTTCCTCCGACAGGAGTTTCCAACGATTAAGGCGTGCAGGTTTCGGGGCACCCGGATGTTCACGGTGGAAGTCGTCAATGCGTTTCTTGGCATTATGGAGATTGGTGAGAGGCTCCCAAGTATTGTCATTGTCTGGGTAGCCTTTCCATTTGACGAGGTACTTGAAGCCGCGACCAACCTTCTTGGAGTCTATAATCTTTTCGACCTCATAGACTTCCTCTCCTTGGACTAACTCTGGCGGTGGAGGTGTAGGTGCTTTCTGATTGTCAAAGGCGGGACCGTTGTGTGGAGATAGGAGGGACTCGTTGAAGACCGGATGTTTTCGTGACCAGGATGTAGGGAGGCGAAGCTTGTAAGCCGATGCTCCGACTTTTTCCAGGATTTCGAAAGGACCAAAGCGCTTGTCATCTAGCTTTTGCATAGGACGTGCCGTTTTGATTACGGTTTGGCCATCTCTGGTCTTGGCTTCCAGCCAGACGAAGTCGCCAATTTTGTAATCTATTGGTTCGTCCTTCTTGCGATCGTAAAAGCGCTTTTGATCGTCCTGTGCTGCCTTTAGCGCAGAGCGGGCTTCCTCATAGATGTCTCGCATGCGTTGTGCAAACTCGTTCGCCGATGGGTTGTCTGTCTCACGTCGAGGGTTTGTCCCCAGGTAGAGTTCCCGACCATAGTTGGCAAAGTTGGGAGACATCCCAATCGAACTATGGACCATGTTGTTGAGTGCAGTCATGGCAAGTGGGAGGTAACGTGTCCAATTGTCCTGTCGTTGATTGACGAAGATGCGAAGGTAGTTTTCCATGGTCATGTTGGAGCGTTCGGTCTGTCCGTCCGTCTGAGGGTGATATGCCGTGGACGGGTTCCCTTCAATGCCTAACAGTTGGAACAATGCTGTGGTGAATTTGGAGACAAACACGCTGCCACGGTCGCTGACGATCTTTCTAGGGATTCCATGATGGGGGACCACCTCGCGTAGGTACTCGAAGGCGAGTTCGTCCTCCGTTAGGTCTTTGGTCGTGGCCCAGAATACAACCTGCTTGGTACCCATGCAGTTCACATTGCAGATGGCGTCTTTTCCATCCGAGACTGGGAGCGGCATGACAAAGTCGATGGATACATGCTCCCAAGGCGCTTGTGGCGGGTCATGTGGGTGGAGTGGAGCGGCAATGCGATCATGTCTAATCTTGGTACGTTGGCAGGTCTCAGCATCCTTCAACATATTTCCGGACATCGTCTCTAATGGCAGGCCACCAGTAGTTGCGCGTGATGAGCTCATGGGTCTTGTATCGTCCTGGGTGACCGACAAGCGGGCCGTCATGATGAGCTTGGATGATGTCTGCACGGAGTCCTTTGTCTCTTGGGACATAGAGTCTGTGTTGCCAGGTGATCGTTCCATCTGCGTGTTCCAGCCATCCCTTCACTTTGAGTGCTAAGGCGCGTTCTACTGCATGGTCTCGGAGTAAGGTAGCCTCCTGAATCCGCTCAATGAAGACATTGTCAGGTCCATTGGTTATAATTCCTGCATGGTTGAGGGCGCGAAAGAGTTCTGGTTTCAGGAGGACAATGTTTTCATTGTCTTTCTCCCCCTTCTCAAGGCCCGCTAGTCGGGAAATAGCATCGGGTTTACCCATTGTTTTGCCAGGCTTGTGGAGTAGCGTACAATGATACTCTTGTAGCTCCGTTAACCATCGTGCTTGTCTCCGATTTAGCTTCTGCGCCTTGCGGAAGTACGTGAGATTGCGATGATCCGACCAGATTTCAAACTCCTGTCGTGCCCCCATGAGGTATTGTCTCCATTCCTCTAGCGCCGTCATGATAGCCAGTAATTCCTTGTCATAAATCTCATAGTTCCTCTCAGCTTCGCTGAGGGACTTTGAGAGGAAGGCGACCGGGTGCCATTTGCCATTGTCCTGTTGTTGCGAAAGTACCGCGCCCGTGGCATAGTCAGAGGAGTCCGCCTCGACACGGAACTGTCCATCGTCTGTAGGGATTGCTAGAACTGGCTGCGATGTTATACGTCGCTTGAGTTCCTCAAAAGCCTCCTGCTGTGGGGTGTCCCAGACCCATTCCGTCTTCCCAGTGAGTTTAGTCATTGGGTGAGCAATGCCACTGAAGTCCTTGATAAAGCGACGGTAGAAGTTGCAAAAGCCCAAAAATGATTGAAGTTGTTTCTTCGTTTTGGGGGCTGGCCAATTGGTGATTGCCGCGACCTTTGCTGGATCCATGCGAACCCTTCCTCCGCCGACAATCATGCCCAGGTATTCGATTTCTGCCTTCTCAAACTCGCACTTTTCTGGCTTCAGATAGAGTTTGTTTTCTCGTAGGATCCGAAGGACCTCCTTGACTATTCGACGATGTTCTTCTAGCGTATGTGTGAAGATGAGGAATGTCGTCCAAATAGACGACCACGACTCCTTGGTGGATCAAGTCTTTGAACAGGTCATTCATCATGGCTTTGAACGTAGACGGGGAGTTGGTGAGTCCAAAGAACATGACCGTAGGCTCGTAGAGACCTTTGTTCGTGCGGAATGCAGCTTTCCACTCGTCCCCTTCTTTAATCCGAACATTGTTGTACCCCCATCGGACATCGAGCTTGGTAAAGTGCCGTGCTCCTTTAAGTTTGTCAACCAACTCTTGGATGAGCGGGAGCGGGTAACGGTTCTTTATTGTCATCTCATTGAGCTTTCGATAGTCCTGCACAGGACGTAGCGAGCCGTCTTTTTTCTTGATGAAGAAGAATGGGGAGGCCATGGGTGATTTGGACTGTTGAATCCGGCCAGATCTCAGGTTCTCTTCCAGAAAGGCGTCCAGTTGCTTCTGCTCGTCCAATGTGAGGGGGTAAACTTTGCAATCAACCGGTTTGAAGTTAGGAGTGAGCTCAATGGCGTGGTCCCATGGGCGTCGCTCAGGGAGCTTGTCGAAGTCGTCTTTGTCAAAGATGTCCTTGAATTCGTGGTACGCCGTTGGGACTCGCTCAGAGAAGGTCTGTTCCTTTTTCTTAGCGTGCTCTTCAATTGCAATGTCCGATGCATGGGTCCGGATGTGGTATGTCGCTTTGTAGCCATTCCCAGTCGAAAGCAAACAGCTGCTCGTCCTTTTCCATGTGGACTGGCTCTTCCTCCTCCTCTTCATCCTCATCGATATTGAGGAGGGGAGGGGGACGAGAGCAGCTGATAGGGCATCGGTCAAATTCAATTGACCCGGATTTCCAGTCGATGTGAGGGTTGTGCTTCTTTAGCCACTCATGTCCAATGAAAAGGTCCGTATCTCCTAGATTGGAGACCGCCAGGTCAATGTTTTCTTCATGGTCTTGAATATTTAGGCGAAGTGTGACATATTCCGTAATGGGACCTCCTGTGTTGAGAGTGCCGTCTGCATTTCGTACTGGGATTGGGCGAGCAGTCCGTCGCGTGGGGATGTGATTTTCCTGCACAAACTTCGTGTTGATACACGAGCCAGTGCAACCACTGTCCAGGAGTGCGAGAGCTTTGACAATGCGTTTGGAATCTACCACCAGTTGTGTGGGAATGACCGTTTGTTCCTTGGCGCTGGCGGAGCGTATGAACTGCATAGGAGTGGCGAGCTCTAGTAGAGCTTGACATGCTAACTCGTCTCCCATGCCAGTTATTTCCTTGATGGCTTCATAAGTAGCCTCGTCACGGCGTCGGTGGTGTGTCCAGATGCGAAGGATTGCAATCGCACTTTCGGGTTTGTCTTCCCTTAAGCGACGAAGCGTCCATTGAGCCGTTCCAGGTGCCATATAACATGATTTGGGCGCCGTGCCCCTTCCATCGCACGGCGTTGTCCCTGACTTCACAGGGTCCATATCCAAAACCGAGTCCGTATCCAAAGCCGTATCCAAAACTGAAGCCGAAACCGAAGCCATATCCAAAGCCGAAGGCTCACAAATCGAGGCCTGAGTATCTAAAATAACAACGGGACGCGTGCCCGTACCGATAGAGTCCGTAAGAGAAGTCATAATGGGGATATCCCCCGTAGTAGTACAGTCCGAATCAACAATGCGCATATGTAAACGAGAACCAGGCCACCGAGGCGCCACAAAACCAGACGAGCGAGAAACAGAAACTTGGGCTTCAGATGCCGTGTACATCGTCAGCCCCCTCAAAAACCCTCCTTCTTCTCCTCCACCTTCGGCTGAGCTTGAAGCGCGTCCATCACGCTTTTCCGATCTTCGGCCGACAGGCTCCTAGCCCAGGCGGTGGGCGTCTCGAACGTCTGTGCTCGAGCCTCCCGCTTTGGTGGTTCCGTGTACCGGTCCCTCCCCCACATGTCTCGGATGTTCTTCACGTCCACCCTGCAGTCCCGCACCTGGTGGCCATTCTGTCCGCAGCGGAAGCATCGCCCCTTGATGTCGACACGGTTGACGTCCATTGGCTGACCTTTGCCACCGTGCACCGTGCCGGTTCCATCGCGGCGCCATGGGACCTGCCCCCCTTGTTGCCCATTGGACGATCCTTGTCCTTTGGGTTTTTGGTTCTGCACGGGTCCACTGCGCTGGGTCTTAAGGTCCTCCCGCTCCTGTCGCAGACCGTCGATCAGGATGATGCGCTCTTTGAGGTCCTCATATTTCTGAGGAACGTGACCGCTGTCGTAGATGGAGTCGATGGTCCGATAGTAGACGTTGTGTTTGAGCAGCTGCATGAGGTGGATAGGGTCCTGCGCCGTGGAGTATCCTGCCTTTCTTGCGAGTTGCTCGAACTTGGCGAAGTATTCATGGGCAGTGGTACCCTTCGTCTGTTTGAACCCGTCCAGTTCGACTGCGGCACGGTGCTGCTCATTGACGTCGGTGAAGGCCCCTTTGAGTGCTTTGTGGAAGTCCACCCAGGCGACCATGGCTCCATTGGCCAAGTGTGCATCCTCATACTCGGCCTTCCAGGTGCGTGCTGCCTCCCCCGTCATGTAGGTGAGAATGAAGAGGACTTTGTCCTTGTCCGTCACGAGGTCATCCTCAGCAGCTCGCATGTATTCCTCGCACGACCGCATCCAGTCATTGAAGTCCTCTCGTTTCCCAGAGAAGCCTTCAGGAGTTTTCGCGTGGACTTTCTTTCGGGGGGGTCTGGCGGCGGCGGCGGCTGGGGCACTAACAGTGACCGCAGGGGGGTTGACGGTGATGGGGGGGGCCGTGACGTTGACGGTGGGGGGTGGCAGGTTGAGGGCAGCAACAAGCACGGCAGGGATGGCGACCCATTGGCCATTTACTTCCATGAGCCAGGCATCGTCGGTGCCGTTATTCATGTGTTGGATGGGAGAGCCAGTTTGGCCGATGACAATGTTCCATGTTCCACCGATTTCGGTGCAGTTGGCAAGTTCGGCGGGGAGAGGGGGTTGGGGGTCGGTGCGGATCCACTGGGCAGCCATGATTGGTTCGTCGAGGTCAGAGAAGTCTTCGTCGGTGACAGGCGGTAGGGCGGAGGCGGCGATGAGGTTGAAGTCGGCTTCAGTGAGGTCGTCTTGGCTTTCGTTGGCGAAGTACCAACTGATGCCACTTGTTTGGGTTGCTACGAAGGCGACTTCGACAGTGGTGTCTCCGAGTTGGACAAAGAAGTCGTTTCCTCGTTCAGTGAAGCCTAGAGGGAGGGGGATATATGTAGCAGTTTTCGTCCTCAACGTCGGTGTCGGAGTCAGAACTGGAGTCGGAGCCGTTGAGTCCGAACGAGGGAATTGTTTATAAGTGGGTGAGGTCGATGACCTCTGGCTGGGTGAGGTCGATGACCTCTGGCTCTGGTGTGGGGCTGGGGGTGTTGCCTGGTGTAAGGAGGCGGTGGGTGTGTCGAGTGTCTACTGGTATTTTCTCGTTGGGCGCGTAGAAGGATTTTGGGGGTTGCTCGAGTTTGTAGCGGTAGGTGACGTATGGGCAGGAGTAGACGTAGAGGTTTCCGTTTCCTTGTTCGCTTATTTTGAGGCGATAGAAGTGGATGTCTATGATGGAGTCTTCAAGTTCTTCTACACCGAGGGCGACCTTCCAATTGTGCCAGGCCCAAGGGTCTTTAGATTCGTTGATGAGGGAGATGATAGCGTCGTGGCTGATGGGGATGAATTCTTGTACTTGCGAGCGCCAATCTTCCATGCACGAGCCCCCAGTCGAAATGGTTACTCTGTGCGGCAAGGGAAGATTTTGTCGAGGGAAGGTGGTTCTGTTATGAGATCGCAAGACGGTCTGCCTCAGTCTTCTCGACCTGTTGGCTGTCTCTTCGTCTAGGGGACACGAGCCCAAAGACTTCCTAAACCGCTTTCCTTTCGCCGCTTTTACTCGTTTCCTACACCAAAGGTGCACCTTCTACTGTCACCTCTGAGCTTTCAACTCCTGGTATTGGAGAGTCTCGAGTAGGTGTAACGTTTCGAGGAAACGTCAAGCCGGCACCGGTATACGTGCGCACGACCACAATGTCAGGGTAACGAGTCGCGTACTCTGGGGGCAACGGTCTAGGGCGGCACGGGGGAAGAACAAGGTCAGTACCAGACGGGTACTACTACTACTACGCTACAGTACGTAGGGACGGTCGTAGGGTGGTGCAAGAGTAAACAGATCTCGAGCTTATGTCAGCAACGACTAGTGCGACAGCACCAAGTTACGACACAGCTGACTAGAAGATGAGGACGACAGAGGGGAGCCGATCAGACACGGCGACAGACGAGGGAAAGCAAGCAAAGTTCGGTAGAATTGACTAGCTCGAGATAAGGAATATGTACAGCGAGAGCGAGCCTTATATACACAAGAGGAGAGAGACTTAGGTAAGCAACCAATACACGGCGATCAGTAAGCAGACCAAGTATAAGTAAGCAGTCGTATGTAAAAGAGCACAGCATGAGTCAGTATCGTACAGCATGAGTCAAGAGAAAGGAGTCAGACCCGGACCGAGATGAGTCACGTGGGTCCGGGCGGGATATAGATGAGCCGGGTCCGGGCCAAGGTGGAGCCGGACCGGTGATAAGTCGATAAGTCCTAAAGCGTGTAACCGATGTAAAGTAAAAAGAAAATTATAGACCGTTCATGACAGGACGTTCTACAGCGCTTCCTGAACCCCCCTCCGACCAACTCGCCCCCACCCCGTCGACGTACTGTAATCAAAGTCCCAGAAGGGATCAACCACAACGACACAACTGGGAAGTGGTACACCTATAGACGGAACAAGAACGGAACCCCAGGACGATCAGTAGTTGAGTGGCAGCCCACTTCGTTCAGTCCCGTCCAAGATCACTGGTCGTGGCATCATAACCAGCAATTCCTCACCCCCGCCGACTTCCTTGTCGCAAAACAAGTTGAGGACGAAGTTGAAGAAGCAGAAGAACGCCGACGAGAAACCCTACGCCGCCTTGATCAAGAACTCGCCCAATCCCTCACCGTCCCCCTCCCCTTCGACAAGATGCCCGACGCCGAATCCAAACCTGCCGTCTCCAAGCGGGAGATCGGCCCCAAGCCAAAGCCATTCAAAGGCGATAGACGCGACACCCTCCGGTTCTCCCTCGAGCTCCGCATGTTCCTGCGCGTTAACAAAGATGTTTATGCCACAGATGACGCCAAGATGATGCTCCTCCTCAGCCTGATGGAGGACGACACGGCGAAAGCCTAGGCCACGCATCGCCGCATGGAACTCTTCGCCGACGAAGACGAGAAGGAAGACGCCGACACCCTCGACCCCACGCCCCCAACACTCCACTATAGCTCCTACAAAGAGCTCTTCGAGAGGTTTGGCAAAGACTTCGTGCCCGTCGATCCGAAGATAGAGGCTCAGCGTAAGATCAACGAGCTCGCAATGACCACCCGGGACGTCACTGACTTTATCACCGAGTTTGAGATGCTGGCAACCATGTCAGCTTATGACGACGAGGCGCTAATCCACTTTTTCAAGAAGGGACTTCAGCGTGACCTCGGCAAGCAGGTGGCCCGGTCGTACCCGTTCCCCACCAAGCTCGCGGAGTGGAAGGAGCGCGCCCGCCGCATCAACCACCAGTGGCTCGAAGAGAACCCGGAGAGGAAGAGCAGTCAGTCCAAGGGGGCTGTCGCGCTCACCTCAAACGGTTCGACCAACGACTCCTCATCGCGCCGAGTTGGCGCCTTCACCAACACCTCGACCCGCCCTGCAAAGCTGACGGACGACGAGCGCGCAAAGATGATGCGCGAAGGCAAGTGCTTCATGTGTCGACAAGCCGGTCATGTCTCTCGCGACTGCCCCAACCGCGACTCGAGCGCGCGACGGGTGGGCGCAGTAGAGACTGGGTCCAAGGCCCCTCCCCTGCCGACGAACACGGCTCCGTCCACTGCGAAAGCAGCTCCCGACCCATCCAAAACCATTGTGGCGATCACTCGCCAGCTGAAGGATCTGGATGCGGAAGGCAAGGAGCAGGCAGTAGCGCTGTTGAAGGACATCCTGGAATCGCAGGATTTTTGAAACGCCCCCCAGTCACGTCGTCTGGCGGAGGCAAAGGACTTGTATCATCGGCATCTTACAATCGCTTCTCTGTACTATCATCTATGACCTCATGTGAGCAATCGTATCCATCGTGTGTGCACCTCTCTACTGTCACGAAGAACAGGCAGACACCCTCGATAACGCTCAAGGTCAAAATGATTGGACGAGCGACAGGCCGACAAATCGACGCAGAGGCACTGCTTGACAGCGGTGCAGAAGGAATCATCATCAACCGAAGCTTCGCTGAACGCAAGAAGCTGACTACAAGAAAACTAGAAAACCCGTTCCCCGTGCGTAACGTGGACGGCACCGAGAACATCATGGGCTGGGTGCGTGATACGACGACCCAACGGATCCGGATATACTCGCAAGACTCGAAGGCATACCATGAGGAAGAAGCTGAGTTCTTCATCACCGACATCGGTGATCACGATATGATCCTTGGAACAGACTGGCTCGATGAGCATAACCCCACCATAGACTGGCAGCAAGATCGTGTTGACATGCTCCGCTGCCCTCCCTCCTGCACCCTCTCCGAACCGACCGTGACAAACCTTGCAACAAAGCCGCGAACACCATTGTCGACCCGATCACAGCGAAAGGTTCGAGCTGATGCGCCCCCTAAGGTACCTCTAGTCCCGGACGACCCCTTCCCAGAACCAGTGTATGTCTCCTGGGCCCCTATCCCTACGTATGTCATCCCCGCGCGCAGGGTCAAAGGTGTTCGTATCCGCACATCCCATCTCTCACCTCTACCTGCCCGCCTTTTCACTGAAGACGACGATGAACGACCCAGAGTCTTCCGAGACTGGGAGATCAATGGCCTGCGTCGTGCTGGGATTCTTCCTGAAGTTGACGGCCCTAACCCGGAGGCAGTACCAATCCGCGCGGGCTTCACCAAGGCGCAAGAGCTTGCAGAGCACTCAAAGGAAAATGCATGTCCGCAAACCTTTGAAGACTTGGTTCCCCCTCCATACCGCGACTTTGCACCCGTATTCGACAAGAAAACCTCTGAACGACTACCCGACCGACGACCATGGGATCATGCCATCGACATGAAGGACGGCTTCAAACCCAAGCCGTGCAAGATCTATCCGCTCTCCCCCTCCGAGCAGATCGAGCTCGATACCTTCCTCGACGACCACCTGAAGAAGGGCTACATTCGCCCATCGAAGTCGCCGCAGGCAAGTCCGTTCTTTTTCGTCAAAAAGAAGGATGGGAAGCTGCGGCCTGTACAGGACTATCGAGAGCTAAACAAGGGTACCATCAAGAACGAGTATCCCTTGCCGCTGATCTCAGAAATTGTCGACCGCCTCAAAGGTGCAAAGATCTTCTCCAAGATGGACGTCCGCTGGGGGTACAACAACGTCCGCATCAAGGAAGGCGACGAGTGGAAGGCTGCGTTCAAGACGAATCGTGGCCTCTTTGAACCTACGGTGATGTTCTTCGGCCTTATGAACTCCCCCGCGACGTTCCAGGCAATGATGAACGAACTTTTCAAGGACCTTATCGACTCGGGCAAAGTCATCATCTACATGGACGACATCCTCGTATTCACTCGAACTATGGAGGAACATCGTGCCATAGTGCGACAGGTTCTCCAATGCCTACAAGACAATGACCTGTTCCTTAAGCCAGAGAAATGTGTCTTCGAGCAGGACTCCGTTGAATACCTCGGACTCATTATCTCGCACGACAAGATCGCCATGGACCCCGTCAAGGTAGCTGGTATCCAGGACTGGCCGACACCCCGGACGGTCAAGGATGTACAATCCTTCCTCGGATTTGGTAATTTCTACCGACGCTTCATCAAGGATTTCTCCAAGATCGCACGACCTCTGTTCGACCTGACAAAGAAGGACTGCACATGGAATTGGTCGACGGAATGCCAGACGGTGTTTAACGCACTTAAAGCTGCGTTCACCTCCTCCCCTGTCTTAGTTATGCCTGATCCAAGGAAACCCTACCTCGTCAAAGTTGACGCCTCGGACTTTGCTACTGGAGGTATACTCTCGCAGAAAGGCAACGACGGTCACTGGCATCCAGTGGCATATCTGTCCAAGGCCCTGTCCGAACCAGAACGCAACTACGACATCTACGACAAGGAGCTACTCGCGATCATCCGTGCGCTCGAAGCCTGGCGCCACTACCTTGAAGGCGCCCCCGACACCGTCGAAATCTGGACAGACCACAAGAACCTGGAACACTTCAAGACGGCACAGAAGCTGAGCCGCCGACAGGCACGTTGGGCTCTATTCCTCACTCGATTTGACTTCGCGCTCGTTCACAAACCAGGAGTATCCCATCGCCCAGACCCAATGTCCCGACGACCTGATCACAAGCAGGGCGTTGAGAATGACAACAAGGAGCGTATCTTGCTCGACCCCAAGTACTTCCAGATACGTGCAACAAGGCCAGGAGCAGTAACCTCCCTCGGCGATGTCGAACTCCGACGACGTATCCGCGACTGCAAGACCAAGGACATTGAGGTCGTTCAAGCTCTGAATGCCATCTTACGGAATGGACCACGTACACTCGTTAAGAACCTTCAAGAGTGGAACTACGAAGAAGGCCTGGTCCTGTTTAGAGGAAAGGTATATGTCCCTGCAGACGACGGGTTGCGACGCGACATTGTCAAAATGTACCATGAATCGCCCCTGGCTGGACACCCTGGTCGCTTCAAGACTTACGAACTTGTGAGTCGTGAATATTGGTGGCCTGGCATGTCTGTCTTCGTCCGCGACTTCGTAGCAGGATGCGCAACCTGCCAGTCGACAAAGACACAGAGCAGCCGACCCCACGTCGACATGATCCCGAACGAAGTACCCGACCGACCATTTGGTGTCATCTCTACCGACTTCATTGTCGAGCTCCCTGACTGCGAAGGCTATAATGCCGTCAACGTCGTGGTTGATCGCCTCACCAAGATGGTGGTTACCACCCCATGTACAACGAAGATCACCAGCGATGGCACGGCCGACATTCTCTTCGATAAGGTATACCGACATTACGGCTTGGCGGACAAGATCATCTCGGATCGTGGACCCCAATTTGCTGGGCAGGTAATGCGTACACTCAACGAGAAGCTTGGGATCAAGTCTGCCCTTAGCACAGCGTACCACCCACAGACAGATGGCCAGACTGAACGCGAAAACCAGAACCTTGAGCAGTTCCTGCGAGTATTCTGCAACTACCGTCAAGATGACTGGGTGAAGTGGTTACCCTTCTTCGAGTTTTCTCACAACTCCCGCACCCATGCAGCTACCGGAAAGGCCCCCTTTGAAGTCCTCTATGGCTTCCTCCCCAAGATGTACCCATCCGTAAACCCGTCCTCAAAGGTCCCTGCAGTTGAAGAACGCCTCCGTCAACTTGAAGAAGTCCGACAGGAGATCAAGGCCAGCCTTGCCCTCGCATCCGACTTAATGAAGCACTACAATGGTGACACGATCAGCAAATCGACACTGTTTGCCGTCGGAGACAAGGTCTGGCTCGAAGGCAAAAACCTGAAGACGACGAGGCCGAAAGCTAAGCTTGCTGCCAAACGATTTGGACCCTTCGAGATCGTTGACATCATTAGCCCAGTGAACTACCGCCTGAAGCTGCCGAAGACGTGGAGAATCCACCCAGTCTTCCATGCTTCGCTGCTCACCGCGTACAAGGAGACAACGGCACATGGTCCAAACTATGAACAACCGCCGCCTGACCTTGTTGATGACGAAGAAGAATATGACGTTGAAGACATCATCGACTCGAAGCCGACCCGTAACAAGAAAGGCATACAATACCTCGTCAAGTGGGCAGGCTATCCTGACTCTGAGAATACCTGGCTCCCTCGCTCCTCGCTCTCAAAAGTCACCGACATGATCGACGCCTTCCACAAACGCCATCCAAATGCGCCCCGCCCTGTGCGTTCCCTCGGCATCTCCTTTGACGATTTCCTCGCATCTACCCTTGCAGATGACATTGCGCTCCAGGCGAAAGCGCGTCTTAAAGGGGGGGTAATGTCACGGATCGCTCCATTTCTCTCTTCGTTTGCAGACCTCGTACACGCGACGCGTCACGGCACATGACTTTCCCTTGCATCACATGCTTCAATGACGTCATTGCCCGGACTTCCGAGCGGGGTTCCGCATCCTTATCTATGACATCACTGCTCCGGACCTTCGTCCTCCGCCCCATGACTCCTTTCCTATTGTTCCTCCCGCTCGCACCACTATCGCATCGCATCGCACCATCGTTCCCACTTGTATATAAGGACAGTGTTTCTCTTCCCTTTTCCCTAGACTGTCCATCTCGTCATACGGTACTGTAGCGCACGTTGCACTACCCTAGACCTCGGCACTCTCGAATCTATTTTCTTCTCGCTCCTCCCATCGTCGCGACTTAGGCGGTTCATCGGTCTCATAAACTGCGTTTCTGACAAAAGCCACATGCCCGGACATTAACCTGCGAGGGGAGCTGATACTAGCGACCCTGGCCCACAAGGTACTCGGAGTATACCTCGACCAAGAGCTACGGTTCAAGCAGCAGGTCGCACACGCATTGGAAAAGGGACAAACATGGCTCGACGGCTTCAAGAGGCTATTGCGACCGTCTCAAGGAATATCGAACAAGTATGGACGACAATACTACCTCGCGGTCGCAGCCCCGAAGATGTTGTATGCGGCCGACGTATTCATTTCGCCGGCGGCGGCAGGGAACGGACACTCAAAGGGAGTCATTCGTAAACTAAGCAGAATACAACGTGGTGCATCTATTCACATTCTAGATGCCCTCAGGACCACGGCAACGACAGTATTAGACGCACATGCAAACCTCCTGCCCTTCAAAACCTTGATTGACAAAGTATGCCATGACGCGGCCACACGATACGCCACGGCTCCACCTACCAACCCCACCCACGCCCTCGTCAGAGAACCAGCGGGAGAAGGACAGCACCATCAGAAGCACCGAGCCCCGCACATTCAGCACATCATCCAGGCGTACGACCTCCACGTCAACGCCTTCGAAAGGATCCCCGCGTACTGCCAACGGGTAGGTTGGAAGCCGGGCTTCACCACCCAGATAGCACCCACGACCGAAGCAGCCAAAGCGGGCGACAAGAGAGATGACGCAACATGGATAGCATACTCGGACGGTTCGAGGTACAAGGAAGGAGTGGGAGCCACGGCCATCCTATACAAGAATGGTGCACGAGTAAGTACAAGACGACTATATCTAGGCCCCGCCTCCAAGCACACCGTCTACGAAGCCGAGGTCGTCGGCATCATCCTTGCCATCGCTGCATTGCGACACAAGCGTGCATCAGGGAAAGTCACCGTCGCCCTAGACAACACGGCAGCTATCAATGCGACCCAAGATGACAAGTCAAAATCAGGATCATACTTACTCGATGCGGTACACGAGGCGTTCAAGGAGTGGCAAGACGAGACCATGGGCGAAGTGCGACTGACTATACGATGGGTCCCGGGACATGAAGGAGTAGCAGGAAATGAAGCGGTCGATAAAGAGGCGAAGAAAGCCACCCAACGGAAAGAGGACAGAGGTGAAAACCCCCACCTGTATTTCCCGGAAGTGATACTTCGGAAACTCCCCATCAGCAGATCAGCGAACCGACAAGCATACCGAGCAACGCTAAAGAAACAAGCCAGCGAGGCCTTCGAACAGTGTGACCCCGTATCAGGCGAAACCTCGAAGAGGTGCTGATGTATACGGGCAATAGACCCCTCCGCACCATCCCCGAAGTTCATGAAGCTCATTAAACCGCTCACAAGACGGCAGGCATCGGTCCTGATGCAACTGCGATCTGGGCACGTACCTCTGCAGCAGTATCTATACAGCATAAAACGCGCTGACTCTCCAGGATGCCCCCTATGTGGGACGGGACAAGAAGATGTCCAGCACTACCTCACGAAATGCCCAAAGTACGCGGACGCACGACGGGCCCTCCAACGAGTGGCAGGACGAGCGGCAGAACGCCTCCACGACTTACTATCTAAGAGCATCTACATCAAGGATCTATTCGAGTACATTGACGCTACGAAACGCTTCAAGCCTGTGTACGGACGGCTAGCAATCAGGGAGGACGGAGAGGAGGAAGAGGAGGACGACGAGGAGGAGGAAGAAGGAGGGAGATGGAGGAGATGGATGACGGGCCCACCAGACCCATCACAACGCCGACGGGAAGGCATCCAAGCATGGATGGACAGGGGCTGGCTACGAGAGGGAGAGAGGGAGAAGAACAAGGAGAGGACGAAGAAGAAGAGGAAGAAGAAGACGGAGGGGAAGAAGGGGATTTCTATGGGGCAGAGGAAGGGGAAGATGGAGGATAGGGGACGGGGGACGTATTCATGACCTTTACAAGGTCGACACACCAGCGAGCAAGAAAGCTTTCACGCGAGGAAACCGAGCAGGACACACAGCTGTATTACTATAGTATAGACACGGACCGCCGGTCGAAATAGACTTTAAACAGGGAAAAAAAAAAAAAAAAAAGTCTTGAGCCGGTCCCAGGACCCGACGTGATCTCATAGACGGCTTAAATTCAGGAACAGCTCTGCGAGCTAGGACTGTGTGGCGGCGGAATTGATGGCCTAATGGGCCGGTTCGCAGCTCCGGGAGCCGTGGCAACACTAGTAGAGGCAGGGTGAGGAGGTGAGGGGACAGAGAGTACACATGTTTGCAGTGGTGGAAATTCAACGGGAAACACGCTGTACGTACATTCATTGCGCTCAGTGCCATCATCTCTTCTGCTTCGTTTCCTCACCGTGACTGAACTGTCTGGTCAACGCACAGTGATTTCCCGCAAGCCCTCCACGACCTCCCTCCGCACCACAGTGCCGATGAGTCCACACCCCGTACTTGCCAGTGCATTTCCCCCTCTCATGGACCATTCTTTGTCCTCAACTGTCCCCACCTCACCTTCTGAGTCTACTGCGCAAACCCTCCCCGGACATTCTGCCGTCATCAGCGCAGGCTATGTCACACCACAGCTCCTTCAGGACACCACCCGCACTTCCACCTGTGCAATCCCACTCTTCTTTGTCCGTGTCCACCCTGCACTGAGTCCACTCCCTCTTCTCGCCTGTACCTTGCCGCTGTGTCCTTTGATGTGGTGTACCGGAGTACATGCGCAAGCCACGAAGGACACTGGCCGATTGCTATCTCTGTGGCTTCGCCTACCATCTACCGTTACGTCTGTCCGTCTTTCGATTCATGCATCCTCATCATGTCCAAATACATTCACATGAAATAAATACAGTAGTGTTTACGATCAGATCTAATGCTTCCAAGAGAACCTACTAATATAGATGCTGGGAAAGGTGTCTCAAATGCAGGCTCGAACCAAACATCCCTCTTTCAATCCTCATGCTTCGGTTTCACGAGGGATCACAATCTCCACTTCTACTACTGGGGGTTCTTCATGGCTGTCATTCATCTCTTCTAGGTTGTGCTCATAATTCAGTGCTATGGGAGGACAAGGAATGGATAACCAAACTAACCTTCTTCATGTGTGTTGGTCTGCCAGTGTGCTCTGGGTCTTGCAACAATCTGGGTTGTGGCATCTGTGTTGTATATTTGTCGCATGTCATGATTTATCATGGTGTCTGAATTGGAGATCTGTCCATCTGCACTGATATGCAAATGAGAAGGAGCTTGGGTGACTCTTTTGGATTTGATCAATGTGCAATAGCCATCAGGATATTGTGCAGGCTCAGGAGATGAACCCAGTGAAACTATGTTCTGCACCGGACTAAAAAGCTCCAACTGTTCAAGAAGAGTTTGCTCTGGAAGCAGAGGTTCAGGTGCATATGATGAAGGTGTGGAGACACCATTAAGGATAAGGGCTGCAATAGGCTGCAGGATCTTGAAGAGCTTCAATAGCAATTCATCCTCTAGATCCTCTCTATCCAAGTTGATAGGATAATTTTGTGACTGCATGTGCTGCTCAACAGCTTCCCAAAATCTTGTAAATTTCTCTACACCCCCCTTCCACAAGACCCCATGTTCTTGTTTATATGCCTTTTGGAAGGAAAAACAAAGTGTGACCATGGTGTCTAAGATGAGCTTGCAGTGCTCTTTTGGAGTGGGGGAAGGCAATGTTGTCAAGGGCCAGATAGCTTGGACATAACAGTTGATATTGTCCAAGTAGAGCACTCGCCGAGACCAATGCAAGATGTATTGAACTTTATCTCCAGGGTCTAAGGGAGCACTTCCTGTAGGCGTCCATTCAAAGGTTAACCCTACACTTGAAGGCTCTGAGACCTCTATCACATTAAATAGAGACAGACTAGTAGACCCAGCAATGCTAAAATGCATTATTCTGCATGCTACAATTAAACTAGCATCATTCCATCCTCTTTGAACAGCTCTGTCAATATTTGTCATCATCGTGTTTCTTAGCTGACCAACTCCACATACTGCTGAGATTGCAATAGAGTGATCTGAATGTGTACATAGATCTGTTGCCTGCCTAATGATTTCCCGATAATAATGAATATCACCTTCTTCCAGTTTTGAAACTGTACTTGGTGACTGGAAGATGTGGTTCAGAATATTCTGCACTACACTGATGACAATTTGAACCCTGTGGATCTTCTGCACTGGAGCAAGAAGTATGTTCTTGTTGCCACAAGAATTAAGGAGTCTGTGCATCTTGAAAAACAAATTCTGTGAGCCAGAGATGAGCTACCACATCATGAGCATCCTCTCCCACAAATTTACTACCAAGAAAACCTAGAAGACCTGCAAGAAACTCTTCAACCTCCCATCGCTCATCTAGCATCTTAAGTGTCAGATGCAGCATATGCTGGGCCTTCTGGGTGGCAGGTGAGTCTGAAAGGCTTTCCAGTTTCTTCTTGCGTGTTTCCAACAGTGATTCCCATATCTCTTCAAGAGGATTCATAGCTTTTTCTAGAGCCTCAGATGTCACAGTACTAACTGTTTCAACACAACGCCTTATGCACCCCAATAGGATGTACACAATCAGTGAAATCACAAATAGGAGGGCACAGGCAATTGGTGTGAGAGGGGTGTCATATGGTGATGTCAGAAAGACAAGTGGGAGTACAGTCAAGACCAGGTATAAAGAAGCACCAGCTCCTACAATAGGAAGAAAAGCACGGGCCACAGGGGGGCTAATCACAAACAGAAATTCAACTAGACCAGCAATGAACAAGAAAACAGAGAGGTGAAGAAGCCCTATGATAACTCCAACCGCCTCCTCAATCCGAAAGCGCTTCATGCCATGGTTTAGATGAATGTGGATGGGGCCGCGCTTGTGAGGGGGACCACGTCGGCGAACCGCGCGAAGATAGCGACGAGACCATTGCTGCATCAGTGTCGCAGCGAGCGCGACAAACAAGCTGAGACCGAGACTGATAAACCACAGAGTATTGATCTTGACGGCGGAAGCAGGAACCTGGAACGATCCCGGAGAAGCAGAGAGGGCGCGCGTGCCGTTCGAGAGGGACGCAATTTGGCCAGAAATACCGATGAGAAGAGAGACGGTGTCATCGCCGGAATCACGGTTAAGGGTTTTGTAGCCCTCGATAATGAAAGCCGCGACGGTCGCCGCGAAAAGGCCCGTCTATGCTCTAGGTGAACAAGGGGGGTCGCACATCAGCGAGGATCACGTACGAAGATCAACACCCCGTCGGCATCACCCTTCAAGCCATCGGTCATAGCCACATCGTTCTTCTCCGCGTCGTTTAAATACATAGCCCACATCTTGTCTGAGGGGTCGTTGTACATGGGCTCTGTGTACCACGATTCGAAGTGAGCAGACAAGACTTTGGAAAGAAGAGAACACATGTCCTGACCTTGCATGCCGTCCGGACGACGCACGGCCTCGGGGTATCGATGTTGTGGAGGGTAAGAATGCTCTGTGGGCAGGATTTATTAGTTCGCGCGTCCCGATGTTCGAAAGTACAACTTTCCTGGATTGTTCATGATGCTTTCGACGCGTAGGTAGGGACGGCGGGGTAGTCCGAGTGCTGGGGTGGTGGGGGTTGGAGGACAAGAGGGGGCGAGCGATGCGATGCAAAGAACAGCCTCGCCTAAGGCGTGAGACAACCACGAGGACACATATTGTTATCCCTGGTCAGTTGGCGCCGTCAGCGCCATTCAGTCTGTCACGTTGGAATCGGAGGCCGTGCGATAAGGTCGGAATCCAGTCGGTTTGCATGAGAGAACGTTAGCAGATTCCGTGCGGTATTTCTTCGCGAAAGGCTGAGAGGATGGCAGGTATGCATGATGTTACGGCGAACGAGCGGCTGGAAAATTGTCGGTAGAAAATCAAGCCATATACACATACACAGGCTGGGACGCTCGGAATCCCGAAGCACCGCACCGCCCCTCCCTTTTCGATTCCGCAATCCTTCCGCCCGTCTGATATGAGCCTCCCGCGGGTTCTACAGGAAACCGAGTCGTCACCACGAGGAGTCGTCCGCATTCCCCGTCCTCGTTTGCACGCTCCACCGACACTCCGTCGTGTTGTCCGGGAGGATGCCGCGCTGCGTACAACACGTTGTTGAGCACCGTTCCGCTCGTTCGCCATCCAGCAAGCGAAGGCGACGTGCGCAGGCACGTGCTCCGATGGATGCGGCGGCAAGGAGCGCACGAGGGAGAACGCGGTCAACGTGCCATAGGAGTATGCGACGAGAAAATGGAGGGAAAGGTCCACGCGTGCAGGCTGGTGCTTGAAGGGGCCACAGCGTCCAGGACGTGTTTTCTACTGAGAGCCTGGAAGAATGGTGAGGCGGCCGTGCACCCGCGACGGGAAGCCTCGGGGAACAAGGTGCAAAGGACGAGTAAAAAGGTGGTGTAAAGACCATATGAGGAAGGAAACCGACCAGGAAGGGTATGATGGTGGGGGCGGCGCTGGTGATTGTTGTGAATCTGATCGAGAATAGCCACTTGGGTGGCTCGGCGAGAATAAGGCTGTAGATTATGGTGCACTATCATGAAAAGGGTCAGGATAAATGCACGTTTGAGAAGGAATCAACGCACACAGAGCTCGGGATCGAGGAAAGTACGCTCGTCGCGCATGAGGTCGGGGATTTGGAGTGTTTTCTTCACGTCCTCGGGATTGCGTCGTCAGCGTCATCGCATTCGTCTGCAGATGTCTTCACGCTCGTAGAGCTGATTGGAGGGCTGTACGAGGAGGGCGTCGGGGGGACGGTGAGGAGCCGTGGGCGCAGGAAGTTGTCGGAAGAGGCGAGGGTCGATGCGGGCGCGACGGGAGTGGAGTGTACAAGAAGAAAAGTGGCGAAGAAAAATTCGTGTGTGTCGGTGGGGATGCCGATGAAGGTTGAAACATCGGCGAAGTTAAGGAGGAAGGGCGGGACGGGATGCAGGAGTCGATGAAGCTGGGACCGAAAAGAAGGGCGTACGCGTACGGCAGAGGAGACGGAGAATGAGCCAAAGAAGATGGAACACGGGGTGATGAGAAAGGAGCATTCTTTCGAACGCGAGACGAGGGCCGAAGACTTCGAACGGGGACGAGGTAGATGAATAAACCACGGGAGATTATGGCGATCCAGAGGCGTGGAGCTGTTCTGTTGTTCGATATCAGCAATGATATCGGTTTTGACGATGAAGGATACGCACGAAAGAACGCGCCACTATCGTCGTTCTGAACACTCTCAGAAAACGATGCGTCACCCCTCTTCGCATCCGCCAAGGACGCGGTCCATGAATGCCATCCTAGTCTGCCTTCCTAAGTCTTGGGCCTTTAGGAATGAAATCGTCAGGTCAGTATGAGACACGGAGATGGGAACGGCTCGTTCGCTCACCTTAAGTACGCGTCGCAGCTTCGCAATACAGACCGTCGAGGGATTGCACCGAGATGCGCACGCTCGCTGTCCTGGCCCCCCAACGTCAAGCACCAGCGTCCCGTCCTTCCCGTATCCTGCCTCGCGCCTAGTGCTTCGCCCATCCTACCAATCCATCCTATCCGTGAGAGCAGCGCACTCACGCCGGCCGTCAAACACGCACACATTGCCAGCACAACGCTGTCGGGTACAGTCGGGACGACGTCGTGGAAGAAGAGGGAGCGTTTTCGGTTGCCGGGGTCGCCGCGCGCTGGTCATAAATGGAGCTGCAAGAGAAAGATAGACGTGTAAACCTGAGCTCTCAGTGCACACGTCAGGAAAGACAGCAGAGGGGAAGGGGGAAGGCGGGTAAGGTGTAGGACGCACTGGTTGTTCGGAACGCGCTCGGGTTTGAGTTGGCGTGCTGGATACGGTTTCATGTGCGTTTTGAATGGAGTTCAGGTTTAATTATAGATGAGATCGGTCGGCTCGCGAACATAAAACAGGGTAAGTGGGGACACGCACCCGTCGTCTAGTCATCTACCGCCCTTCGCGTACATGCCAGTGGGGCGAACCGTTTCAATGATAGGATGCGGCTTTTTTTGTCCAAGTATAAGAGATTTTCACGCGAAGAAGCGCTCTTCGGTTCCTTTGCAGTAGAACGGTGTGAAGGAAACAAGGGAGAGGATCGAGTGGAATTCTCAGAGAGGCGTGGTTTCGCCGGAAGGACGCCCAGGCACGAAGCCGACAGCTTTCGATCCTAACACGACCAAACGCATTTAGTCTGCCTCGACCTGCTTCGACTCACCGATGGCGATGACTTTCCTGACCCTTTGTCCTTCTCTCCACTCGGCCAATGCTCTTAAGCTCTGCGCCATGAGCTCTCTCCTTGCCTCAACGGGGGCCTGTCGTGCATCGTACCCGGGCTCGTTCCCACTCGTTCCCCAACTGTCACCAAGGCGCATATGTCGCCGTCCTCATCTTTCAATCGACTCCTCCTTGATCGGGACCCCTAGTTATCAAACACAGGATGCTGTCGATATTTTCCCCTCTCGCCGACGTCGTTGGCTTACCTTCTAGGTGCGTATTCGTATTCTCCACCGGAGCATGATGATCTCTCCCTCATACATCCGATTATAGCTATTCTGTCCGCCTGCTCGGATGCCCTTAATGCGGAAATACGTTTGCGCGTGTACTGCCAAGGCGCTGGACTCGATTACTCGACATTCAACGCTCACCTTCAGAGACTTCGACGTTCTCATTCACAAGCACCGCGGACAGCACTGGCACATGGGCGCCTCTGCCTCGATCCTCTGCTGTCCTGAAAGCCATGCTCGAAACGAGGCGGAAATAGAACGGGCTCTTATGGTGTATGGTCATTGGTGCGTCTTCTTTGCCGTTTTCCTCCTTCGCGCGTTGACCGAACCGATTGAAGGCATTTCCCCGACGTCGTCTCCGCGCTTCTCCGCTTCCACATCGACATTCTCCCCACACCCCTTCATCCGCAACTCTCTTCCACTTTACGAGGCTACCACCCAACGCCCGCCAACACACCTCGCGATAGCATCCAAGCGGCAGTTCCACTAGGTCGAAAGGCCCACCTCACGCTTGGTGAACGTGTGCCTACGGACCCAGCGCCGGCGTCAGCACAGCCTGCCCACGTCCATCTTAGTCTTTTTCTTTTTCAATAATCCACGCCCGCGCCACTCCATGCGATGGCTGCGGCTCCCGCGGCGCCCATGCTCCACAATCCGGTATGTTTTTGGTCGTGACTTTACCCAGGGCATACACTAACTCTCGCTGCTGGCTGTAGTCGACTCAACTAAGTACTGCCAGCTTCCTTCGCGAGCACGATGCGCGTGGTTCTATCAAGCATGGCAGTCATACTTGGGCGCTCAAGTGCATCATCGCGTGCCCGACGTCCTGTTTATCGACGACACCACGGTTACGCGCGTCGATCCAAAAACCCCAGTTGGTCTGCAGTCTGCGTCCGGCCTCTCCCCAGTTCCGATTGTCACCTTCCCTTTCGTCGCAGGCGACCTCGAGCTGACACTCAACCTGAAGCTTCGTGCGTGCGGGAGGTTGGAGTAGCGCGTCATGCGAGGGATGGCTGGGAGGCCGCACGAGACCGACCGACGTGCCCATGGAGAGGCTGAAAGGATAGCGTGATGTTCTGGTTCGATGCTGGCGCTTTGAATGGGTGTGTACCATACCAGGGCTTTCGCCATCTTACTCAATGTTGAGAGTGAAATCTGGTCATCGCCTGCGCAGAACACTCATTTCGTTTATTCTCGCTATCAGTCCGAACTGCCCTTCCAATAAGTAGCTCTGCATCCCAATTAGCTAAGTACGGCTGCCTCGAGGCTGTCTTGCATAGTACGTTTTATTCCCACGTATCATGATCTCACTGTCGTCGCGCCTTTGGGGTTTGGCGCCGTCGTTATCAGGGCTTTCAGCTTTCATCTGAACGACCATCGTCAATCATGGCTTCCTCTAAACTTCCTCATATAGCAAGAGATTCTACTGCGCCAGCCATCGTCAAGAGCACTGACCTTTGGCTCCTCGACGGCAACATCATCTTTCGCACCATCTCCACACCCCCGAAGTCTGCCACACCCCATCACACACTCTACAAAATCCACAAGGGTGTTCTCGCCCTCAACTCATCAGTCTTCCGCGATCTTTTTGACGGGCCTCAGGCTGCTTTCGATGTTGGATCGGAGACGTTCGAGAAGCTTCCAGTGATGGACATGCTTGACTCCCCCGACGACATTGGGCATTTCCTCAAAGCCCTTTACTTTCCACAGTGCGTTGAAATCTGCTTTCATATCTGAAGTAAATATATGATGTGACCTTCTTGCAGATACACTCAACGGCATCATGTCGCGCCACCCCTAAAGATGCTTCCGGACGGGTACGCAGGTATCCTTCGACTGTCCACCAAATACGACGTCCAAAGTCTGCGCGAGTCAATGATCTCCGCTCTCAAGCTCGTGTGGCCCTCGAGGCTCGCCGATTGGGACAGCCTACAGATGGCCATCCTCAAGGATGGACCCTTCCCGGAAGTTAACGAGGGCGAGAGGGCGGACGTCTCTGACCTCTACGAAGACCCCAGTGCGTGACACCTTTTCCTTAAATAATACTGTCTCCGTTGGCCGACCCGCTCGTTTTCGTATGATTAGCGAAAGCTATTCGGCTTGCGTACGATTGTGGCGTTCCAGAAGTGCTCCCCGTCGCATATTACGACCTCGCGCGGATCTATGCGCGAAATGGGGGGTGCTCTCCTGCGTCCAAGTACTTCCGCGAACGCAATATATCCATCCTCAGCGTAGAAGAGCTCGAACATCTTCTTATAGGCATAGGCGAGGTTCAACACGTGGCGGGCACTCTCATGATTGGCCCTTTCCATAAACACATCGAATCACGGACATCCGCAGAATGCGAACAAGGTCCTTGCAACGAGACCCTACAGAGGGAGTGGCTGGACAATATCTCGATGGATATATCGCTTGGCGACAGTCTGATGTGGCTTCACACGACGGCAAACACGCTCAAAGCGAGTGCTGCGTGCACATCGTGCAGTGCCTCACCTGCAGCCATCCTGTCGGGATACAGAGATATTATATGGAGGTGTCTCCCTATTTTCTTCGCACTGGTGAGGACTGATCACATTGTGCTGCTGATCGATGTTGTTCAAGCTTCAAGGCTGACTCGCTGAAATTTAGACTGGACTGGTAGGGCAAAATTGGGCGGGAACTTAGCGCCGAATGACGATACGAATACATACCTACTCGATACATAATCCTGTCGTCTTGCCGAGTGGCCTGTAACTATAGATGCCCTGATTTCAAGCTTTCTATATATGGACTATGTTCCACTGTGGTATGTACTACGGGCAATTGGATCACGTACACACTGGCATGACCGCGTTTTCCTTTTTGGCGCCGGCGCGCGGTCGTCGTTGTCCTTAACTTTCAGCTATCTGCCGCGAGCATCACCGACCATGGCCACATCATCCTTGGCATCTGAGCGCCCCCCGAAACGCTCTCGCGTCGAAGGAGATGGTGTTGCGCCAACAGTCATCAAGATCACCGACCTCTGGCTCTCTGATGGCAACATCGTCCTCATTCATATTCTATTACCTCAAGCCCGTGGTCTATACGGTTACCCCATTTCTATGACTGTGCCAGACGAGATATACATATTATGGTTACTGTCTTCGATAATTCTTCCTCCGATCTACCATAATCTTCTACTACTGCTTTACACGTACTTATCATTTTCAAGAGTAATCCAACACGATGATTCCGGGTATGCGGCGACGGGCGTACGAAGTAACGACCGCCGAATCACAGCATTCTAAGTATAAACTCCCATCTATTATAGTATCGGTCGATGCAGCTCGTACTTGGCCATGTACCTTTGTAAGTTCGTTCATAGAGAAATGACGTGCATGCAGATTCTTCCACACGCCCTTCTCACGGCCGCCGTCGTCAGGCGTCTTTTGGCAATCAGCAACTCCCGACCTTCATTATCATTCTCAGTCGTGGGCGACCATGTCCTCTACAGCCTCCACACCCTCCTCGTCTTCGGACGACATGGTCGACGACATCGCTCCGATCATCATGCGGAGCGGCGAACTTTGGATACAGGACGGCAACATCCTGCTTCGCACCATCTCCACGCCCGCCGGATCCCCCGCGCCACACCATATTCTCTACAAAGTCCACAAGGGCGTTCTCGCCCTCCACTCCTCCGTCTTTCGCGATCTCTTCGACGGCCCTCAGGCCGCGTTCCATATCGGATCGGAGACGTTCGAGGGGCTTCCCATCATGGACATGCCGGACTCCCCGGACGATGTGGCGCACTTTCTGAGTGCTTTATACTTTCCCGAGTGCGTCGTTCTTCCTCGTTCCTGGTACGACAGCGGTACGACAGCAGGGCACGATAGGACCACGCAGCTGCATCGCCTCGTGCCGCGGAGGTACACGACAATCCCGCCAGAGTATCCAGGCATCCTCCGGTTGGCGACGAAGTACGACGTCCAGAACCTGCGCGATACGGTCATCACCGCGTTCCAAATCGTGTGGCCCACCCGGCTCGCGGATTGGCACGAGCTGCAGAACAGCATCACCACGAACGAGGATTACCCCAAGGATCTCGCCGAGGGCCAGGTGCTGGACGTGTCCCAGCTGTACGAGGACCCCGGTAAGCGGCCCCTCTCCCAGCGTCGAGTGTATTCACCCACTCGGCATCGACGTACCTTTCCTGTCAGCCAAGTCGATCCGCCTCGCGATCGATCTAAACGTACCGGAGCTGCTGCCGATCGCATACTACGACCTCCTGCGCGTCCACGTGCGCAACGGCAAGTGTGGGCCCGGGGTCGTTCGCAAAACGGACACGTCGATCCTGAGCACGGGAGAGATGAAGGCGCTGGTCGAGGGCATGGCCACCCTCCAAGACCTTACCAACATCCACCTCATCCCCCTCCCCGACGACATGCACGAACCCGGGAAGGCCTTATCGGGCTGCCAGAAGCGTCCCAAGAGCGTCTGCGGAGACCGCATACGGTCCCACTGGCTGAAGCAGCTCAAGCACGTGAACGAATACGGCGACGTGCTCTTGTGGCTGCACACGGTCGCGAACGACTACGACACGATAGGGCCGGACCCGATCTGTTCTTCGTGCATGCACAAGCTGACGGACCGCCGGGCGCGCGCCCGCGAGCATTTCTGGAGCCGGCTCCCGAAGTACTTCAGATTGGTGACTGGCCTTCACGGGCTTTCTTTTTTTGCTGCCCGAGTTTTCTCTGTTCACCCTGACGAGAAACCGATTTAGACCGACCGCGTGGGCGACAATTGGGCGACGGCGTGAGAGGGCTAGGATGTCGTGTTCGAGCCGCGGGCTACGTTTAGCAAGGCAACATATCCAACGCGGTCACTGTATTATTTTGTGTTGGTAGACTAAGTACCCCGTCCGGATTCCACGCGTCCCTGTTCCTTCAAAGTTCAAACGCCAAGCCTAAGTACGAGCAGGAGGAACCGAGCATTCAAGTTTGGAACTTAAGAGCACTGTGCACGGCCCACCTCTAATCCCAATGCCCGTCCTGATCCCAGTCGTACGCCTGCCAGTCCGTGCTCGTGAAGAGGGTATCACGCCCCATGGCCAGCACCTCGTGCAGCCAAAGCACGCTCGCGACGTCCCGCAACCCCGCAGCCCAATCCCGCGTGCTGTCGTTCTTCCCCACCAGCAGCTTCGCCACAGGATGGCCCATCGCGCGTCGCGCCTCGAAAAGCCTGCGCAGCCAGTCGCGCGCGGCCTCCGCGGAGCCCCCCGTCGCGAGTCCGGAGAAGTCGGCGTGGAAGACGGACACGCTGGAGAGGGACGGGAACAGGACCTCGCTCGCGCCGCCGTCGGACGGTGGCCCGGGCGCGGAGGGAGGGAGGAGCGCGTGGAGGAGGGCGATCGCATCCACGTGCCCGCTGTGCACGGACCTCACGTTCGCGCACCGTCCGAAGAGCGTTCTCCACTTGTCCGCGGACCACCCAAACCAGAGGGACTCGACGAGGAGGACCTCGAGCGCGGCGAGCGGGAGCGCGCGGCACACGAACGCGGCCACGGCGGAATGGCGCCGCTCGTGCGCGGCGGGCGTGACCGTCTCGGGCCACTCGAAGTCGAGCGAGAGCTGCGCGTCCTTGTGGGAGAGGAGCGCGCTGCAGTCGTCGGCGCAGCAGGGCGTGCGCCACGCGGAGACGTCGAGGCGGTCCTCGACGTAGGAGGACAGGCTGAGCGCGCGCACGACGAACGCGTCTCCGGGCTTGTGCGCGCTCGAGCCGAAAAACCCTGTCTGGTGCAGGGCGCGGACGAGCGCGGGCACGTCGTGCGCGTCCGTCGACGGGTCGTCCGACATCTCGCAGAGCACGCGGAGGGTGCACGCTCGCGCGAGCCGGATCTGGTGCAGGACGCCGGAGACGTGCGCGATGGGGCCGACGAGCTCCAAGTGGGAAAGGTGGGGGAGATGGAGGGCGTGTTCCGGCCACGGCGGGCCCGACATCGCGGGGAGACAGCCGTTCAGCTGCAGGTCCGTGATCCTGGACATGCTTTGCAGAGTGGAAAAGAAGGCGGAGACGGAGGGGACGCGGAACGTGTTAGGGTCGAGCAGGCTGCGGTGGACGGTGAATTTGGAGACGTTGGCGTAGAGGGTGGGGTGTGCGGGAAAGGCGGGGGACTCGGAGAGGGCGACGGTGGCGAGGCGCGGGGCGTGGCCGGCGAAGAGGTCCGGGAAGGAGAGGGGCGCGGGGCCGTGGACGAAGCAGGCGAGGTCGAGATGTTCGAGGCGGGGGGCGGGCGAGGACAGGGCGTCAAGGATGTCTTGGCTGTCCACGTAGACGGAAATCTTGCGGACGCGGTGGAGGTGCTCGGGCAAGACGGTCAAGATGGCGCGCCGCTGCAGGTTCATGGCCGACGCCGTGACGTCGATGGCAGCCGCGCGGGAACGGTCCAGAAACGTGGCGAGCCAGTCCTTCCCACCGTTGAGCGGTACGGCCGTCCAGAGCGTGGGGCAGCCGAGGGCGGTCTCTCGCCAGCTCCTGCAGACGTAGGAGAGGACGATCCAACCGCTCGCGCGAGGGAGGCGGCGAGAGACGGACATGGGGTCCGCGGCGGCGGCGAGGGCGAAGACTTCGCAGAGGACTTCGACGGGCAGGAGGGAGATGGGCAGGAGCGCGTTCATCTCCGTCCGTATCTTGCACAGGGCCGCGTACGCGATCCGCTCCCTCGTTTGGAGGATGTTCCACGCGTTCCGGCGAGCGTCGGGGTCGCGGGAGAGCGGGGAGTCATACGGCGTGGACTGTCCTCATGAGTTAGGACGACGGAAGAGACGGTACGCATAAAAAACACACCTTAATGACTATTTCCTCTCCAGCCATAACTTAGTGATCTGCCTGCCAGTACGAGGAGTGCTTTCGATCGTTCGTGGTCCGTAGTCGTTCGTGGTCGGTGACTCCCGGGCCGTGGTCCTCGCCGTTCGTCGTTGAGCGGTGAAAGAATGTAGTTTGAGAACAAAGAAGGGGTTGGTTGGTTAGGGGTGTGGTTGGAAGTACAAGCAAAGAGACGAGTCTCCGACTCCGTCACTCCGAGACCTCTTCGCGGAACGGGCGGGCTCACATCCAAGGCGCCGGACCGGGGCAGTGTCACGTGCAACCTTTGCGATTTGGCCGCCGCCGTCGGCCTTCTCGGCCTCATCCCCTCTTTTCACCTTCACCTGCATCCTTACCATTATTGCGACCATCGCCGACCCATGGCCTCCGCATCGACCTCCTCCTTGCCAGATATAGACCGCCCTCCCAAGCGTCTTCGCGCCGAAGGCGGAGACGCCGCGCCAGTCATCGTCAAGAGCACCGACCTCTGGCTCCCCGACGGCAACATCCTTCTTCGTACCGTCTTCACGCCCCCGACATCCCCCGCACCACAGCACACGCTCTACAAAGCGCACAAGGGCGTGCTCGCTCTTCATTCGTCCGTATTCCGCGACCTTTTCGATGGACCTCAGACCGCGTTCGACGTTGGATCGGAGGCGTATGAGGAGCCTGCCTGTGATGGACATGCCCTATTCCCTGGATGACGTAGCGCACTTTCTGAAGGCTCTCTATTACCCCGAGTGCGTTCTTCTTCTCGGGTTTCTGCAAGGCGGCCGTCCGACGCGAGTCGTTACAGGTATGCTCACCGCCACCACGGCGTGCCCCGTCTCAAGACACTTCCAAACGGGTACACCACCAGCAGATCCTTCAGCTTCATTCCGATATCATGCCCCTGAGTGTGATGCTAGCGTGACACCGGATGGAATCCAAAAATGTCATGCTGATATCAGACTCAACGGGCTCCCTTGGGTCGGAAGCTGAGTTCCTTCGGATTCAATCCAATTATCTTACTAAGCTCGTCAAGGAGCAATCGGCGGGATGCTGGCTCAAATCATGCTTATCGCAATCTTATCATCCCAATGTGGAAGCAAACAAAGCATCGTAATATATATATCATTCCGAGAACTACCATACAAAGTACATGGGGGGTGTTACAGGATGTCTACGGGTCCAAAAGGAGGAATGAAAAATGAATTAGAGTGTGTTACCTGGCATGCCAGCAAAACGGGATTGAGATAACCTAGCAAGTGCCAGCGAGCAAAAACCAGAGACCCAGGGGGACCGAGAGCGAGGAGCGAGACGACAACCACAGGCCAAGACTGCAAGCAAAGACCGAGACCGCGAGTAGAGACCAAGAACACGAGGAAAGACCGAGAGCAAAGCCCATAAGTGCGAAAGAGCCCTCGGCAACAAGAGATCCCCAGGGGTACTAGTAGGGCCTATGCATGAGTGGCGTGGTGAGACAGACGAGCAGGAAGTGAGAGATACTAACACGCACCCAGGCTGTTGTCTCAATGCTACTCATGCTCATGAGAGAGCGGGCTGGAGACCTCGACATTGATGTGAGCGAAGGGGAAAGGGTGGGGTGGTCAAAGCCCACTCTTTGAGGAGATTCCGATATGTGATTCCGGTCTCGAAATCAGCTATACCGGGGTCTCCAGTGGTAGATGAGATGCTGTGGCCAGGTGGAGGGAGTTGACGTTGAGCGGTGGAGGTGGTGAGAGGAAACAAGAACGACACCGCGCGACGACGAAAATTGACATTGCTTACATAATCGACTTCAGACTCATCGCGCGGGGACTCCGTTCTTTCCACTTCTTACAAATGCCAGTGAAATGGGCTTGAAACCGACGGACCAGCTTGTGCTCACGCTGACTTTGGCGTGGAATTGGCTTACACTGACGGAAAAGCGGGATGGAACTCGAATCAGGGGTTTAGATTCAAGCTGACGTGAAGCCAGCGTGAACCTCCGGTCACGCCATTCGACTCACCCCAACTGGCCATCATAGATTGATGCTGAGGCAACTGCTGGTGGTGTACGCGGGCATCATACGCTTGGCCACGAAGTACGACGTCCCGAACTTGCGAAGTGCAGCCGTCGCCGCTTTCAAACTCGTCTGGCCTTCCAAACTCGCGGATTGGGACGATCTGCAGAACAGCATCACCACGGACGTTCCCCAAAGACGTTGGTATCAATGATACTTTTGATGTTTCTAGCCTGTATGAAGATCCTGGTGAGTGGTTCCATTCAGTTTAGAGTACGCATTCCAACTTTACGCGTAATCCCTCCGCTAGCCAAGTCCATACGTCTCGCGATTGACTGCGACGTTCCGGAGGTGCTACCTGTCGCATACTACGATCTCCTCCGCGTGCACGCACGGAATGGGCGGTGTGGCCCCGGGATTTATCGCAAGTCGGACACATCCAGTCTCACCGCAGAAGAAGTGAAGGCATTACTCTTCGGCATAGCCATCTTCCAAGAATTTACGGCCACCGTCCTTTTGCCCGTCCCCGCCAGCCTTCATAAATCAGGGACGGTGCCCGAAAGTTGTGAGAAATATCCAAGGAGCTCCGTTTGCGGGGACCATATACGGTCATCCTGGCTGGAGAAGCTACCAAGTATCAGTGCGTCTTATGGGGACATTTTCTTATGGCAGTCTAGGATAGTCAATGACTACGAGATGATGGACGTTGTCTGTCCTTCATGCATCTCGGCGCTGAAAGATACCCGGCTGCGCGTCCGAGACATGATCTGGACCAAACTCCTAACGTGGTTTCTTTTGGTGAGTGCCCTTCAGATCTTCACAGCCCGTCTTCCTGCCACCTAACGAAAACTCATTCAGAGGGGCCGCGTGGGCGAAAACTGGCCGAATGTTTAGTGGATCGAGATATCTCACTTGGGCTTCGTTGGTAAGACACTACGCCGCGCGTAACACTACGCTTACCGCTGACTATTTTCAGGTTCCCTGCTTATCTTGTTGTTAGATCTACTGGCTCTCCAATGCTCCCGTCAACGGCCGTCGACGCACGGTGGAGGGCGTGTATTTGTGGTGATCTGTACTTAGTATACTACTGTCTTGTGAATGTTTTTTTTTTGCAATGGGTTGGTTTTGGTATCTACGGCTTCGACGTGTCCCTTCTTCCTTCAAAAATCTGCACGGCACGCTTGTGTCTCTTCATCGTAACTTGATCATCGTGCAGGTCTCCTCATTTCGCTGTCGATCATCCATTTTAGTTGTTCGTGTAGCAGATCACACACCGACATCCGGCTCGCATATACATATTTGCTGGAAAGGGCGCATCCTCTCTCATTCGATCCCTTTCCATCTCCCGTCTTACATTGTAATGATTGCGACTCCGAAGCTTTGGAGCTTAGAGCTTGAAGCTTGAAGGATTGACAGCTTTACTTGTACGGTACGGTACCTTGCGTAAAAAAAACTGAACACGTGATCGCGTTCGCGCCTCAAATACGGGGCGCGTTGCATTCCAGCTTTCGTCGTTCAATACAACCGTCATCGAGCCATGCACTGCGGCGAACGGCGAGATTACTCCCGGGGAGAATCCGCTGGGAATGAGCAGATTCCACACAGATTCCGTGCAGACTCTAAGCAGATTACACCCCCCGGAGAACCTGTGGAGAATGGTCGAAATACGGCGCTGATTCCCAGCAGATTCCACACCAATCCCGCGCATATTACTCACAGGTCGTGTTCTGCTCGCATGATAACCCAATAGTTTTTAAAAACATATTTAACAGCAGTATCCCCCTGCTCCCCTCACATTCCCCTCCTTCGCATTCCTCTGCTCACAGGCGGCTGAGAAAAACGACAACAATGTATTAGATCTCGCATTGCATATGTAGACCAATAACAGGCATGAGCGGAGTCTATCAAGTACTGTAGTAGATGTAAAGTGCGTGTGCCACGATGGAGGGTTACCCATTCATGACCCTCACGCATACATCCAGCCCCACTTCCCCCGCGCAAACATCTATCCCAGCGCCATTGGAGGTAAACATGTCTATGATAACTGAGAAAGTCATCAGTCAACACTGCATTACGCGAACCTCGAAGGAAGCGCACCGTCGTTTACGAGTGGGGTCCCAGCTGAAGCTCCATCTCCCAGTGCGGAGCAGAGTGTAGGGACTCGGAGGGGATTTTGTGGGTCTAGCAGTGCAAACAGATTAGTAAGATTGAGAAGACGGGCTTAAACAAAGTGTTGCCCACCTCGGAGAAGGGCTGTCTGTAGATGTAGTGCTGTACTGCCTATGGTATAATCAATGAGGGAAAGGTGGAGTGATCGACTTAAGAGAATAAATGCGCACCTTATTGAGCCAATAAACAACCGTCTGGAGGGATTTGATATCAGGGCTGATGCTATCAGAAACTATCAGGAAGGCGGGGAAGGGGATGGACTCCGAGGGAAGGGTGTGAAGCAACGTACGCTGCATCTTGTCTTCGCTGCCGCTTCAAATTTTCTGCTGGCGTAATCAATCGCACTTAGATAAACAGAATGGTTCGACGCACCACACGACTCGACACAGATGCCCGAAACACGATACCCTTTGTAGCCTTCTCGGCTCTCTTTGCAGTCCGGTGTGCAGCAACAGTCAGTACTAGTGTAAACGAGTTTTTGAAGACTTACCATGGGTGTAGCGCTCGACCAGGACGATAATCGGCCTCGTATAGTGGTGCGATAATAAATCGGGTGGAGGATGAAGGAGAACGAGATGGATGTGGGGAGGTAGAGAATCGCGTCGATTGAAGTCGCAACGACGCGACTTTTCTCACGGAAATAATAAGAGGGCTTACACGGGAATAAGTGCTCCAGCTGTGAAATTGGGCGGAAACTCGGGATAATCTAGAGGGAACATTCTGAGAGAATCCGTGTTCTCTCTGCAAATTCTCCCTGGTAGAGAATCTATCCAGGATATGGTGAGAATCAGGAGGGAATCTGTTCATTCTACGTAGATTCTCCCCGGGAGTAATCTCGCCGTTCGCCGCAGTGATGGCATCGCCGTCCTCCCCACAGCTCCCCGGCGAACGTCCTTCCAAGCGCTCTCGCACAGAAGACAACAACGTCGTTCCGGTCATCGTCAAGAGCGCCGATCTCTGGTTCTCCGATGGTAACATCGTCCTGCGCACCGTCTTCACCCCTCCAGAGTCCCCAATGCCACATCACACAATGTACAATGTTCACAAAGGCGTCCTTGCCCTCAACTCATCCGTGTTTCACGACCTTTTCGAGGGGTCTCAAGCTGCTTTCAATATTGGGTCGGAGATGTACGAAGGGATCCCCGTGATGGACATGCCCGACTCTCCCGAGGATGTAGCCCATTTTCTCAAGGCGCTTTACTTCCCAAAGTGCGTTTATTCGTTGATATGCATCTAAAACACCGGTATGACGCGAATACTACAGATACACCCAACGGCACTATGCAGCAGCGCCTCTGAAGGCCCTTCCGGACGGGTACGCAGGCATCCTTCGACTGTCCACTAAATACGACGTTCCAAGCCTACGCGAAACGGCCATCTCCGCCTTCAAGCTCGTATGGCCCTCGACGCTTCCTGACTGGCACAACCTACAGATGACTATCGCCAAGGATGGGCCCTTTCCAGAACTTAGCGCGAACTCGAAGGGGGATATCTCGGAGTTGCATGAGGATCCTGGTGCGTGTCTCTGTTTTCAAGCCGTGTAATCCTATCTGCAGCGTCTGAACCTATTCGCTCATACGTTTAGCAAAGGCTATACGCCTCGCGTATGATTGTCGTGTCCCCGAAGTGCTTCCCGTCGCATACTACGACCTCGTGCGCGTCTATGCACGAAACGGGAGGTGTTCTTCTAGACACTACCGCACATCGGACATATCGATCCTTACCACGGATGAGCTGAAGCGCTTCCTCTCTGGAATGGGTGAGCTTCAACACACGATGGTCACCAAACTCATGTCTCTCCCCGGTAAACTGCATAATCCGGGCATCCGGGGATGCGTCGGCTGCATCCACCCCCCTGAACGGATACCTACCTGTGGCGACAATCTTCGGATGTGGTGGCTGGAGCAAACTTCCGCCATGGAAGAGTCCTCTGGCGATATCCTAACGTGGCTATGCACATTGGCTGGCGCGCTCGAAGGGAATACGGTGTGCACATCGTGCGCCGACAAATGGAAGAGGCACCGGCTGAGGGTACGCGACGGACTTTGGCGCGAACTACCTGCTTTTTTTCAATTGGTAAACAAAATGTTTGAATACTTATTTCTGTTGCACTGTGTGCTGACCGCAAGACATCTAGGGCGACCTTGTAGGGGATGATTGGGGGAAGACTTAATGGTTGTGAGATAACTAGTACCTCTACATATCACCTCTCTCGATGTGTCTCTATCCCTGCAAAAACTTGCACGGCCTGTTTCGCACCCTCTATCGTGCCTTTCTCATGCTGTATTATGCGACTTGAACCGGCCATCGACTGTCTGCACGGTGTTATCTACTACATACTTAGATTTTCTAACAAAGAGCCATTGAATATGGATTGCATCGTTGACCATTCCGACGATGCCGAACGAAAGCCGAAGGGAAGGGGCAGCGCTCACGGGGACCCGGCTGCTCCTTCTCGCGCGCGCTATAGGCCTCTTCGCATGGCTCCCTCCTCTCCACAACTCCCTCCTCCTCCTCGTTCCCCGCCGTGATCAATGGCAGACGACGACGTGACCGTGCGCGCTTCGCCAATGCTTGACGACAGAAAGGACGACGGCAACGACATCAAGCCCCCGATGCCGACGCCCTCCGACCAACGCAAAACCGACTTCGGATTCCTGCCCATTCCGAAGCGGCTCAGATACGACCCCGAGCGTCCCGCGCACTTTGGATTGCTGCTCAACATCGTGTTTGGACTTGCGAGTACCTTCAGTGCGTGGTCTTTTGCTTTCGTTGTGGGTATCAGGGCTAATCTGAATCGATGCAGTCGTCGCAAATCTGTATTATTGTCAGCCGTTGCTGAGTGGGTGAAGCTGTCGGCGTCTGCGAGGGATCTCATGGCTGACGGAGCCTACAGTTCGACTTTCTGAGTCGTTTGAGGTGTCTTATGGAGAGATATCGAGGTGAGTTTTTCCTTTCGAATCTCACCATGAGTGGGGGAGTCCTGGAAAGAAATCCACGCCCTGGGCGATGAGCGCTTGAGCGACGAAGGCGTGGATATCATTGAGGAACTGCGTCATGCACGGTTCTTTTTTCTCTCACTCAAAATAACACGTCTTATTTATACTGCACCCATCGGTTCTTACCCGCTTTTTTCCAGGATTCCGACGTTGGTTCAAGCCGGGTGGGGTCCCTTTTCACCCTCCATTCTCACCGCAATTCTCACCTATCTACAGCTATGGGTCCGGCCTCCTCCTCGTCACCCCCCTCGGCGACCTCGTTCGCCGCCGGCCGCTCCTCCTCGGCGTCACATTCATCAGCACCGCCCTCAGCATCGGCCTCCCTATCACCCACTCCCTCCCCGTCTTCGAGGCCCTCACCTTCCTCGTCGGCATGGCCAGCGTCGCGCCCCAAATCCTCATCCCCCTCGCCGCGGACCTCGCCCCGCCCGCCCGCCGCGCCAGCGCGATCTCCATCGTGCTCTCCGGCCTGCTCTTCGGCGTGCTCATCGCGCGGGTCGTCGCCGGCGTGATCGCCCAGTTCGCGAGCTGGCGCGTGGTGTACTTCATGGCGATCGGCGTCCAGGTCGGCGTGCTCGGCGCGCTGTGGATCACCCTCCCGGACTACCCCGCGAAGAACGCGCATCTGACGTACCTCCACATCCTGTACTCGATGGCGAAGCTCGCGGTGACGACGCCGAGGCTCATCCAGGCGTGCTTCATCAGCATGGCCTCCAGCGCGTGCTTCACCTGCTTCTGGGTCACGCTCACCTTCCTCCTCGGCGGGGAGCCGTACAACTATTCCACGTGAGTTTTCTTTTTATCACAACGACGCGCGCTGACGCGCAAACAGGCTGGTCATCGGGTTGTTTGGCCTCATCGGGATGGCGGGCGTGTCGACGAGCCCGTTCACGGGACGGTTGATCGACAGGCTCGTGCCATGGTACGCGACGCTCATGGGCTGCGTCGGCCTCCTGTGCGTCCAGGCCATCTACGTCGGCGCGGCCGGGATCAATGTCGGTGCCGTCGTCGTCGTCACCGTCGGGCTCGACGTTCTCCGGCAGATGCAGCAGGTGTCGCTCACGACGGCCGTGTACGCTATCTCGGTCTCCGCGCGTTCGCGGCTGAACGCCGTTCTCATCCTCGCTGTGCGTTTCTCCGGGGCTCATTGTCGAGGAATGTTATGCTGACATGCTTCATGGATGGGGTTTTTTTTGCAGATATTCATCGGACAGGTCATGGGCACGGCCGTCGGCACGAAGGTCTTCGTCGAGCATGGATGGCGCGCGTCCGGGTGGCTCATGTTTGCGCTGACGGGCTTCCAGCTCGGCGTCCTCCTCCTGCGTGGTCCACACGTCAAGGAGCGAACGTGGCTCGGGTATGAGGGCGGGGTCGAGTGGCGGAAAAGCGTGGTGATGGAGAGGGAGAGGGCGGTGGCAGCATCACAGGGGGAGACTGAGAGAGAAGAAAAAAGCGGTGGCCCTCCCCTGGCGGAGGATAGGCGGCGAGATGGAACGGACGAGAAGGCTGATCCTTCGATGAAGGTATAGTATAGCTTGAGTTCATGTCGCACCTGTACCACGATGATTTACGACAGCGAATGAACGATCAACATTGCACTAGATCCCCACCTGATTCCCACAGTGTACTCGAAGAGGAGGTGTTCCTAGCGGTCGGGGATCAGACACCGACGTGAGACTCGAACCCACGCTCCAAGTACAGTACTTTTACAGTACTCTATAAGCTGTTCCACGAGGACGCAGAGTATCTGTCTCTTTTTTTGTCCTTCCACCCACGTCCCCACCTGAACTGACAACCCCTCTTCGTACACAAACTCGTCCCAGGCAGATCGCTATGAGTAGCAGCGAAAAACTGACCAAGGTGTGTCTACCGTGCACACCGTCTCTTCCGTCGTCCTAACTTTTTAGGATAGCCCACGCTATATGTCTCCCCGCTATCGCCCGACCTCTTGCGCGATCCCAACGCTCGCCGGAATGCGTGGAACGTCCTCCAAGCGAGGGAGCAGGCCGCGTGCGTAGCTCTGCGCAAAATGCGAACAGAGATGAACGCGCTCCTTCCCGTATCGCTCCTGCCTGCCGAAATCCTCTGCAAGATCTTCGCCATTGCCATCGCCGCCGCCATAGGCCCCACGGTCCTCTCCACTCACAAATTCCACATCCGTCCCTCGAGCGGGTGGATCACGACCATCAAGCTGTCGCATGTCTGCGGAAGCTGGCGCGAGACCGCCCTCGGCTGCCCTGCGCTTTGGGCGGACGTTCCGCTCGACCGCGGGGAACACTGGCGCACCGTGTTTCTGGAACGTTCTTGCGAGGCCGCCATCGACATTAGGGCGGAGATATTGGACATGGATTGGCGCATCCCCTTGGCCGTCTTATCCGAGCACCTCCACCGCGTCCGCAGACTTTTCGCCTGCGTGGTGAGCCAAGACACCCTCGACATCCTTTCCTCGCCCGCCCCCCTCCTCGAAAACCTCGACCTCGTCAACTACGTCACTGGCCCCCTGCCCCCAAACCTCTTTTCGGGCAATGCACCGCGTCTCACCACCTTCGCCCTCACCGACCCCCCCGCCTTTCCCGCGCACCCTACTCTCTACGCCAACATTTCCAAATTTGCCATCAGCTGCAAGGGCCTTCCCTCGCTCTCCCCCCCGTTCCAGGCGCCCTCCGTCTCCGACTTCTTTTCGACCCTCCAGAGCATGTCCAAGATCACATACCTACACCTGAACGGCTGTCTCCCCGCGGTGCAGGACCCGTCGTGGCCGGAACACACCCTCCATTTCCCCCACCTCTCCTACTTAGATGTCAAGGGCCCCATCACGAGCGTTTCCGGCGTCCTGCACCAGATCCGGCTCGCGCGAGCGTGCACCCTCCGCGCGCTCTGCGACATGTCCGACGACCCGCTGACGGACGCGCGCGACGTTACCCTGCTCGTCCGCGCCTTGCAGCGGACGGGCTTTTTCGGCTCGAGCGAGCAGAAGGCTGGAGACGCGTTCGTCGTCCGCGCGCTGAGCGTGCACTCCTACGTCGAGGATACCCTCAAGGTCTTCGCGTGGCGCACACCCTTCTGCGTCGACGAGTGCAGCGCACTCGTCCGGCACACGGACCCGCCCCTCTTGCTCCGCCTCCAGTGGCCTGGGACGATCGGGGGGCAGGAAACACGCCATTCCGCCGTGGGCGTGCTCATATGCGAGTTGCTTCCGCTCGACGCGCTCGAGGTCCTCCACCTCGAGTCATACTGGTTTGGATGGCCCACGGAGAGGTGGCGGACACTCTTCGGACGGTGCGCAAAAGTCAGATCCGTGCACAGCGGCCACGTCGATGTAAGTGCCCTCTTCCGCGCGCTTTCCCCCCCATCCGAGCTCAGGCCCCCGTCCGACGGCCGCGCTAACGCGCTCGAGGTCCTGTTCCCGTCCCTCTCCAGCCTTTCCGTCTTCAACGTCAACTTCTCCGCACCCGCGACGGAAGGCTCCGTGGAGACAATGCGCGACTGGCTGCGCAGGCTGTTCCACGCCCGACGCGCGGCGGGCCATCCGGTGGCGAAGCTGTCGGTGGGGAAGAGCCGCACGGTCGATTGGGCGGAGGAATTGCGGGACGTCGTGAGCGTCACTCGGCTGCAGGATTTCCGGGGGGATGTTTCTTTGGAGGAGATGCAGGGGGAGACAAATTTGCATGAGTGGGATCAGGAATGGGACGGTCATCGGGATTAATTAGAGATAGGTCCTGCACCCAGTATGATTTCCCCTTTCACTGACAGCATATAAAAATTTTGGTTCTTCTGTTGGTAAGTTTTCGTTCGTGGCTCGGGAAGGGGGCATCAACCTTATCTATCCAATATGGTTTACTGGGGGCCAGGGGCCAAGTTACGTGGAGTCATACAACAAATGCTACATGTGTTCTTTGACTAGGATTTTTCCTTCTTCGTAACTACAGATATAAGAGGTGTCTCGGAAAGGTAAAAAGTCTTATTTAATAGAATCAATTGCCTACTAGCGGCGTCTTTACCATGACGCTCAGCACCTCATACAGAATCTGCACGGACGTTCAAATGACCACCGGTCAGCAAGGTGGTGATTTTTTCCTTACACAGAGGCAAAAGAAGGCTTACATCTGCAGCAGCGATCGTAGTTTGTTCAGCAATCGTATCGTACACGGGTGCGACCTCCACAAGGTCCGCAGAAACGATCTTGAGGCCATCGAGTCCGCGGATGATCGAGCGCAACTCGCGCGTCGTCCAGCCTCCCGTCTCAGGAGTTCCTGTAGCGGGCGCAAATGCAGGGTCGATGGTATCGATCTGTTCAGTCACGCAGTGAGGTTCAGTCCAAGCAAAACACGGAGAAGGAGAAGGGATGACGCACGTCGATGGACAGGTAGACGGGACCACCGCCGACCGTGTCTCGTATCTTTTGGATTATGCCAGCAGTACCTGTCGCGGGTAGTATGCACATATAAACGGAAGTACATAGTGGTACGATATGTACTCACCGATGATGTCGATCTCGCGAGCCTCAATGCGCTGAAATCCAACGTCGTCGTCGTCGTCGTTCTCGTAGTCTGCCGGACCTGAAAGTGTCGTCCGGATCGCGCCGTGCTATGATACCAACCATGGATCCATCAACCCCGACACCGCGATCAAGCGCAAGCACACACTTACCACAGAGCTTCCGTTCCGTATCAAGCCCTCCTTACTCGCCCAGTAGAAGTACGTGCCATGGTTGATCGCCGCCCGCTCCGTGGGCGATCCACCAAACACCGAGGGCTTCCATGTGTCCAGATGCGAGTCGAAGTGGATGATGGAGACGGGGCCGTAGGCGGAATAAATCGAGCGGAGGGTGGGGAGCACGATGGTGTGGTCGCCGCCGAGGGTGATCAAACGCGGATGGGCCTTTCCGTCTTTCGAGAAGGAGACGGGCGGGGCGCCTGATGCGGTAACGCTGGGAAGAGGAGAGAACGGCGTGCGATGGAGCAGAGCTTTGTGCCCGTCTTCGATCTGCTTGATCGCGTGCACGCTGTCGTACGGCGTCAGCGGAAGGTCGCCGCAGTCCACGATCTTGAGATCGGATGAGAATGGGTTGACGGCGAGTGGGACGTTGTAACCTCCAAGGAGCCTCGTGCGGCGCGAGCCCGCTCGAATTCCGGAGGGACCGAAGCGGGCGCCTGGCCTGTACGACGTTCCTGTGTCCTGAGCACCGATTGAGAGTAGGTACGGATAGAGAGGCAAGAGAAGAACACACGAATGGAGCGCCGATGAACGCGATATCGAACATCTCGTCTCGATCTTTGCCCAAACATTGCACCCAAGGTAGGTAGGCGAACGTCGTGATTCCGGAGAAGATCGCCTCGGCAGACGCTATAGGCGAGTGCACCGTGTTATCCCTACCAGTCAGTATATGCGGAGGGTATGTCCGCTCACCTTCGTTATCGCCAGGGTACGTCCGAATAGGATATAGGTTCTTGGTGTGGACAGATGGTATCTGATCCTCAGAGGGCCGAATATGGCCGTGGCATCTGTGGGTAGTAAGCACGAGAAACTGGAGGAGAAGATGGGTGCGGAGGAGAAGAGTAGACATTGCGTGCTGGCGAAGGCGAAAGGTTAGAAAGGGGGTAGAGTGGAGGGCACTTGCGATGCGTTCAAGTATATGGTTTTTTTTGCAGTGAGCAATGACGTTACCGTTATCTGGAGAAGGTTGAACGATCATGCATTTCGTAAAGCAGGTCTCGACTCCGGTCGCGTGTACGCAGAACAGACGATAACAATACTATGCCTGCCTGGTCGATGACGTCTTGACTGTTGAGACGTTAGGTTCACCGAGGATTATGCCACATAAAGGTCAGTAAAAACAAAAGCATTGTCAGGATTTAGACGGTGACTACTTGGTACAATACACGCAGCGTTTCACGAGCATGTCATAAATATGTCCCAGGAAAAAGTGAGGGTACCGTCATGCACTTTTGGATGTGACTTTCGATGTCATCCGCTCGTGTGATCAGCATAAGTTGAGGGCGGGAGATAAATCTGCATATGACCTCGTTACCCATGTACAGAAACAGAGCAGTATCACCGTTGCATCTTAGGTTCCCCAGCTATCGCCCACGAGCTCCCTCTGAGAGTGAGAGTACAGGCGTAAGTTTACCAGTCACCATTACGAACATGATGCGCCCACATACCAGGTCAAAAAAGACGGGGAGCAATCTCCATAGCTCCTTCCGTGTATCCACCACTTGGCTCGCCAACCACGCTTTGCACGACCTGCACGCTCCAGGTGCGGGGTGGAGATCAGAGCCAGACTGGAGACCTTCAGAGTAGATTGAGCGCGCCCCGCTTTCGAGGTTGCGACTGAACACATTTCTCAAACGCATGAGATGCACCCGCGTCACCCACCACTTCCGAACGAGGTCTTCGCACTTCTCCTGGTGCGAGGGGTTCTGGAGCTCGCAGAGACCTTTGGGGACGCGGCCACGAAAGATGAGACGTTGAATGTGCTCGTTGAGACGACCACGGCCCTTGATGAAACGGAGAAGCTCGTCGGGAGTCAAGAGGGAAAGGTCTGACTGGCGGTGGCCATCCAGCTCGGGGCCGTGCGTCTCGTAAATGCAAGCAAGGTCGTAATAAGCGGTGGGGAGGACGTCTGGGATGCCGTGGTCGGTGGCTACTCGTATGGTTTGTGCTATAGTAGGCTGTAGTCTGTCAAGTTGACTGTTGAAGCGATGTCATGCCGGTGGCGCCGAAAGTCAAACTGAAGGGGAAGACAAAACATGAAAAAACATATCGACGGACTTATTATTGCATTACGGAGAATCGAACTCCGGGCGGGTCGACAATTGATGAATGCCATTGAATGGCAACGACCCAGGTTACCACTACCCCACTAATGCTTACAAATCTGCTTGCTTGTCTACGTCATCAGCCTCGTCACACGTACATATGTAGGTGCAACTTTCCCAGAAGACAGCATAAATAAGCATCATAAAACATCTCCAACGAGTATGTACGTGAGAATAGACGGGTAAGGTAGTAGAATACAGCTGCAATTGCAAAATAGCGAATCATGCAACATCCCCAGTCCTCACCAGTAAATCGCCGGTGTCCGCGGCCTCTCCCCCTTCGAGTCTCCCCTCTCTTCGTCCACCCCGAGCGACTTCAGCACAACCGTCGTCTACGTCGCACGATCAGCTCTCCTTGATTCATCCAACAGGACGCAGGAAAACGCGACTCACCGGACCATCGGCTTGCGTCGACCGCATGATGTTGATCAACACGCTCTCGTCCGCCACCGTGCCCTGTCCGAAAGGCGACGCGCGCCCAACCGGCGACACCGGCGTGATGACCTGCTCGGGCACAATTGTGCTCTGCGGGATGGCGATGTGCTTCTTTGCGCGGAGCTTGCGCGCGTGCCATGTCTTCCAGCATTCGCGGAGGACGATCGACATCGGGACTGTCACCTGCGCCGTATACGTCAGTGTATCGTCCGAAGAAAAGGATGGCCATAGTGAAGGGGATGCAGTAGGGGCAGAGAGGGGGAGACGCACGCTGATCTGGCCGGTCATGACGGTGAGAATGATCGGCGGCGCGACGGTCGTGCGCACGAAGAAGAGGAGGAGGAGGAGCGTTGCGAGGACGTACGCCATACCGGTGTCGACGAACACGCACACGAGCGCGACAGGGTTGAGCCGACTGCGGCGTGGGCGCTCGTTGATGACGAGCATAGGCGTCGCCCACGCGTTTAGCGCGATCAGGAGCGCGCCGAGCGACTGCACGAAAAGCGAGAGCGAGAGAGAAACTATGAATTGCGCCTTGATTCGGTGGTCGTATGCAGTATCAGTGGGGCCCAGCTTGCTCTGGTTTACCAGGCCGGCGATGCAGGAGGCTATGAGAAGGATACAGGGTCGTTCAGGACAGGCGGGTTCGGTGCACGGGGAGACGTACCAAAGAGGGCACAGTTGGAGATGAGCTGATGTATTGATGAGTGTATGCGCGCGGAACGAGAGGTACGGACGTACGAAAGGGATGGGCAACCACTTGTTTTTCTGCCATACAACATAGACGCGCCATGTCTGAACTCCTCGCCCGTCAACCTCTCAATTCCCGACTCAGATAGCATGGATCACCCACCATAAACCAATCCCCGATCTGCGCCTGATACCCACGTATCCAATCAGCCCATGTTTCCGCGTAGCACACGTGGGGAAACCCACGTTAATGAAGTAGAATGCCTCCTCCGCAACGTGCTCGGGCAGCGCGAGGTCGAGCAGCTCCAAAAAACCCGCCCGTCGTCGCGAACCCGCGCACGAGCCGTATGACGAGTGCGATCATATGGCCCGTGCACACGCCGAGCTGAACCGCGATCATCGCCAATATGTATCTGCGCTCACGGCCGTAAGTTTCCGCGTAACGATGACAGGCGGGAAAGAACGGAGATGGGGACGCACTTGTTGGACCCTTTGGTCCCGAGTCGAGTGAGAATGAAAAAGCAAAGGATGGCAAGCATGACGCTGTGTAGAGGAGGGTTATTGGAGAGGTCGGGATATAGAAAGTGAAAGGTACTTGCTTGATTCCTGACGGTTAGAACACGGGTGAGAAGACATACACGCATAGGCGGATGCGAACGCACCCCATAATGGCCCCGCAACCCACGAAGCAATGAGTGAACCTACGCGGTAATCCCTAATCGTATTCGTATCCGCGTTCATCTTGAGACGTGTCGACATAAAAAAACAGTACGAAGCGAGCGATCTTCCTGCTCACTCCAACGTGCACAGCGCGTCGAGAGAGAGCTGGATGGGAGAAATTAGGCACACGCGGGATGCGGGAAGGCTTATATACAGCACACCAACGAATGGAGGTGCGCTGACATCTCCGTACCAATAAAACATCGGCTCCTTGATGGCGGCGCAGCACGGTGAGCACAATTAGCAGCTACTTAGGGAAAGATCGATGACCTCTGGCGGTTATTTATTGCCGTTTGCAGTAAAGTTGGCGCGCGACGCGCGCCGCGACTTTTGCGCTTCTTGAGTCCCCCCAAAGATGTACCTCTAGCTCCTTCAATTCCTACTCGATTCCCGTAAATAATAGTGCGTTTTGATCGTACAGTCGAGGCGATTTGCGCCCCGTAGTTTTTGTTCCGAAACGTGAATGTTATGTGATGTCAGAAACACCCCCTCCCCAGAGGAAGATGTCCCTCCTGCATCAGAAGGAGTGCACCTCCCTTTGAACTGAGCACACAGAAAACATTTTATATATCACAGTGTGTGAGCCCCATGGTTATTCATTCCAGATTATAAGTGAACATTGTTCTATCCTCAAGCTCTTGTAACATACACCTTATGGTTCTCTTTCAAGCAACTCCAGTCCTTATCACATATATATGGACCCAAAAACCATGGGGCTCACAAACTGTAATATATAAAATGTTTTCTGTGTGCTCAGTTCAAGGGAGGTGCACTCCTTCTGATGCAGGAGGGACCTCTTCATCTGGGAGGGGGTGTTTCTGAATCACATAACATTCACGTTTTTCGGAACAAAAACTACGGGGCGCAAATCGCCTCGACTTTACGATCAAAATGCACTATTATTTACGGGAATCGAGTAGGAATTGAAGGAGCTAGAGGTACATCTTTGGGGGGACTCAAGAAGCGCAAAAAGTCGCGGCGCGCGTTGCGCGCCAACTTTACTGCAAATGGCAATAAGCTGTTCTGATGCACATCGACATCAGTCAGAGCGGCAGTCCTGCATATTGATCGAGGAATGCGCAACCTGAATCAGTTGCCCTCACACTCGTGACTATTATGGGAATCATGATACTTTCCACTTTGCGGAGGCGGCGAAGGCTACATAGGTTGTCCGTGTTGCGAATAAACGAGAGTTCCGTATTGGCCGGCCGTTTGGGCCTGATCTCTGACGACGGAAACGGGTGTTAGAGTTGATTGTTGAGGGACAACACTGGGGTTTTCGGTACTAGGGAGGGGGAGGGGTTTTGGGTTTGTGGGGGGGGGGGGGGGGGGGGGGGTGGGGGTGGCCGCCGGGATATCGATGTAAATTGGAAGCTAAAAAACGTGCTAGCGTACCAAACAAAAAACCATCGCCAGCTACATAAAATTGAACAAAGAAAACAATAAATTAAGAAAAACCGCTGGAGAATTTTTTTTTTTGAATGAGCCCGAAGGGAGAGGGACGGTGGGGGGGTTCGCCGCCGCCCAGCCAAAACTCACTCACAATCCAGGAGACTTTTAATTACTGTTCACCCGACACTAAAATATACGTATAAAAAAAAAAAAAAAAAAAGCCGGGGCCGCAAAAATATCCAGACGGGAGGGTCTGTAGGGCGCGTTTTCCCCGATCATCCTGTCTCTGTCTAGTCTCTCTCCCTCGCTCCTCTACGTCTCTTCTCTCCCTTTCCTCTCTCTCCTCGAAGAGGAGTAGACAGACGAAGTAATAAAAAAATGTAGTGATAAAATTAAAGCAGGACGAAAAACTAAAAAGAAAGAGAGGGTCATTGGTAAAGAGCAATGCGAACAAAAAAAAAAACGCTAGAGTCCTCAATCCTCTACACACCACACCATGTTACTCGAACGTGGTATCCCCCCCCCTCCTCCTCCCGATCTGCTACAAACAAAACATACACACACAAAACAACAAATAACATACAATACAAAAACAAAAAACAAACATACAAAAAAAACATAACAAAACAAAAACAAACTACAAAAGCCTATTAACAACAAATACAAACACCTTCGTTCCGGCGCCCAAACATTTCTTCTCCCATAATTTCGTCCTCATTTTTGTTTGCCCCACCGTGGCCCCCCCTGTCTTCTAAAAAATAAAAAAAAAAATGAAAAAAAAAAAAAATCTAAAAAAAAAAAAAAACTAAAAAACTAAAAAAATGGGAATTTTCATCTCAATCTTCCTTCCCATTCACTTCCAGTTGTCGTATGTATAGACATATGGGGGATGCTTGGAGGACCGGTATACCAAATAAAAATAAAAATACCTTACTTACTACACCTTCGGGAAGACCGGCTCCAGACACTGTTTCACAACGAGTAGACCCAACACAAGAAACCGAAACGGTCTTTTTTTATTTTTCATCCATCATTGTTCTTTTCCATTTCATTCAATCATCGTTCATCCATTCATCCAAGCATTGTCCGTACCGGGACGGACAAGCCGCTTATTCGGCTGCATTATTCCCATTAATCTCAAGAAACAAAGACCCCGTTGGCCAGCATAAAAGAAAAAAAGCCTCCACAAGAGAACGGTCGCCAAAAGAATGAGGTTTCAACACAATTGGTTCTAGCAAAGCTTAAGCGGCTTTACAAACTAATAAATTAAAAAAAAAAAAAAAAAAAAAAAAGCTTTTAAAAACTGAAAAATAAAAAATAAAAAAAAAACATAAAAAAAAAACAAACAAAACCAAAAATTATAAAAGGGCTACCTCTCTAAGCTAAGCTTGCTTTAAATTTAATAAAGGCTTTATGACATTAAAAAAATAATTAAAAACTTGCTTTAAATAAATTAAAAAAAAACAAATGAAAAAACAAAAAAAAAAAAAATAAACATAAAAATAATATTAAAAATTATAAATTTACACAACAAAATAACCATTAAAAAAAAACTAAAAAAAAGAAGGAAAGCCTCTTTTCTAAAAATTCTAACTAAGAAGCAAGGGCTTGCTTTAACAAAAAAAAAAAAAAAAACTTTAACAATCTAAAAAAAGAAAAATCGCTAAAACAGCAAGCACAAGTAAAACGAAAAAGCATGCTTTTAACGTTAAAAAATTAATATAAAACAAATACAATTAAATTATAACTTTTAATTTTTAAAAAAACTTAGTTATTATTAAAGAAGGCGAACTAAGCTGCTTTAAAAAAAAAATTAAAAAAAAAAAAGCTTTAAAAAAAAAAAATTACACCTTAAAATAAAACAAATTTAAAACTTACAATAATATAAAAACAATAAACACAATAATAAATTAAACGCTTTATGCTTTTAATAAAAAAAAAAACAAATTACTTAAAAAAAAAAACATTAAAACCAATATACAAAACCCAATTAATAAAAATAAAAAATTAATATAATAAAACACAATAATAAAAAAATGTCATAAAAAAAAACCAATTAAACAATTAAATTCAACATTAAAAAAAAAAAAAATGCTTTGTCAATTTTAATTTCAAAATTAACAATTAAAATAAAAATGTAAAAAAAAATACAAAAATAAAAATTAATTAAACTTATGGCTTTACATTATAAATACCAAAAATTACTAACAATAAAAAATTAAAAATAATAACAAAAATAACACAAAATTTTGACATAACAATTACAAAAAAAAATGAAAAAAATAAATTATTAACTAAAAAAAAAAAAAAATAAAAAAAAAACATTAAACAAATTAAAAAAAATTAAAAAAATGAAATTAAATAATAAAAATTACAAAAAACGTTTTAAAAAATTAAAAAATAAGCATGGTTCGCAAACTAAATTCTATCTAAGAACTAAAGCTCTAGGCTGCTTTATATAAAAAAAAAAAAAAAATTAATCAAAAAAATACTAAAAAAAAATAAATAAAAAAAAAAAATTAACCCCCCATGTAACAACCGTATATAAATACGGTCGTTCACAGACGGGACCCCTTCTTTCCGACACAATTGGCCAACAGATCGATAGAACACAACCCGGAGGTTCACCTGCAGTTTTAAAATAAATTATACAATAAAAAACAACCAAACCCTGGGAGAGGGGAGAAAGTTAGAGTGGCCGTGTGTTCTCTTAAGAAAAGGTTTTGCCCATTGAGGCCTGCCTACGATAACGAGCAATTCTTGATTCTCTCTGCGGTGAGAAACAAGAGACTATCCGACGTGCGAAAAGGAAGGGGCCCCGGAAACCACATAAACAAAATCGGCCATTTCGGTACAGTGAATAACCGGCATGAGGGTCGTGAGTAATGCGATGCGGGTAGCAGCATCACACCAAAACGCATCTGGGACGGTCGCAAAATCGTCGCGGAAACTAGGTATCACAGCGGAAGGTTACGGATAGCCAGGGATGGGCGCTAGGGTGGTCGCGATAGGTTGAAAGCTTAGGAGAAGGGGGGGGGAGTTGGAATGGAATGACGTGAGTTTAAGGAAAGTCGAAAGCAATATCCTGCGCTGTAAAAAGTGAATTTACCCACTCCTACCTCACACTAACAAAGCACCCTACACCAGGCGGACCTCGAAACGGGGCTCGGGGACCCACGTGACAGGGGACACTATGTAGGCCGAAACTCAATTACTTACTCACTACCAACCACCCTACCAGAAGGGGGGTAGCACTACACATACTACCACACACCACAACGGGAGGAACACGGTACTCCTGTTACGTACTTAAGAACACACAAGCAAGGGCGACCACTGGAAAACTCACCGGGGTCTTTTGTCTTGTCCGGTGGGGGTGACAATCGGGGGGCTAGAACAACAGGGGGACAGGGGAAGGAAGAGAATCGAACTGCACTGCATACTGGGTGCCCTGCGTGGGGGGGGGGCAATTGTCTTTAGGGAAAGTCCTCCTTCTATTCCCATCAGGGAAGGGAGTCCTCCGGCCTCCTCGCCTGGATGGACTGGGGTCTCGCTCGGAACAGTGGGGAGAACCGTATGGTGGATGGCTAAATCCGGGGGGGGGGCTGCAGAACGGGAGGGGGGGGGGGGTAAAAAGAATCGGAAGGCCCGGAAGGACTGTGGAGACAAACGGGCCGGTCCAGCCCCGAGGAGTGGTGGGGAGAGATCCCAATCAATCCAGCGGCGAAAGTAAAGAAATTCCGGGACGGGCCCAAATATCCGCTAGCCCCGGCGGGTGGTAGGGTTCCAGACTGAGCCATAGACAGAGGAAAAGAGCCGACGGGGGAATTGGCGGAGGCTTGGAGTAGGGAGTTGGTTAGTGCAGCAAGTTCTGGACAATCTACATACCTAAACTCATACCCTTCCGAATGGCCAAGCGAAAAGAATAACCGATGCGGTATAGGGTTAAAACCCCGCGGGTACAGGGAAAGGGCCAGAGGGAAACGACCCCAAACAGAGGTATGAACCGGGGGCGAGAGAGAAACCGTGGAGTGGTCGGTCCCGGAGTTGGTTGGTCCTTTGTAATCTTGACCAGAAGGACCTCTTGAGAACCGACACAGCTGCTGAAGGTCCTTGATCGTCGGTTGCCATGTGTTGGTTTGAACTAAGTATTACCCTGTTAACAGACCAAAGAAAGGAACAGAGGGCGGGGGGGAAAGGGAGAACGGAAAGTGAAACTCAGTCTCAAGAGTCAAGTCACAGGGGGCAAGACTCGGGGGATAATAGCAAACCGGGGCTTTAAAAATACGAGGAAAAGAGTGATCAAACACATTAGGTGTCGTGCACGGGGTAAGGTAGGGAGGGAAGGGGGTGGCAGGGGTGGGAAGAGTTAAGGGTGAAGGAGCCTGGGGGCGACGAAAAAGACTTCAATGCGAGGAAGCAGGAAAGTAAATAAAATAATGCCGCCGCACAACGTCGTTTAAATCGGTCCGGGGAAATCGGGAAGGTCAATGAGATGAAATCCAATGAGGGGGGACAAGACAAAAATGAGAGGAGTTTCCCCTCCCCTTCCTTTGCTCCTCAACTGTTAAAACAGAAAAAGAACAAGAAAACTCCTGAAACCCCTCCGATCCAACATCACAAAAAAAAAAACTCGGTTTGAGGAGGGTCCATACTAAAAGGTAACACAGGAAAATACCAAGGAGTGGAGAGGCCAAGAAATTATTCCCTTGTGGTTGGACTTTGTAGACGTTGTATGTAGTATGGGTGGTGGGGGGAGTAGTCGGGTCGTTCGTTGTTGTGGATGATTGTGCGGTAGTGAAAGATTGTTTGCCAGTCGGGGATGCCAAAGGTCGGGGTGCTTCCATTTGACTTCTTCTCTTTCACACACGAATGACTGGCAATGGGCAACCTTCGTCTCACTTCTCTTCTTTCTTACCTCGTTCTTTCTCTGGCTTCTTTTTAAAAGCCACCTTCCTCTTAATCTTTCCTAACCCTACATTCCTCTACCTCCTTTCTCTAAAACACCCGTTTCTTCTTAAAACTCGCCTAGCTTCCTTTTCTTCTTCTCCTTCTAGCTTAAAAATATCACCTTCTTCCAAACTTTCTGTTCGCCTTCCGAGACAAACTAGTAAAAGCGCTGTTGGGAATGGTGTTCACAAAAGAAGTACGAGCCGATAGGAGGGGGACGGTGTCGAACAAAAGGAGCCATGTGTGGAGAGGATGAAAAAGTCTGCAAACGAACGACGCCGAGGGCCGGCCCCGCCCGCCGGACGCGCTGTTTGCCAAAAAATGGAATGTGTCGAAATATGAAAAGTATATGGGACGCCAATCCCGCAGAACAACGTCTGGCAGGCGCGGCGAGTTCATGTGTTTCCAGAGTGCAAGAACGCGGTAGTGAGTCGGAATGACGAAGCTACGAAGAGGGGCGTCGCATGAATCCTTCTTCATCTCCTTTTAATTCCCCGACTTATATTAATTACAATAGTTGTTTCCCCGCTGGTGAACTTAAGAATAAAAACACTCATAACGACTTCACCGCAGTCTCTTCTCCTCTAGAAACAAACACAACATAAAGAGCAGTTATAAAAGGAAAGGCTACAACGTCAAGTAGTGTACGACCTCACGACTCTAAATCTACGAAGACGGGTCGTAGTGCACTTTTCCATTTGTGCTCCATAACGGGTCACAACGAAAACGCAGGTGGTAGCATGGCTCGCGCACGAAAATGGCATGTAACTTAACCCTACCCCTACAACCTTAGGTCTAATCTTAATTACATCACAGCTCATCTGAGCTCATTTCACATCTATCATTAATATAAAATTTAAATTTAAATTAATAATACAACAAATAATATCATTTATAAAAAATATTTTTAAATATCACATATCATCTGAGCTCCCTTTTTTCTTCGATACCCGACAACGTCCATATAATATCCCTATTATATTCCACATACAAACATTATGGACCTTGTCCGAAGGACAATGCCACATTGTCTCGTAGTCCACCACGGGCGCCATCTGTACATCCTCCAGTCGTTCATTTTATCTCTCTCTCCTCTCATATCTTCATTATAATAGATAATCTCGCCCATCTCTCACTATCTCCTCTCAATCTCCTCTCTCCTCTTCCATCTAATCTATCTCATATCTATCTGATTCAAAATATCTCTCTCTCATAATTCTCCCCCTCTCATATCTCTCCCCTCCCTCTTCACATAATTCGTATCTCTTATAATCATCATATCTTACCTCTTATTATATCTCGTCCGATGTGTTGATGAAGTGTGCTTTGAATTGATTGGATTTGAAATAGGATGCATTGTTGGCTTTGGTGTTGCGCGGTGGGCGGGATAAGACGGGACGGTCGCGGGCACAATACTTAATATCGTGTCTGGGGGGGCTATGAGGCGGCGCAGGGCTTGGCCAGGCTCAGCGGCCGAGCAACAACCCCAATAGCACAAAGCCACCAAACAACCTGGGCAGAGTTGGGGGGTCTTGACGGTACGACAGTGTGAGTGTCGAGGAGGGAAGTAAGAACAAAATAAACATGCGTGTCAAAAAAAAACGGGAAGACGCAAAAAAACCGGCCGTTCACGATCGTTTTTGCTGTTTCAGTCAGGTTGATAAGTACGGACTTCCGTTTTGCAGGAGTCGGCGCTGCTGCGAAAGAAGGGAGATAATTCTTGGCGTGGGTGTGGGGGCGCCCCCCAATAAGCCCGAATGTGTGGTGTGCACAAAAAACCAAAACCCCCCACCCACAAAAAAAAAAAAACCTCCCCTCGAGAAGAAACGTCCCTCGACTGTCCGAAAAGAACGAACCTTGTACGGGCATCCAACGCCTCGAAGTCCATATGTCCAAAGTTGTGGATAGATCCCAAAGAGGAAAGCGGAGCGGCCGGTGTAGAGAAGGCAACAACAAACACAGAAAACCCAAGAGCCGCAACAACCTCGAAGTCGAGTGTCTTGATATCAACACTGTGGCCCTGCGAAAATGAGTTTGAAGGTCCGAGTTCGTAAAAAAAATACTAATCTGTGTTCCAACTCTCAATCTTCACACCACCGTCTCATCTTGAAGAAAGTCGGGAAACGGGCGGAGGGCTCGCCTGGTCCTTCTGGCATTCCAAATACCCTATGATAAATTATAGGGGCGATGCCCAGGCGAGTGCACCAACACTGCTAGCGGCACAATGGGCAGATAAATAAGGGGTTATGTAAAGGTCTCTTTCTGTCTTCGGTTCTGTTTGTCTGTTTGGCGCCGCCATAAAGAGGGTCCCTTTTTTCCTTAAAGTAGTCCTTTCCCTTTCCGGGAGACCCAGAGCCAATTGTTTTTGAAGAAAATAACAAGGGGAAGTCCGTGTTCCAAAAACTGGCGAAAGCGTGGTGCAACAAGAGCACCTCCAGACCTAACTGGCACGCGGGGGGGGGGGGGGGGGGCGTCATTATTCATAGGGTATACACTATTAAAAATCCTAATGAAATTCAACCCCCCCCAAAAAAAATCCACATATGAAAATAATCCCTCTGTTTTTCCGATTTCCTCCTTTCCTTCCTTTCTTCTTTTTTCTTTCTGTCCCTGCGGGAGGATGTAATGTGCCCACGAGATAAAAGTTGGTTACGCGGAACGAAGTTTTACGACGGGGGGTGGGGGAACGGGGGGGGGGTCGGTACGGGTATGCGGGGACGTTGCGAAGGATATTTGTCCACCGCAATCAAATGCGGTCGCGCTCGCCGGTATTCCAATATCTTTCTATGGATTCCCCTATGCCTCATTATATATATCCTATCCTTCCCCGAGGGCGAAGGGGTGCGAAGGTTTTTTTTGCAAGCAAGCTTCGCCGGGGGGGGCCTCGTTTCCCTTCCTTTTCCCACGCGATAGTAAAGGAAGACAGTGGAAAAGGGACAATGGGCTTGCAAGTTTTCCAGCCATCCATATTCCATCCCATAAATATTCCAATCCGATTGAGGAGACCGAGGAATTGCTTAAAATCATTCATAATTATAAAATAATTCATTTTTCATACAATCATCATGCGATGAATGACGCCGGAGAAGGCGCACTTCACTCGTATCAACGAGTCTCTCGAAAAAATGTGACGTCGAAGATACGTTGAGAAATGAGTGAGTTGTAAAGTACGGGTGGGAGTTCCAGTCCCCACCAGGGAAATGAACCTGAACTGGGGCATCCGCGCACGTCCAGGGCCGTCCACCGAGACCGCCTGATCTTGAAGAAAAACGGGGAAGGGATTGCTGTAACCGCCCACCAAAACGTCGGCAAATGACACTCGAGCCTCTTTCAAGAGAGAAAAGAGAAAGTAAAGAGGAGAAAAACAACAAAAGGAGGTCGCGGGGGCAGCAAGGTGCCTGAAAGCTGGCCGAAACGCCGGTATGAGAAACGAGAGGCTTCTCCAGTCTCTAAACTAGCGCTTCCGTAATACAATGTAGATCTGCTGTGCGAATACGCCCTGGACAAAACAGAGACGGGGGTCGTACCAATATAGGGGGACTTGTCAAGTCAAGGAAGGGAACGAGCCGGGGCCCCCGCCGTTGCTCCTTGTCGCGCGGGATCTCTCGATAAAAAACGAAAACATCTTGGGCGGGAAGTCGAGAATGAGCTTCCTCCCCATAAAAGGAGGAGGGGGTTGTGCATTGGTGATACGTCCCTCCATAATTCATTCGGCAGACGTGGTGCCACTTCTCTTGGTCGCCACCCGAGCCTGTCTGGGACGTAGCTAATCTGATATCTGTCACAATACTCAACAACTCACAACCCCCCCCCACCCCAACCCAGTGACGGTACCGTGGAGGGTCTGAAGCCCCCCCAGTGCCCCACAGCCCCAAGCCCCGCACGGGCCACCGAAGAGGGGGGGGCCCGAAAGCCCCCCCCAAGCCCCCCAAGAGCCCAGTAAGAAGCAACCAAGAAGTCCGTACAACCCCAGCCCCAGCCCAATAAAGATCCCGCCCCCCTCACCCCCCGTAATCCACCCGTGCCCCTCCTTCCTAGGTTTCTGAAAGGCCCGCCACGCCCCCCCCCCCCCAGCCCCACCAAGTCCAGGGGCCAACCGAAGTCATGAAATGGGCCCTTTGCCGGTACCCCTTCGCCCCCTAGCCCCGCAGAAGGGAGAAGGGGCCAACCCGGCCACAGCCCATGCCCGGCCCCTCCAGGAAGCCCCCAGGCACCCCCCGATGAATGGCGCAGGCAAAAGGCCGAGCCACCCAGTGAAGGCCCCCTAAAAAAAAGAGGCCAAAGCAGAAGTCCGCCCCAAATGCTGAAGCCGCCGAAAGAAGCCAAGGCTTAAGTGGCGGTGAGGGCCCCCCAGCCCCAAGCCCGCCCACCCCCCAAGCCGAGCCCCCACCCAAGAGAGGAAAGCAAAGTCCTGAAGCGCCCGCATGAAGCAGAGGGGTCGAAGAGAGAAGCCCCCCCACACCCCAAAGCCCGAGCCCCGGTCAATGAGCCAGAGAAGGTTTAAGAAGCTGGGA